>OZ007569.1:9392206-9417206 GCA_963931925.1 Onchidella celtica | reverse complement strand
CATTTTCCTTTGCTTTGATTTTGCACTGACATTTTTATCATTTCTTAAATCTGATTATTACGTTTCCTTTCCATATTTACACGATCATTTTGGTTACGGTTATAAGATACCTATTTCACTTAATTTATATGTTTTATCCATCTGTCTTTTTTTTTTTTTTTTTAAGCTCACAAAGTTTTTCATCTATCTGTAACATGGGTGAATTATTTCTCATACGAAATATAACCAGCGACTACTGAGTCTGTATTTTTTTTTCTTTACAGATTTCGCGCTTTTACCAAGATGATCTAAGTATTTCTGCCCCCCCCCCCTCTCTCTCTCTCTCTCTCTCTCTCTCTCTCTCTCGCTCTCTCTCTCTCTCTCTCTCTCTCTCTCTCTCTCTCTGCCATGCCTGGAATGATATCGTCAAACTTAATGTCCTGACTTCAAAAGCTTGCCTACGGTCAGCGCCGCCACGTCTCCCAGTGGGGGTGCTTGGGGTTGCTGGAAATGAAATGAACTTACAGATGAGCCGACAGTGGCTTAAAGTCAAACACAGTCAACAAAAATACACTAAAAACCAATAATCACAGTGTCTTTTATCCACTTTTTTTTTTCTGTCTGTTGCTGAAGTTGTTGCTTTTACCTGGATTATTTGACAAATATCACAGACCCCCTCGTGCACGAAATAACACAGTCTTAAAGGAAATTTTTCTGACTCTTGTCTACTGCCGTGGACGCCGCTTCTTGAAGTTACTAGGCTTAAAATTACTGTTCCATCACAAATATTTCTGTAAGTGATCATGATTCATGACATTAATGAGAAACATATTGGCCCAAACCCACCGACCTGAATGTCAAACTCTATGGTGCTCTGCCAGAACTGCAGAAAACCGTAGATTTTCTTAAAAGAACAAATCTGCAGATTCAGATTGGTGAATGAAAGAAGAAGAAGAATGACATTAATATCTTTTTCGAGAAAACAGATTCCTGGCATATGAAATTATATTAAACATTTTGGTGAAAATTGACGATGGATCGAACATAGCATGCAGAGTATTTCTGAAGTGGACACCATCAGTCCTGGACAGCGACAGAGAATGGAAACAAAACCGAGCGAATTTATTACTATCGCCTAATCTATTCCAATGACCGGCATGTACCTCTACTGTGCAAACATTCATTCCGCCAATGCAGATAAAAAGAATCGTGGAACGACCCACCAAGTCTACAGCAAATGTCTGCACTGCATTATTTCGGCGCCCTAACAAGTCAAGCTCCAGACAGTTTGTCAAAAGCCACCAGGCATTATTAGACTACAATTGAGAATGCATTTCAACAGGAACATTCTGTGAAAGTCGGCCTGTTCCATTCATCTCTGCCGTTATCTTCCTGGGAGATTATCCTTGCTGATGGCTTATTGTTCTCGGTGGTAATAGATCTAAGACAGTCTAAATGCAAGTTATCAATTCCATGCAAAAAAATAATAATTTCAGCCGGAGCATTTTCGCTGTGCATTCAGCAAAGTCTATCCCAGATAAGATGTACCATAACGATCATGCATGTGGAATTTATCCACATAATCCCCGGAAAGATTTCGCCGTGCGAGGGAAAAACGAGGTTTGGCTTGTTTAACATTGGATTCGGGGGTGCTGAGGTAGTTGTTTGATCTCTCTTTGATGACAGAACAGTAAGCCCAACACCGCGCGGGGTTTTCTCCTGGAGATGGGAGAATGGATGATGTTTATCACACAAACATGTTACCGTGGACTTTGAAGCTCAACGCGGTTTTGCTAGAGATCTTAGAAATGGCCTCTCTCCTGGTGTTACTTAGCACCTTTTGTTATGGTTTCAAACCCACGGGATTACCGCTTACCTTTTTCTCTGTGTGTCGTTTCTTAGTAGGTACCTGTCTGCTCGGTTATTCTTTCATTTCGCTCGTTCTCCTTTATCCATTTCCTCCTCCTCCTCTCTCTCTCTCTCTCTCTCTCTCTCTCTCTCTCTTTCTCTCCAACTCTATCCTTTTTTTAAAAATTTCCGCTTTCTTCTATTCACCCTTCATCCTTTCCTTTTTGTCAGCATCTCCTTTGTTTTCTCTTTTCGCTGCTTGTTTTTTTTTTCCATTCTCTTAACCATCGATCCTTTTTCTCCCTTTTATGCATCCCTTTTTTTTTTCTTTTGTCCCCTTCTTCCCAATCCTAGTCTCTTCTGGAATTTTCTTTGTCCTGTGTCGGCTCGTATCGTCTCCCAATCATCTTTCTTGACAATTCTTCGTCTTTTTTTTTTCTGTTCATACATTAATCGATACGTTTTCTCTGTCTAAGATCAGTATTTCTGTCACTCTCTGCTGAAGGTCATACTAAAATTCAAGTTGTCAGTACTGATGTAATTACCGCTTGATATCCAGAACATGAACCGTGAATTGAGTAACCTCAACAAAAAAAAAGCAGTTTGGTTAAAAAAAAAAGAAGAAAAAAACATTCATCTACTGCTACATTAATTGGTTCGTCTGATTGTACAGTCCCGTCCCTTATCATAATTAGTGTAACTGCGCCTTCTGGGCAGCCTATACAACGGCACTCCTAGAGGAAAGATAACTGATAAAAACAAGGAATATCATCAGCTTTTATTCAAACGAAATTCTTTATCTATATAATAAAGCTACAACAAAACCCCTAATAGTCCTATGGACTCGGAAACTACACAACGCACCGACCTGAAATTTGGCACAAAGAATTATGGGACAGCGAACATTGTTCCTATCGCTATACACAAACAAAACCGTTTGTTATTTCTGAGTTAATCGGTAAATGCGGTTATAATTAAAGACTAAATTCACGAGAGCGTTTGATCCGAAATTTACGATCAATAAGATAATGATGTATGTTTTTAATAATAGCCCACTTCCGCCTACACATGACGTTATCACTTCCTGCGATGTGTTCACTAACAAACAAACTAACCCGTGCGCTAATCATTGCTATTTGACGGATGCTGACGGGATGCGCAGGACGTCAACGCGCAGAGGGAGAGCAGTAAAACTTATCTAAAAACAAACAAACAAAAATAAAATAAAGCTAAAGGAACAGGCAAAATGAAGCAGGTCCATAATAATCACCCAGAACTGAAACTAATAAATCGATTTATCCCGGGCAGGGCCGGGTAACTCAGCTAGTTATTTAATAAATCTCATTATCAGCAGATATCACCCTTCTGGAACCGTTGGGATTGGCCACAGAATCTTGATCGTATAAAGGTTAACATGCCATAGACCATAATTATATTTCGTGCGCCCTTTTGAGATTCTTATACAAACCAGAGATTGCACGTCTCAAAAAACGACCAAATTATTGCAAACACTCTCATGAATTATTATGTTCTCCTGTTGACGTATATACCGAATATTCCGTGGGTTCAAGAATATTTGGTAAACCCTTTCCCCGAGGGGTTGTTGTTGTTTTTTTTTCTGTCCACAGAGTCTTCACAAAACACAATGATTACCAAAATCGAACTAGATACTCTGTGAGAACAGGAATGTCACGCCTATTTAGGGCTGGAAATAGCCTTAGAGTGAGACGTTCAGACAAGCAAAATGGGCCCTCCGTCACTGAGATAGATGGACAGTGACAGTTAAATGGAGAAATTGGAAGGCTGTTGGATTAACACACAGTCTCGGGAACAAACACACGTACAGACAATGGGGCACTTACAGTTGTGTTTTAACTGTCTTGTGTCTTCTGAGAAAATACAGTAGCACCTTTTCCCAACACGTCTGTAACCAAGAAGACTGCCTTTGCGAAACACAAGCATGATATGAAGGGGCGTGATTAGTGAATATTATATTGATGCGTAAAATGAACGCTGAAGCGACAGCAACAGCGAATAGATTGTGTAGTTACTGACTGGACAATCATTATAATTTTAGCAGTTTCTGTTTCTCTTTGAACACGATTTCAAACAGTATGTTTCTGTGGATCGTAGCAATAAGCAAGAGATTCTCTAGGTGTGTCTCCGCAGGGATGATAGCATTCATTCGTATTAATAAGCTTGTAGTTTTATGCTGCAACTAGTGATTATCATGGACGAGAAGGTAATCTGCTACTTAATCTTATTGTAACCTTGTGGATCTGTCAAGACTCGGAATACTTGGCTTTTTGCCATAATGGTGCAGAATACTGCATTTTTTTTTCTTGCCGAGATTTGGACTGCTCGCCGCCTAACACTTTATGACGAAACTATCAGTAATACCATTTCGTCACAAAAATCAGCGTGTGAGTGACTTCTGAACATCATTTTGATTTAAAGAGTGAAATGCTGAACAGCGTTGATGGCAAAGCACAGTTTGGAGAGAATAGTAGAACGTTGTTTCACAAGTCCAGCGCCTGTTGAAGAAAGGCACGTTTCGTTAGACAAGGGGGATAAATAATGTGTAAACTAAAGAGCAAGGGGGCGCAAGGAGCCCAGGTTCCATGTGCATTGGGAAATTCTCTAACGTATGCTATACCAATCATCCCGTGCGAGCCAGCAGCATGCATGTTAATTACTGTAAAAAAAAAAATATGAAAAAGATGTTTTAGGAACGGCGCATCCTAACTGCTAACGACTTTATGTGTTTGCAAAACCATAAAATGATGACAGCGATGTTGGTGCAAATGACATTTGATGATATTGATGACGTTAATGACGGTCTTATTACCTTGCAGTTCTCACGCCAAAAGAAAAAGAAAAACGCTCAATCTTGAGTTCCGATTTGCGCAACCCGCACAAAAATATGAAACAGAAAATGTCACCAGCAAATGTTGTATGGCCGTCCCAGTGTTGTTTTGAGCTAAATATTTCTTCCAATTTTTTTTAGTAAATTTTAACCTTTCTTGATATGCATTTCTTTTGCTTTTTGTAAATTGTTTCATTGCTTTATTGCCGTGTGCCATCTTTTTCACTTCGTTCTCGTCTTTTCTCTGCTCCGCCTCGTTTCCGTTTTTTGTACATTTTTAAAACAAAATTTTATTCTGCATGCATCTTATCTCCTTTTTGTGCACACACTCTCTGCGCAGTCCCATGTAGAACGCGGCTGGTGTAATGGGAATATGCGGGGATCAGCAAGGCTTCTATCTCATAGACAGATGGAAATTGTTTTCAGAAAAACCGGGTGTAGGGTTGAGCCAGCAAGGCGGCACTGTTTTGTCTCCCCTTGTCTGAGCTTTCCGTGGAACTGGTGATCTGTTTTGATGACATAAATAAATTATGTTCCATGGTTCAATTTACATCATAGATGAGAATGGATGGAAGTGTGTGGGGGTGGGGAGAAGGAGGAAAAGGGGGAGGGGGTATTTCACCTCATTGGGATTGTGGCTCAGCCGGTGATTTTGGGTGATTTGGGAATTGCTCGCTGACAACGGAAAACTACCTTCCTTTCGAGAATGTTGCTAAAGATTCCGTTTCTTAGTGAGTTAAGAACTTTGTGGGTTTTGTTTTCTTATGATAACGAATGAACGCCCGTGTAGAACCCCAAGAATTAGCCAGATTGAGAAAACAAGAATTGACAAATATTTTTGCTGGCATAGAGAGATGTGAAATGATTGAAGAACTGAATTAAGGAAATTGTATGCGCTGTTTTTCTCTATCATCTTCACCCAGAAACTTCCCGGTTCCCACAATCCAATTAGGCGTGTCTTGTTAACAATTCTTATGCTCATATCTTCCATCTGTCAAGCACTTCATTATACCCTATCGATGTTCACGTTCAAAATACGGCTTCTAGCCCTTTGCAGTTCATTCATCAAGATGTCAAAAGTATCACTTGGTTATTACGAGGTTCGTCTCAATGTCTCCATAACGTTTATTGGAGAATAGTTTTTAAGTGTTGACATGCATGTGACAGTCTGGCATCCAAAGCGGCCAGCCACTCTCACGGCATCATGAGCAAGCCTTGTTAGCCACGCTATCCTGTCTTCCTCACAGCTTCAAGTGAAACGTCCCAGAATGTTCAGAGCGTGAGTTACGCGCCCACCCAGGATTCCAGAATGAGAAACTGTCCAACCCGATGTGGCCGTCCTCGTCAAAACTGTAGCTTGGAAATACTTTGACTGACAAAATGAGATGAGCCCTTTTAGCTCTGGGTCACGCCTTGCCTGACAAACAATCGCTCAGGCCAAGAAGGTTTTGCAAGAAACCAGTATAGGCTTAGCCCATAATATAAGCACCCATACAGAAACATTCTCTCATTAGTTTACTGTGAAAGCTTATCTGCAAATGCATCTTTGCTTTCAACGAGGCAAACTTCATTCATTTTCAACTTTTCGCTGAAAGTTTACAGTCAAACCTTACACGGGCTCCATTCATTGGCGAGTCAGCGATTTCACTGGATTTGTCTGTGCACCAGGAAATGCTAGAGAATTCACAACTGGCGTGTTTTGTTGTTTCCAGAGAAAACACAAGTTTTGTACATTCATGTGCACCAGAAGAGCCAAAATCTCAGATCAGATGGCCATTTTGTTGGTTAAAGAAATGACATCAATACTGGGAACATGGGATTTCTTCCAGATTTTTCACGGTTTCGTGGAAATAAATTATCAAAATACATGTGAGACATAATGTTTAGATCATTGATTGCGTTTAAATTAAAGTAATTTTGAGACTTATCAGATCCCGGAGGTTCAAACTTAATAAAGTCTTCGTTAGTGAAACTATGTCGTCGCCTTAGAATGGCAAGTTTCTAACTCCCTTCCATCAACTTTTGAGAAATCGAGGACTGAAATTCATGAAACACCACAGACTAATAAATTAACCTGACTGGAAACACGAGCTTCGGGCTGTGTCGTTTTTTACGGAATTTCCCGAGCTACGTTTGTATATCCAGCATGGCCGCTGCTCGGGAAATTCCGATTCTTGTCAAGATTGGTTGTACATGTATTAATTTCTTGGTGCGGAACCAAACTTCCGCGTTCAGTAGGGGCATCAAAATGGTATCATTCAAAATTGTAGCTATGCTGAGCGTCGGTTGCTACCTTAAACCTAATATGGCGGATTGTTCATGACCTTTCGCTGTTTTGTGACGTCACACAATGGGATCATCCAGTCTGGGTAGTTTATTAGTCTGTGATGATCACAGCTTTTAGAGCAAAGAACTTCTTTCTTTTTAGAAACTAGATGAAGTTCCCGGCATTATCCGGGATAAACCTGTGAACCCACCGTTCTATCTCTCTCTCTTTTTGGTCTAGAAAGTTGTTCATAGTCTACAGTCTCACTACAGATTTCATGCGCACCAGAGCACTCCTTTCTGGTGGGGAAATTGTACGCACCAAACTGAACTCGTATTTGTACATCGTTTCCGGTGCGGTGGGCTTACTACAGGGAGCCAAAACAAAGATCATTGTATTTTACATTTTTCCAACTTTTTACTTGAAAATACCTGAAACTTGAATCAACACAATCGGCCGATACAAAAGCGATTGGACTGGATTAGTTGACACTTTGGAAAATTAACTTTATAATTGTTGAATCTGTCATTTAGGTTGTAGCGTCGAGCAAAAAAAGGGTAAAAATTGCACCACAATGAATTGCTCCCACCACTATTTTTTTTTAATAATACTAGACTCTAGATGAAGTTCCCGGCATTTACCGGTATAAACCTGTGAACCCACCATTCTCTCTTTCTCTCTCTCTTTTTGGTCTAGAAAGTTTCCCATATTCTACAGTTTTACTTCAGATTTCGTGCGCATCAGGGCAATACGCACTCATTTCTGGTAGGGAAATTGCCCGCACCGAACTGTGAACACGTATTAATAATAATATATCGTTTCCGGTGCAGTGAGCTTACTACTGGGAGCCAAAACAAAGATTATTGTATTTTACTTTTCTGCGACTTTTAATTCAAAAATACCTGAAACTTGAATCAACACAATCGGTCTATACAAAAGCGATTGGATTGGATTAGTAGACACTTAGAAAAATTAGTTTTATAATTTTTGAAACTGTCATTTAGGCCGTAGCGTCGAGCAAAAAAAAGGGCGAAATTGCACCATAATGAATTACTCCCGCCACAATTTTTTTTATATAATAAGATGCTTACAAATTACACACCGAATCTGCTTGATACTGTGACACACAATGGGAAGACCCGTAGAAGTAGTGTGTAGTGTGTAACTTAGTTCCGTCAAAAAGTGGAGATAGAACCGTGTCATTTTAAGGGGACAATTTGTCAAAGAAAGGTTATCTATTTAAAGAAAAGAAAAGAAAACTTTATCCATGAAGAGAGTGTCTATTTCCCTATACATACACACTCACACAAACACACACACACACTTATACACCACTTCTAAACGAGATATCTCGCCGACTGATCGTCCAGTCGTAAAGATGTGCAGTTGTAAAGTACCCCAGCTTGTTAAGCTTTACTGTAAACTACTCCAGTCTGTTAAATCACGGTGTAAAATACCTCGGCTTGTTAATATTCACAATATAATGCTCTGCCTTGCTAATTTTCACTGTAAAATACATCAGCTTATTAATTTTCACTCCAAAATACCCTCAGCCTGTTAATTTTCACATTTACATCCCTGGGCTTGTTGAAATTCACTTTAAAATATTTGACCCTACCTTAAAATATCTCGGCTTGTTCAGTTTACCCTGAAATACATTGGTTTGTTAATTTTCAGTGTCAGAATTTTTTTTAATTTCCTTTAACATTTCCGCCGACCGTAAAGGTAAACATTTTCTTTCATAAATTTACCTTTCTTGTCATGTCGAATCTCTCTGAGTCTTGAAGCAGAAAATCCACGCAAAAATCACATAGTTTGAGCCCTGCCTTTGCAAATGAAGCCCGAGAAATTAATGGGCGGAAAGAAAAGACACACAAAAACTTTGGAAATGAACCAGGAAACCTAATTCTAAAAGAGATAGCCATTATATTTGAATGTAATTTGAAGGATATTGAAGCACGCAGGTCTAGACGCCGTTGCCTTACCTTCACCAGTTTAATTAGCAAACTTCCTCAACAGAGATAAACCGGATATTTTTATGCATTTTTCATAGATAAGAAAAGCAGGTTTGCTTCCACGTGTCTACAGAAAGTTTATTCCTGCATTAGGTAAACACATTCAACCGGCTATGTTTATATCTCAAATATCACATGCTATGAAAGAAGATCTCTGATCCCGAGTGTTCATAAACCGCTTATCTCCGTGCACGGGAAACATCAAGTTCATCGCTAAATGCCAGGACGACGCCAGAACTTTAGGGCTAATAAGCTTCTCTTTTCTGAACCATTTCCTCTTCTATACACCCAAGGGGCTCTTCCCTTATGTGACCACGTAATTGCGCTAAACACAGACATAAATGAACATCCACAAAAAAAATACAAATAGTAAAAAGCATAACAAAACTGTTAAACACTGAAATAAAACTGAGGTACATGCGAGAGTCGGCCGTATTGTTTGGCTTGCAATATTCTGTGTTGATTCAAATAACAGCAATTATGTTCTGCAACGGATCGGGGTGTATTATTTCCTCGAGAGCTCGACAAAAAAGTTAATGAAGCGTTAAGTTTGGCCCCTTCACCTAATCCTAGACATGTTTTGTCAGCTCAACCAAAAATCTGCTGGAATCTTTCTGGCAAGAAATTTAAGAGAAAAAAAAAGAGTTCTATTTCAGATTTCTGAACTATCATATGGCACGTCTTTGTCATTGGCATGTTTAAGTCTGCTTCACGAAGATTTTAAACTGCTGGTGTTACCTGCTTCGGCTGCTGTTTTTTTTTGTTTTGTCGTGTCTTTGATACAGTCTTTGTTGTTGACATGAATTCAGTCTGAAATCACTGACATACGTGCGTATGTGTGTGCGTGTGTGTGTTTGTGTGTGTGTGTGTGTGTGGTGTTTGTCTGTGTGTGGGTGTGTGGGTGTGTGTGTTGAAGGTGGGTAGGTAGCAGGGGCATAAATTTGACACATTTGCCAAAATCTGTGTGATCGTAATTAGGGTGAAAGGGGAAAAAAATCTGCAACATCGCGAACGCCCTTGGCTATCCATAAACCGATCTTTATCCCTAAAGACTGTTGTTATCAGTACGTACGCACCTCAAGCGTTTTGGCTGGGGGCGCGCACGTATACGTCCTATCCCTAGCCCCACAGTTTTCCTCAACCCTAAATCGAATCCCTAACCCTGCCCCTTACCCTTTCAACCAAAAACAGGAGGAAGCCAAAAAGAAAATCTGAAAGAATAATTTTAATCCTAATTAATTAAGACTGTTGTTGGGAACATTTCAGGAGGAGCTCTCTAGCTCTGGACTCACAAAAGGCTTTAAAATACGTATCCCTAGCGCAAACATTGTGGGGGGGGGGGGGCATACGTACCTATAACAACATTTATCCCTAGACCTACACCTAATCTTATCTCTAATCATTCCCCTTACCTCTTCAACCAGAACTCAAGGGTTTTGGGCTTTTTGGATAAGGACAGGGTTAGGGATAGGTTTTGGGTTATTTTGACTGAGTGGTGCGGGAGACTTTTCATGGTGAGCACTGGCCTGACAAGTCTATACAGAATTATTTTACGTTTATCAGTAGTATTGTTTATCTTTATACTGTGTCACGAGCAGAGTTAGGGTCTTGGGGAGCATTCGACTGCACGAGAGGCAGCTAACTCACACTCGGACACAACCACACAAGAAACGTATTAAACAACTAGAGGATCTATATATGTCAGGCCGGTCAGGCCATGTTTTACATAAATATTAATAAACAAAACAAAAGACAATAGAGGTATATTCAAAGCAATAAATTCTAATTACTAACTTAATCTATGATATTCATGTAATTATGGTTCCTTATTGGATGTACTGCAATCAATAGCAAATAGGTATATTATACGAAACTAGATATCAATTTAAAGTGACTGTTGAGTCGCCACTGGCCAGTCGCCATGCAAACTCTCCCTAAATCATATGGGCTTGAATGTTAGGAGAGCCCAGTACGTTCCAAGCCTGCAGAAGCACACTTCGGCTTGTAGGTAATTATGCAGTTGCAAAAAAAAACTATTTATATATATGCACAATCATTATTCAATTCATCAACATGTGCCATATTACTTCAATCATACTATGGAAATAATTCTATAACACAGGCCACTCGTCGTCGAGTGCCAGCTGGGGTTTCCTTAGACTTCCTATGAGGCTGTGGTTCTCTCTCTATCTCTGATCTTCTATTATGCTTGAACAAATAAGATATATTACCATTGGTCACGCCTACTGGTAGGCGCGAACATCAAAATAGCGCAGCGTGGGCTTTCAAAGGTCAGCCCACTCAGACCTTTCTTTCTAGAGCTCAGTCAGTCCGTTAGCAAGGACTTCTAGTCTTCAAATCACAGTTCAGGTACTGGCCAACCGGAGATACTTCACGACACGATGCTTCTGCTCGTCTGTATTCAATAAATCTGAACGTTACACGATGTTTTATACTATCTAACTACCCAGCAGTGCTAGTCCGCTGGCCCAATTAGTTCAGCTATCTCATTGGCCGAAACCTCCCACCATTTTAATTGTAGTAATACGTCTGCACTATTCTACCAGCCAGTTAACGTGCAAAAACTTGTCTAGTCATACTTAACAATGTCAACTATCCCCACCTTGTTTCACCCCTACTCCATTACTTATTAATCACGAACATTAAAATCGACAAGCGTGAATCCAATAGTTTAACTTTACATTTATTTACTCACCAACTATAATTCGCGAGGGCCGTTCAAGGCCACCAGCCAATTTCTCATGGCCCTGGTAAAACAACAACAACTCACTCTCTGCGTGAGTTTTACCAACATCCGAATCATGACATACTGGTTAACCTAATCAAAGTTTCGGAACGTTTATTAGATCGTGCCATTAAATCTTTAGCGACCAGGCACATGTTGCTTTTTCCGACTCTTCTGAAGCTTATCTGACCTAAAATAGTCAACTAAATGAAAAATTGGTATAAATTATTGCAAAATTTTCCAAGAACAGAGCACTGAGCACCATTTGATACATGGTTCACACATGGATGACTGGGCACGAGAGGTCTTGTGTTGTTGCTCTCTTTTATTGATGATAACATTATCATTGTAATTACTAGCTCAGGTGTCTGGCGTTGCTCGGGACAAACCTCATTAAACCCTCTCTCTCTCTTTCTCTCTCTCTCTCTTTCTCTCTCTCTTTCTCTCTCTCTCTCTCTCACTCTCTCTCACTCTCTCCCCATCCCCTGCCTTTCCCCACACCTTCTCTCTCCCTACCAGCCTCTCTTTCTATTTCTCCCTCTCTCTTGTTCTCTCTCTCTCTGTGTCTGTGTGTGTGTGTGTCTCTCTCTATCTATCTATATCTATCTCAGCCTCTCTCCCCTTCTCTCTCTCTCTCTCTTTCTCTCTCTCTCTCTTCTCTCTCTCTCTCTCTCTCTCTCTCTCTCTCTCTCTCTCTCTCTCTCTCTCTCTCTCTCTCTCTCTCTCTCTCTCTCTCTCTCTCTCTCTCTCTCTCACCCCCAGCTCAAAAACTGAGACAGCTCACAACGTTTGATAATTTTTTATCACGTAGTCATTAAGTTGTAGTTGCTTACATGTTCATCGTCTAGCTCCACTATAGTATAATTAATGTGATTAATGTGCCTGTTATGGTCAAGAATTCGACACTCAAAGTCAGCCATATACTCAAGATAACCAAACTCACTTCATTACTATTTTCTTTATTTTCAGACCTGGATGACATCACACCCCAGACGTTTGAGCCACGGTTGATTCCATCCTACCCCATCGTCATGCCAGTCGCCGAGAGATTCGAGATTAAAGCTTTCCCACCGGCAGGACGACCTGAACCAGATTACAGGTAAACACTGTCATTAAAGCATGTATCATTACATCACTAGAATATCCATTTATAGCGTATCCAAGGCCTCTCACTGCAATTCGGCTTGAAGTATGTCAAAAAATGTACTTTTGCAAGTTACTATGTTAGCAACAAATAATAGCAAAAAATGCTTTACAAAATTTGTTATGAAAAGTAAACTCAAAGTGAAAGCAAAATATTTTATAATCTATATATATATTTGGACAACTTGGAGCGGTCCTTCCCTATGCATAGAAAAACGGCTAAACGTAGAAAGTTCAAACTTTCTGTGCTCATTAGTTAAAAAATCTACTAGGTTTTTACACATTCATTTTGAAGATATAATGTGTGGAAATGTACAAACTGAATTTATGAAGTCATTTGTTTTGTTACCAGTTCCAATCATCTTTTTAAAACACCATTTTCAACATTTCCAAACAGGTTTGCCAGGTTGTCATTTTTATTGAGATTTTTCGTTGCAAAAGGCTTGTGAACCACTCAACACTCAGACTTCAAATTTTATATGGTGCATCAGAATGGATGTAAGGGTGCACACTTTTTAATAGAAGTCTCAAATCGGTGTAGTTTTTTTATTGAAAATTTATTGTTTCACCATCGTTTAGATCTATTTCGAGTCATGGTTCGCCATTTTAAGGTTTCGTTATCACTTCCTGCGATGTGTTCACTATCAAACACACTAACCCGTACGCAAATCATGCTATTGTACGGGATGCGCAGGGTGTCAACTCACAAAGGCAGAGCAGTAAGACTTATTTAAAAACAAACAAACAAAAATAAATAAACAAATAGGAACAGGCCAGATGGAGCAGGTCCATAATAACCACCCAGAACTGAAACCAATATTCAATATTTATCCCGGGCAGGGCCGGGGACCTCAGCTAGTATAGTATACAAGTGGACCTTTCTCCCTTTAAACAAGATTGATGTGACTTGATGACAGGAACCAGAATCCTAGCACACAGGGCATCCCCAGAATTAGAAGTGTTCGTTTAAAAAGAAAAACCTCAAAAAGCTTGCAAACGTATTTTTATGAAGTTGAATCGATAATCATTTTGCCATTAAACAACTGATACTAGATATATATCGTCATCTATACTATATATATTTGTGGACTTGTTTCGCCATCATTTAGATCTATTTCGAGTCATGGTTCACCATTTTAAGGTTTCGTGATCACTTCCTGCGATGTGTTCACTATCAAATACACTAACCCGTGCCCAAATCATGCTGTTGTGCGGGATGCCAGGGTGTCAACTCACCAAGGCAGAGCAGTAAGACTTATTTAAAAACAAACAAACAAAAATAAAATAGATCTAAACAAATAGAAATAGGCCAGATGAAGCAGGTCCATAATAACCACCCAGAACTGAAACCAATATTCAAACCGATTTATCCCGGGCAGGGCCGGGGACCTTAGCTAGTAATATATACATATTATACTCGTATATACACATTTTGATTCCTGTGTCGATATTGATATAAAGATCCTGTCATTGTTGCTATTGTGAATTTTCATCCAAGGGAATACCGATTTTTTTAGTTTGCATAGACATGGCATCATTACTGCTCTCTCCCCATGTGAACGATGTATATATTCTACGGTACGATCCGAGACACAGGATACTGGGACGGTTCAATTCGCCAAATTCCGTCCGTCGACTTGCGCGCGTATCATCCATGTCAACAATGCAACAATTCGCACCACATCCCGTCATAATTGAACGAAAAAGATTTGTGCCGCAGAGCTCTGTGAATAGTGCTGTCCGTGTTTATACGCGCGCAAGTTGTGGACATAATTATAGTGAAAGAAGGAATGGCCTGTCTAGGTATTCTGTGTCTCGACCCTCGCTGCTCATATGTCAGCTTACCTGGGGCAGGGTTGGGGAGGGAGCGTGAGGGGGGTGGGGATGTCAGCTAATGCACGTTAATCACCGTACCTGGCAGTAAGTACCAGCTATGTGCCATCGGCGTGCCTGACATTCTAACGTTTGTTTTACAAGTTTCACTTGAATGGCTTGGATTTCCCAAAGGAAAATACAAGGGATTTGTTGGGGCATAGTTAGCTCTTCAAACTGGCTTTGTTTAGTCTTCTATTTATCTGTGTATTCAGCTGTGGGTTAATCATACACCATACCTTTTTTTTCCGATTTAAAAAAGGCTGTTGTTATAAGTACGTACATATCCCAAGCGTTTTGCGCTAGGGGCACGTACATATACGTACTATCCCTAACCCCGTCCTTATCCTCAGTCCTAAATCTTATCGAATCCCTAACCCTGCCACTTACTCTTTCAACCAAAAAACAGGAGGAAAACAAAAAAAAAATCTGAAAGAATGATTAATCATAAAGCTGTTGTCAAGGAACATTTCGGGAGGAGCTCTCTAGCTCTGGGGTCACAAAAGGCTTTATAATATGTAAACCTAGCGCCAAAAACTTGGGGGACGTACGGACTTCAACAACATCCTTTTAAAAAATGTCAGAAGGAGGGGTGGGTGTCTATCAACCTAGACAGTTTTGTCCACATAGAATTCCCATCACATTTTACTAATGGGTGTTGTGTTTGAACGCACTTATCATTGAATAGATAGTTGTACTGGTACAGTTACAAAATATTATTAACATTTGATAAAACAAGGAAAGACCTGGCATCAGGTGAAAATGCTCACCTGTAGTAAACTGAACGTCTGTGAGTTATAGACTGGATATTGTACTGTACAAGTCAAGATTTTCTCATTGACAAAGCAGGCTGGATCTTATATCTTATCCAGTTACCTAGACATGGTGAACACACACTGAAGTGCCTGCAAAGAATGCCTTCATTCATAATAATATACTCTATTTTACCACATACAGATGTAAAAAAAAAAAAAAAAGATTTAAAAAAAAAATAATAATAATAAAGTACAGGTAAATATGTAAAAAAAAAAAAAAAAACAGTGATACTAATATTTCCTTTTTTTTTTTTTCATCGTAATTAATCAGTGCAACTGAAAATAGGACGTGAATCTTAACTGTTTAAATGAAGCTCCGGAAAACGGACGGGTTTCAACATCAGGGCTTAATTTTCGTGTAAGAGAAAGTCAAACAGAAGACAAAACATTCACAGTACTAGCATTAATGTAACATATACCAGGTCTTCCTGAGATCTGACTTCAGTTATAAACTTTGCAAAGGGGAGACAGAATTGATAATGAATCCAGCAATTTTACTCACTGGCTGATTTTACTTGGTGTTGTTTCTGTTTCTCTTCATAGTATTTTTTTTTTTTCGAGTTCTTTTTAAGTTTGTGTCCATTTTATCCAGTTGTGTTGATGACAATACCAGTTATATGGCGGCCGTGGCGCGGAACGTAAACTGGAAAGGGTGCCAAACCCACGGCAAAATCAAAGGGTTCAAAATTTGTCTAGTCCTTTGAGAAAGTTAATGGGGAGAATTGTGTTTATACTTCTGGTGTGAAAATACTAATTCAAGACTTCTGCTGATCTCTCTGCCACGGGGCTCAGAGCCATTTTGTAATGTTGTACTATGTAAACACCGGCATCGTTTGACCTGAAAACCGCGATTTTTGTCCAATTTCCAGTTACTTGAAAATTTCCCAATATCCTATTGGTTTATACTGTCCTGCCTTATTTTCTCTGTCTTTTCTCTGTGTTTCTCCTGAAATACTGATCTCTCCCCAACGTGGAATCTGGTTACAAACTTAGACAGTAATTCTGTTTTACTAATAAACACCCAGGATAATATGACCAAGCAGATAAAACGTCCCGTGGAAATACCCAGGGTATAAAACCATACCAGATACCCCACATCGGATGCCACCCTTCACTCAAGGCGCTCATCAAACGGGTATGCGGTAAATTAGAATTTTGACTTTGGTTTCAGATATTTGACCTGTAACAAGGCTGATGAAATTCTGCCCTGTTTATTTTGAAGTGTACAACTCGTCAACAGATCTTCACACCTTCCAGGGCTTAATAATATTTCATTGGCCGAGCATTGGAGGAAATTTGTCTTAGGTCTCCGGAGATAATGGAAATCACCTGTTCATGTTACAAGATGTTTTTTTTTTATTCCACAAAAATGATGGCTCACGAGGTTTCTATAATTATTATTATATTTAGCCAGTGGCGTACTTTCCTCCCAGGGATACTGTTTAAATTATTCAATGTTAAGTTATGTACCCCCTTCCATCCTTTCTTTCTTTTTTCTAAATTGCTGAGATATTAGAGATCAGCTAGCGTGACCTGGTTACTGTGTTGGACTGGTTGAGCTGGGCAGGCGAGCCAGTTAGGCCCCGCGCGCACTATGTTAAAATTAACCGCCCGTTCAACGCAAGCAATCGTTCGCGTGGCGTGCAGCACGGTAAACTCTTTGCCAAGCAAGCAAAAATCTGCGTTTGCACGCCGTGCAGCAGGCGAAACGGGATAGTGGCGCGCGGCCCCTAAGTTGGTTTAAATGACACAAGATACTCGTACGAGTGTTAGCCATCGCTAAAATAATCATGCCCTACCTCGCATACGTCAGTATGACCAAGGTATAGTAAACGGCTGGGCACATACCAGGCAATAGTAAATTATTAACATGCCTTACGTTTCCTACGCTATCTGAAGCAGTGTTTCACATAAAGATGTTGTTTCAAGTACGTACGCCGCCCAAGTTTTCTACGCTAGGGGAACGTATTTTAAAGTCTTTTGTGACTCCAGAGCTAGAGAGCTCCTCCCGAAATGCTCCTTGACAACAGCCGTAATTAATTATGATTAATTATTCTTTCAGATTTTCTTTTTTGTTTCCTCCTGTTTTGTTTTTTTTTGATTGAAAGGGTAGGTGGCAGGGTTAGGGACCAGATAAACGCTTGGGGCACGTACGTACCTATAACAACAGCCTTTACATGATACGTGCATCAATAATAAAAACAACTCATTAATTACCCGGTTGGATAGAAAAGAATAAATGAGTTTAGAGCGAGACTGTATATAAACAAAGGTTCATTTTGTGAACCCTCATCTTTATGATGATGAATTCCTCGTGAAATTTTGTTGTTGCTCGTGCAGATGCTACAAATAAAAACACTCGGGCTACTGTCAGTTTATGACTGAGGCTGTGAAGTTAAAGAATTGAAGGCTTAAAATATTTATTTGGCTATAAATATCCTGTATGTAACTTGTAGTAATTGTGGAGTTCAAAGGCGTTTATGACCCTAATGAAATCACAATCAGTCGACATTCAGCTCTTGTTATGGGGGGTCCGCTATAAAGACGCTATCTTTACCACGGCGTAATGATGCCACGTAGCAACTGTGAGATCTGACGTATCCAACTCTGAACGCAGGACGAAAACGAAAATTGCAACAATACAAAGGAACGGAACCGTCCACAATAGTAAAAGCTTATTCCATATTGGTTTCTCTCTTTCAACCTGAGAGATAATCCAGTTTAGACTAAGTCTGTGTATCACATGGGTTCACCATATTAAGATATAAATCTACAAAAACATGCCGTTATCGCGCAGCATAAGCTGCCATTCCCTTTTCAAACCAACAAACAAAGTGAGCATGGTGCGGTGTTGCAGTTCAGCGGTGATGTGCATGGAGACAACGTGGGTTGGGCAAGTACGCACTAAGTGAAGACTGTTGTTTTGTCTCAGTTTAAGGGTGGTGGCGCAATGAGTTAGATCAGTTTTGTCTTGATGCCAGTATGAGCTGTGGACTATGGAATTAAACGCGACCTCGAGCCCTGGAGAGATCCAAACATGCCTGTTTCACCAGTGCGCGCGCGCCAAAACTGACTTGAGTCAACTGACGGAAGGAGAGACCTCGCGCACTGAGTCACAACAGACACAGATCAGACTTGTCTCAGAGCGTCATTAGCCTAAAGCTGGATTTTCATGTGTACGGAAACAGAAACGGCAACGGAAATGCCCAAGTCGTAAAAAACATCAAGTTGTAAAAAGAGTGTTTCCGTATGTACAGAGACAGCGTTCCAGTGCAAATGAAAATATTCTTTCTATTTCACTGCTTGAAGGGTTTTTGACGTTCCCATTGCCGTTTCCGTTTCTGTATACATGAAAATCCAGCTTTAGCGTGAGTTGAAATGTGGACTATGAAGCTAAATTGGACCTGGTGCACTAGCGAGACTAAAACAAGACTGTCTTGCTAGCTGCTTCAAAAGGCGTGACTCAACACCGACGAGAAACAGACCTGTCTCAATGCGTCATAGTTCTGAAAGACATTTCTGGTGTTCAGAAGACAGCATAATGCCAAGACATAAACAAGAATTTTCAGGCTTTTCCATCAGGTTCTGTGTTTCTCGGGCAGCAAAATCCAGCATGAATGAGAGATCATCTCACCCTCCGTGTGACAAATTCACATTTTCCAGCCTAGCTTTAAGTCGATACTGCCATCCACCAAAATGAAAGTTGTCGATAGTCTGTTACTGCCCATCAACTCGTGGTTTACTTGGTCGTTCAAGAAAAAGAAGAAAGTGCATAACAGAAAGAACGAATGAATAATTAATAGCACGAATTTTTATCCGCAGCTTTGCGAGGATAGTGTTGAACGTTCGACCATTCAGTTTGCAGGATGCCGAAAGTACAAAGGTCCACCCGAAATATTGTTACTTTGGAGATTTGTGGCGGATGGAGCTATGCAAATCATAAATTCAGCTTACGACGTCAGGGACAACGTCTTTGGGTGAGCGAAGATTTGGGTCGATGGTTGCGTGAGTCTGTCTCATCTAATGTCCCTGCCTTCTGAGCGGCTCGTCATGGCCGATGTCCGAGGCACTCGCGAGGGCAGCTTGAGCCCAGAGGTGTTGTGTGATGATCAGAGGCTAAAGTCTCTTCTTCATGTCCTACCTTTGTCAGCTTGCTTCTTTTGTATGATACTCATTTTAAAGAAAGCCGAACGATTCTGTTTTGCGTCTTACTTTTCCAATTATTTTGAAGATGTTGTCGGGGCGATAGTTTAAATTTTGCCCAAAGGCCTTTGTTATACGTACGCACGCACCTCAAGCGATCTCTAACCCTGCCCCCTACCCTTTCAACCAAAAGAACAGGAGGAAAACAAAAAGAAAATCTGAAAGTATAATTTATCATAATTAATTAAGGCTGTTGTCAAGTAACATTTCGGGAGGAGCTTTCTAGCTCTGGAGTCACAAGAGACTTTAAAATACGTCCCCTTGCGCAAAAAAAAACAAACAAACTTGCTGGACGTACGTACTTGTAACAGCATTCTCGCAGAAAATGAGAAGTCGTTGTGAGTTGGAGGGTTTTCAGATGTGTTACTGTGCGCAAATTATTTGGCTCACAAAACTCAGAATTGTAAGTTGTGTAAGATCCGTTTTCGTGATCACTGTCAGTGTGAACAGAAGATTTTCAGACCAAAATAATTTGTTCGACTAAGGGTAAAACTGATTTATGATGTTATCAGTTTGAAGGTTGTACTGTTTATTTTGCTGTGTTTGATGGGGAGGGATTGGGTTCCCTATTGCAGCCTGGAAACAATCCCAGTTTCTGGTGAGTCGGTTCAGGTATAACACACGGTAAGATAATTGTACTGAAACTCGACATTCTCACACAGCACGCTCGGTCATCAATCTTACCCGATCAATCTTACTCTATCCCCTACACACGACACGTTGTATGAGTACATTTATGTGCAGGGTTACAGAACAGAGTGAGCTACAGTCGTGTCTGATGATGACGAGCTACGTTTGTCCTACGAGGCCGAATTGAAAGTTGGTCGTCTAGGGAAGAAATCCTTTAACAATTACGTCGTCATTTTTGTTGCCACGATCACTGTCTTCATCGTTACTTTTGTTAAAGTGAGAACGCATTTGCGAGAGGCGAGCACTGTCTACGTAAAGTGTGTGTGTGGGGAAACAAAAGGGGGGAGGGGGGTTAAAGAATGCATCACACACCCAGTTTCAGTAAGTCTCGTACACAAACCAGTTTACTCACGATCCAGGGAACCGCAGTCAGCCTTATCGCACATCTCACAACTTGAAAATCTTTTCTCTGCGCGAGCCAGCAGGCGAGGGGTGAAATTTTCATTGGTTACAGTCAAACAGATTAGAATTCTTTTCCCGACTTTAACAGCTGTGAAGGATTTAGATACATATTTTTCATAGCACGTCATGGCAAGTGAATCTCAAGGATGAGACAGTTCTACAGAACATAGAAATTCGAGTTTATAGGTGGGAAAAGTAAGAAAATATGAAATAACATAATTTTTTTTTCAATATTATACTAGACTTAAAGTGCCAGGTATATTTCCATTTTTAGGATACTTTTTGGGATTACAATTCGTTAAAATCTTTCGGTAAACTACAAACTTTCACACAAATACCAAACTAGATGAAATAGATTTTATACCTTGCATGTCAGTAGGGACTTCTCTTAAGTGAAATTTAATGTCGTGAACTTTTGACGGATCGAAGTGAATGAAGCAGAAGGAAAAACTTTGATTGTCTTTTAATCTGTATTTCCGGCTCACAAACCATGTTCGTGCAAAAAAACCTAGAGCTGTTGTGTTGGTGAGCGCGGAACAAATAGAAGTGCTGATTACTGAGGGAAGGTGATGTTGTGATGGCGGGGAGAAGTTAAAGCCGCTGCTGTCGCTGCATCCGTTCATGCTGCATCTCCCGCCCATCACACACAGCAGCAGCCACGTGAGCACGTGCCAGGAGTATTCCAAACACCGGAAGTCATCGTCTGGATACAACGGTATTGACAGCAAAACAGAGACTGATTATCTGCAGCCTGCACTTTTTATCTGGCAGCTACAAGCCAAGCTAAGTAACACTGTCATTACCGCACACTAAGCTGCCAGATTGTATCGCTGTGCCGCTTTGGAGGATTGGCTTCTGTGCAGCACCAGAAAATTGTGTTTGGCTGCAGCGGTGAGAAAACCGGCCATTTTTGTCGATGGAAATGATTGAGTTGCCCTGTGAACAATTTCGCGTTCAGCGTTCGCTGCAACAAAGTTCTAAAGCCTTCCACAGGTACAGAACGACAGCATTGTATAGAACTGAAACCCTTCATTACTGAACAGCAATATGATCCAAAGTCGGCCACAGACGGGGGGTGGAGGGGGGGGGGGGGGGGGGAGAAGGATCAGTTAAATTTTCCTTGGTATGTTTCATTTACTCTGCTGGAATTCTGACTTAGACCATCGTGTTATGCCCCCCCCCCCCCAACCCGGCCCCTCCAAAATCCCCTACACAGGTTTTGCATTCTATGTTCTACTCCACCCACGTTCACACCCCCAACCCCACCCTATTATATTTTTCACCAATTTTATCCATTCTTCCCAACTTGCCATTGGCAAGAGAATTGAAACAAAGAAATGAGAAAAGCGTTTGTCTCTACTTCTACAAAAAAACTGGCCCATATGGAAAACAACTGAGTCCCACAAAGTCGTCATCCTTGTTTTTCGACATTTCTGTGGGAAATGGAAAACGTTTGTTTGTGATGGAATTCACCGTTCCACGGGCAATGTAACACCCGCCGAGTCTTATCCGTTCAATCTGCGGCACATCGGTGATTACAAAGAATGCAATTTAGCCCGGGATAAACTATTGGGAAGTCCGAAGTGCAAGCTAATTGTATCACATTTCCGAAGTGCACGGTTTTTGGGATAGTGATCCGAAGTAATTCCGAAAAGAAAACAATGCATCGTGGGTGGTATGCTGACAAAATGCAAAATCTAGAAAGTTCTGCTGAGAGAAAGTTGTGTGTGTCTAGACGGAAAGCCGAAGCGCCGGCAAAGCTATAGATGATCCTTCAAAAATTGGTTGAGCATTGTCGTCCATGTTCTCGTCACAAAAGAAATGATCAAAGTTTTGTTTCCATGGTGGGGCTGGGGAAAGGAGGGGGGTATTGATGGAAATAATCACATAAGCGCTCTGATTAAGGAGAGACAGAGAGAGTGAGAGAAAGAGATAGAAAGCAAGAGAGAGACAGACAGAGAGAGAAAGAGATAGAAAGCAAGAGAAAGAGAGACAGAGAGTGAGAAAGAGATAGAAAGTAAGAGAGAGATAGAGAGAGACGGAGAGAGAGAAAGAGATAGAAAGCAAGAGAGAGGGAGGAGAGAGAAAGAGATAGAAAGCAAGAGAGAGGGAGGAGAGAGAAAGAGATAGAAAGCAAGAGAGAGGGAGGAGAGAGAAAGAGATAGAAAGCAAGAGAGAGGGAGGAGAGAGAAAGAGATAGAAAGCAAAAGAGAGGGAGGAGAGAGAAAGAGATAGAAAGCAAGAGAGAGGGAGGAGAGAGAAAGAGATAGAAAGCAAAAGAGAGGGAGGAGAGAGAAAGAGATAGAAAGCAAGAGAGAGGGAGGAGAGAGAAAGAGATAGAAAGCAAGAGAGAGGGAGGAGAGAGAGAAAGAGATAGAAAGCAAGAGAGAGGGAGGAGAGAGAAAGAGATAGAAAGCAAGAAAGAGGGAGGAGAGAGAAAGAGATAGAAAGCAAGAGAGACAGAGAGAAAGCAAGAGAGAGAGACAGAGAGAGAAAAGAGAGAACGAGAATAAGAACAGATAAGAATCACTTTATTATCCCATAAGGGCACATCATGATACACATATCTAATACATCATTACATAAACACATAGTAACAGGCTTATAACATGGAGTAACATGTATGGAACCTTAGTCAAAGATGGCACACATCTAGCTATAATGTTTTGTCGAGGTGAATTGCAGAGAGCAAAAAATCTCTCTCTCTCTCTCTCTCTCTCTCTCTCTCTCTCTCTCTCTCTCTCTCTCTCTCTCTCTCTCTGTCTGTCTCTCTGTCTCTGTGTGTGTGTGTGTGTGTGTTTCTGTGTGTAACAGTGATTACACTGCTCCACGTGTGTTGTTTTCTTTTGTTGTACGTGAAAGAGTAAGTAAATCGTTCATCACTGTTTTGCTTTCCGCACGAAGGATCAAACTTTGTGTTATTCTAGATTTTTAGCTTCCATTAACCTGAAAAAAAAAATAATGCTGACTTAGAAAAAAAACGAATGATTGTCCAAACGGAGCAGATTTTCAACGAAGCAAATTATTGTCAAAGCTTATGACGACACACGGCGTCTTCCTCTCTGAAGCCCTCTGGTTTTCTCCAGCATCACGTGGTTATCCCCCCTCTTTCCGCCATTAGCAGATTAAAAAGCTCGTGCGGTCCTCTTGTCTCGAGCAATTTTCCTCCAGCTCGTGTTTTGGGGATTACGAAATTAGATGAGGATTCGTGTGTCAAAATGTATTTCAAGGAGGCGAGGTTTACATGAGTTACATTCTTTTCTGAAAGAAATGATGACACTTGGAAACAGGACTTTTTCTCGGGTCTGGAACAAGCTGGAAAAGGAATTTAAGAGAAAAAGGGGGTGGGATGGTGGAGAGGTATTACGGGTCCCCAAATCCAGGGTCAGTAAGAAGTTGGGATTTTCTTATTGGGATATCCCTCCCTCTCTCTCCCCCCCCCCCCTTTTTTTGAACTTGTTTTATAATAGCACTGAGAATACTCACCAAAAGAACATTCATATCAAAAACGTTATTTCTTAAAAAGGAAGATAATTCCATCTGCCACAGTTATAACTTGCTCTCTCAATCCATGGAATGCCATCTTAATATGTTAAAATGAACAATTACTTTGCCATACCGTAGAATTTGTTACGAGGGCAACTGCGAGATAACTATATGTCATTAAGTAGTTATGTTTATTGCTCTTATATTGTATAAAGATAGTTCTGGCCCGCTTAGTGCAGATTTTTATGTAGGTGTCATTAGATAACTGTGCCCATAAAATGCGTAATGCACATACTTTGTCTAGCAGGGTGGAGGTCGGTGCGCTGTTTGTGTGGGGATAAGTATGTCATTAGAAAAATATACCAAACGTAAACCGCACGTATAAGACTTAGTAATTTGTAATTCAGCAGGGGGAAATAGTTACGCTGCCGGTGCGAAGATAAGTGTGTCATTAGCAAAATATACAAAGTGCACAGTGCCTGTATTGGACTTTGTGTTTTTTGCGCGGCGGCGTAAAGATAGACACAGCGCACTAGAGTGCAGATGGGGGGTTACTTTTGATAACGTACGAGAAGTGTACAATGTGTGTATTTTGTACGTTTTACAGATGGATGGACAGAAATGATCGTATCATTGGAAGTTCTGGAAGGATCTACGTGGACAAGGACT
>OZ007569.1:9204706-9387206 GCA_963931925.1 Onchidella celtica | reverse complement strand
TCAGAATCAAGAGTTTTGTCAGGTAGGAGAGAAGGCTCTCGTGAAATTTTAACTCAAGATTATTACAGTGAAGCACCAGTTGATTGATGCTAACGAGGAAATGAAGAGGGGTACAGAACGAACGAGTGCTAAAGAAGAGACATACGGTAGTACTTCTCATGTTGAAGTCAGGTTCATACCTGCATCTGGCGGTCATATTCTCACAGAGTATCAATTCCGTATATCAAACCGATCGACTCCAGGCGCCGGGGGGCTACATTCGATACCGAAACTTCCGGGAACGGCCCAGTCTTAATCGAGATCATAAACAACGGAAGTGGTGAGGCGCTTGCCACGGCATCAAAGACGGGCAAGGAAGTTTTCGCATTCTTCGCCTTGTAACTTGTGAATCAACGTTTCCACCTCTGATGCCGATGACTTTTGATACGTTGTTTTGGTCTGGATTGCTGGCCGCTTTGAGATCCTTTCTAGCGAGGATCCATCGCGTTCTTGTGCTGGCTATAGCATGGCTTTGGTTTCTCAACCTTTCCTAATGACAGCAATCCCGTGCATTTCGTTAAGTTTACTCACACAGAAACCTTTGCTGGGTTTGGTCTCTTTCTGATATTTCTGAAGTTAACAGCCAGAGATGTCATGATATTCTAAAGAGGGGTGGAGGTAGAAAAACAGATAGATCTCGGATGCACTGAAGGTAAACACACACACACACTCGCGCTTAGAGAGACATAGGGAGAGATCTATGAGAGATAGACGGGGACATAATGGGGGAAGGGAAGAAAGAGAGAGAGAGAGAGCGAGAGAAAGGGATAGAGAAAGAAAGGGTGAGGGGGAGATCGAGAGAAAGAAGAAGAATAAAGAGACACAGAAAGAAAGGGACACAGAGAAAGACACAGAGAGAAAGAGACAGAGAGAGTGAGAGAGACGGAGAACGACAGAAGGTCAAAGAGAGAGACATACAGAGAGAATAAGAAAATAACGATGGAGATTATTTTGCCACCAGTCTTTGTCTTTAATCCACTTGAGAGCCTTTGGTTAACTTTTTTTATTCATTTCCATCTACCGTTACATAATAAATAATGTATTTCCTTTGTTCCTGGACCCGAGTTGTAACGTGTACATTTTCATATATTAGCACCTGCTTCTTGTGGCTGAAATGTGGGCGCGATTTAATTGTTGTAGAACTGCCTGGCCGCAAGATCCAAACTCAAGCTCCTCCCCCCCCCCCCCTTAAAAAATAAACCATTTACACATTCAGGTGGCAAAGCGCATCATGACAAAGTTGTCAAAACTGTGTTAGTTCATACCACAACTTTTGTACCATACGGGGTTCACTATTCTCTTTCGTTTCCTCCTCGCCGTGATAAAAAAAAAAAAGTCCCACTACTTAAGAAAACCGGCCTCAGCATGCACTGCCTTTGTCACCCTGCCCCCTCTGCACATACACAAACACACACATGCACACACACACACACCCACACGCACCATTATCTTTTCTAGTATTATCGCTGAAACCGTTGTGCGGTTGAAAACGCATCTCTCCAGAGCTCTCTCATCTTGAGCCGCCTATGCGGGATGAGTCAGTGAACCGCTCACAGTTGTACACGTGAGTAGGCTAACTGTCTCAATGAAACAACAAGCAATGGAGGATGATTTTTCGCCCTCGGCGAACCTCGTTTCCTCGGGGGTAATGTTGGATGACAGACTCGGCCGCCGCTCATTGGGCTCTGTCGCTATGGCCAAGTGAAAAGTTATGTTACCAAGGTAAACAAAAGGTTAGCAGGGCATGGTGGGAGCGGCGATTTGATTGGTCATGACGTCAGCTGTTGGGATGCTCAGTGAGACAGGTTGACAAAAATATTAATGTATTTGTGTGGGTGGGTAGGTGTGTTCTTTTTCTATTCATTGTCACATTTTTGACAGGTTAGACAGTACGAAATGTTGAGTTGGTACCACAGCGTGGCACGTTGGTACTGATTAGTGAGTAGTCTTGGCCAGTCGCTGCCTGTGCTTGTGTGGGCTTAGAGAAGGAAAAGTTTGAATCCTTCATGAATGTGAGGGGGGAAAGTAAGCTTTAAAATTATTGTTCTTTGAAGTATTTTAAAGATAGTATCTATTTATAATTATGATAGAAAGCTGTGTTGTTAGATATAAGTTTAACGTTGAGTACGAGTTTCCCTTCGACGAAATAGAGTAATTAAAGAAATAAAAGACAGACCGGCAGACTGACAGTGAAAGACAAAGAGGGAAACAGAGACAGAGGAAGGCAGACAGAGATGAGGGGGCAGGGAGAGAGAGACGGGGGAGGGGGCAAACAGACAGACAAAGATAGAGACATATGATGAGGGACAGAGGCAGAGGCAGGCAGACAGAAGACTAAGAGAGGCACAGGCTGGGAGATAGACATACACACAATCACACACACACAGAGACACATACGCTTACAGACAGACAGACAGACTGACCACCAGCTAACGAAATCTGACAAGTTAATACATGATGGAAAGAGCACGAGAATACACTGTATTTCTCCTGGGAGAGACAGGCGCTGTAACAATGGAACCCACAAGACATGGGAGTCAAGCATGGGAAACAGTGGGGAGACGCCGGGTCTCCACCAAAGTCTCCTTCTCTGGTTAGTCAGACAGAAAACACCCCATTTTCTAAATTGGTGTGGAAGGCAACATGCTCGTGAACATGTGAATGCTGATTGGCCGCACGTGGTCAGCTCCTTGTGACGTGGACATCATTCTTTCTGGCCCGGACACAGCGTAGCAGACTCAGACTGTTGCTTACGGGTCCATGCTTGGACCATTACTGTCATGTTCTCCAATTAAACAAATGGATGTTGATGGTCTTTCCAGCTGATCTGGGCAAGGGGGTCATCCGCAAAGTGTGTCTACGCTCGGAGGAGAGGGGGAAGGGTTTAGTCTTGAGTTTGAAGAACGAAGTGCATATCCGTACAACATGTTGTGCACACAATTCGATGACGTGGGTTGGGGTAGCTCTACCTGATTGGTCTAAAATGTAAGCGCTCTTCTATGAATGAAGAAGATTCATTCACATTGTGTGTTCTACGTCATCGAATTGTGTGCACAACATGTTGTACGGATATGCGCGCTTCCTTTGAAGAAAGCACGTCGACACGATAACGGCCATCTTGTGCTTGGAAAAAGCAAGACGGTAGACAGAATAAAGCAGAATGGTAGAACAGAAGGACCCCCCCCCCCCCACCTCCCTCACAGAAGAATTCTTCCACCTAGGGAAAGGGAAGGGGGTTGCCGGCCCCCATCGTATGAAAAACATACACGGAAGGGGGGAGGGCGGTTGTAATGCGTACATATGCTTTTCAGTAACGGTAATAAATTTAAAAGGTTAAGTTTATCTATACATGTATTTATTTGAACAAAGTAGGTTGTGGGATAATTATAGAACTGATAATTTTTTCAAAAAGGGCTGTTTCTAATGAAATAGGCAAATGATCCATGCAAAATGTCATAATAAGCTTCAAAATACCAAGGTCTAATCTAAAACCGCCCAAATCGAGCGTAAGTACTTTATGGACGGCCCCAAAGCTGTTTTATATTTTCTGTGAGCATCCATAGGCGTCTGTCTAGTCTTGCACCAGTTGTGCGCGATATCAAAGAGTCCAGCTCGTCTTCGAACGTAAGAAAGTTACCTCATTGGCGCATTCCTCTCGCTGTTCACGAGTTTTGTTTCGCCTTAAGTATGCAGTGTAGCGAGCTCGCGGTATCACCGATGAAACCCAGTATCTGTAAAACCGCAGCTGGCATTGTCTAGCATTAATCACGACCTTCATAATTACACCACGGTGATCAGTTACAACATTAGAGTTTCCACTTCCTCCACTTCATCCATCTCAACTTGAACGTGGCTGGTTGGACTGATTGTGTCTCACGGTGAATTGTGTTCAGAAAAAAAGGAAACAATAACAAAATATAATTTGTTTTGTTGTTATTTTTGGTTGTTTTTCCGGATGTATTCGGCGCCCCACCGTGTAGGTCTTTCTCTGTTTCAAACTTTCATATTCGCTGTCTTTTCATGAACATTTTTTATTAGTCCACTTTAACTTTTTCCTGGTTAATATTATGCGCTGTTTCTCATTCGTCTTTCTTGCTAATTTGTAATCATTACCATTTCATCCCCTTAGAATGACAATGTTCTAACTCCCGGAGAACTCTTTGAGAACTCGAGAATTAAAGTGTCATGTGATCACAGCTTTTAGAGCAACAAATTTGTTTTTTCTTTATAGCAAAACTTACAAATTACACACCGAATCTGCTTGATACTTTGACACACAATGGAGAAGGCCTGTAGAAGTAGTGTGTAGTATGTAACTCAGGTCAGCCAAAAAGTGGAAGTAGGACCTTGTCATTCTAAGCGGTCGGTTTGTCATTGATATGACGTAATCAGCAGCATCATTCCTCATCTGTATTCCATCAGCAGTCGCCGTTAAGTTTATTTAGTACAAGTTTAAAACAGCCAGGCCATATTCAGATATTTGATATTTTTACGGATTTGAAGTGTGATAGACTTTGAAGTCATTTATGGAAGAGTTCCAATCAACAGCAAGGCAGCTTTGTTATCATGTGTCCTTTTGCTTTGGGTCTAATTTTCAAATGAACTTCCCACCCAAATTGAACTTTCAAATATCAAAATATCAGTTCTAGAATCAGCTTGAAGCTTCTAACTAGAGAGCCATGCTTAACACAATAGACACTTCTGACTTGGTATCTGCTGCATCTCATTTAGGCAGGGCCGGCCTTACAGTTACATGTACATGGGTCAATCAGCTGAAGAAACTGAGAGGACAAACGACGAAAGGACCAAAGGATAGAGGAATTGCCAATTTCTATGGCTGTTGGTTTGGTTTCCGTCTTTTATCGAAAATCGCTCACCCTTTTTTTTTTTTTTTTAAAATCAATCGATATTTCGATTCAACACACCTACATGTACTTCCATTTAGAAAACGCTCAAAAACATTCTAACGACAACAAACCAAAGTATACTTAGATCATGCTTGGACTAGAAATAGTGGCCGCAAACATTTTTTTACTCCTGAGGTTTTTCTATCTGTAAAAGAAAGCGTCTGTTACCAAACTGATCTCGATTGAAACGCTTGGAATTTTTCAAAGTTTCTATTTGATATAATTATACAGTGTGTACCAGCCAGATTTCAAGCACCCGAGCCAGTAAAAGTACATGTATAAGTGAAACCTTTTGCGTTCAAAGACATACAGAGGGTCCGTCAAAAGAGCACATCAGCTGTAATTTTATCCCTGTATCAAACCCCCTCAAAACAACTGCTGACGTGTGTATTTTGTGATTTTGGACGTAGCCTATCTGATTTATTTACAGCCACTTGTTAATGCATAAATCAGAAAAGAATATAATGTGAAACCCAGGCATCTCAGCCTTTATAATACGGAAATATAAGCATACTTAGACCTAAGATGCCTACCACAGTATTTCTGCTCACATCCTGGGGACCTGAGATTCAAGATGGTACATAATTATTCATGACTGTATAAAATAATGATGTTGCACTTTTTTTTTTCTGCTGCTGCTGCTGCTGTCTGGATGCCGAGCCAATCCTAGAATTCTTGACAAGCTAGTTAACCTTATCTCAACCAACCAATCCATCTGAGCGTCTGTAAGATAGAATTGATGCTGCAGAAACGCTGCAGAGACGACCATGTTTCCCCCTCACGCAGAGCCGACCGTGCACCCAGCAGGATCTGCGCCATTCCCCGGCCAGGGGAAACTGTAACCGATACTATAAGACAATAAAAGGGTTCTCGGACTTTCGGGTAATCCAATTTCCAGCTGACCAGATCAGCAAAGTTCATGGTGTTGCTGGGACCTGATCCATTTTCTTATAGCTGTCCAGTGTTTTGGATTCCATGAAAGGTCCAGTGGCCGTCACCCGGGAATTGTGTAGCTGTTCACCATGACATAGGTCATTGTCCAGCTGATAAGGATTTCAGGCCTTACATCCCTCTACAGATTAATTTACTATGTCATCAGATATGAATTTGCTGGTGTGTTTATCACATTGAAGATAGGAGTGAAATCAGTATAATTTTCTCTGTCAATCTTCACCCCCTTCTCTTTCTCTGTCTCTCCCTGTCTGTCTGTCTCTGTGTATTTGTCCCTCTCTCTCTCTGCCCGCCTGTCTGTCCGTCTTCTCTCTGTCTGTCTGTCTCTCCTCTCTTTCTGCATCTCTCGTTCTTTCTCTCACTCTCTCTCTTTTTCTCTGTGTGTGTGTCTTTCTCACTCTCTCTCTCGTTCTCTCTCTCCTCTCTCTCTCTCTCTCTCTTTCTCTGTATGTGTGTGTGTCTTTCTCACTCTCTCTCTCCCGTTCTCTCTCCTCTCTCTCTCTCTCTCTCTCTTTCTCTGTGTGTGTGTGTCTTTCTCTCTCTCTCTGTCTCTCTCTCTCGTTCTCTCTTTCTCTTCTCCGAACTCTCTCCATCTCTGACGATCCATTAGACTGATGAAGATTGGAAACCTCAAGTTATTTTTGTTTTCTCTCGTCGTTTTAATTTTTTTTCACATTTGGAGGGCAGCAATGCAACTACATGTACTACTTCCCTTTCGCAGTATTTTCCCCCAGTCTCTATCATTCCTCTTGATTTTTCAACGTATTTTCTCACTCTTGCTTATGTCGACATTCTTTCCGTCTCTAAACCCCTTTTTGACACCTCAGCATGCACTTGGATAACAGAGGCCTACACACACACACACACACACACACATACAAACACACACATACGCATACACACACACATGCGTACACATGTAAACATTTCTCAACTAATCCCTTGTCATGAACCAGTAAGCCAAACAGATTATTCAAGAATCCTCCCCGAAACCGCGAATTCCCACAGATGTCAAAAGCACGGCAGACCCATGGATCTATTTATCCGAATAGTTCTCTAGATATAAGGCCACGGTCTTGTCATAGCAAATCTGGCTGTTGTTAGACCTGTACGGTAGTCATAATCACCGTGCCCCCCCCCCCTTCCTCCACCTCCCCACATCCGAACGATCCAACTACCCCTGCCATGAAACACTTTCTTGGCGCTCATTTCCTTTAGCTGTAAGTACCCAGAGTGCCATTCGTTCATGTAACGCCTGCATCTTCAAAAGCTGACCGCCCGTTTTGTGTTGCCAAAAGTCACCGAGAATGAACATAACCGGTAACACAAATTTTAACTTTAAAACGACATGAGGAAATATTTCTACTCAATCAATAGCTGTGAAATGGAATATAGACAATGTCTTCACATGTCGGTTGGTTGGTTGGTTGGTTGGTTGGTTGGTTGGTTGAGTGAGTGAGTTCGCGAGTCAGTTAGTAAATACGTGAGTGAGCGAGTACGTGAGTGAGTGAGTTACCCAGTCTGTCAGTCACTTAGTCAGTGAATAAATGAATGAGTGAGTGAGTCACGCAATCAGCCGTCAGTCAGTCACTGAATGGGTGAGCGGGTGAGTGAGTATTATATCGTCATCTTGAGTAAATAGATTCAGTCCGTTATGCCAGATACCACATTATATAAACAAAGAAAAACACGAAAGTATTTATGTTTCTTCTTGCCTTTCTGATTCTCCATACTTTTATCACAATGGTCGATTACTGGGAATATTTAATGTGCAATTAAATGAAACAGCATAAACAGAAAACTAATTAGCGTGGAAAAAAAACACTTTTTATCAAAATAATAAATAAACCTTGTATGGCAGATTCTATGCTCAAGCAATAAAAAATGCTGATAAATCCGACTGCGTTTATAATTTGTCAGATTTTTGATAATTTACAACGTTAATTTTTGAAACCCATTCTATTGTTGTTGTTTTTTTAATGAATGTGTCTAGACTTTACAAATCTCCGTTATCTTTGTTTTTGTGACATTTTGAGATGATTGGTTAGGGCGACAACATTAGCAAGGATGAATATTTCTCACTTTCCCGTCACTCGCTCCACGCCCACTTTTTCTTTCTCAGTATTGATCCGTCTATCTATCTCTTTCCTCTTTTCAATTTACTTCTTCTCTACCATTATTCTCGCATCAGTCAATGTTTTCTACAAGTAGGTCCATAATTAATACATGTAATTACGCATATTTGTGGTTGTAGTTACTGCTGTTGTGACATCACCTACTGCCGTCGATACGTGTCCATGTTTCATGCCTTTTGTACAAATTACAACAGATTTTTTTTTATGTTCATTTATTTCCAAATTACCAAAAACAAATTCTTCACAGCCCTAGTTTGTCGAGCTCTGGGTGTTGTTACCGTATTTTACAAACTGTTCATCATCCCATTTGATATTTGCCCTGAGCCATAGCGATAATACTTTGTCTTTCATTTTGACAATCGAACCATTGACACATTGAAGACGATTGTCAGCATTTTGCTCCACCATGCGGTTCATGTATGGTACGTCTAATCCAGTCATATGACAGTAATATATTATAGGGTTGTTTTACATAATTTTGGGAGTGTCTTTGTTTTTGTTGTGTGTGTGTTGTTGTTTTTAATGAAAGTCATTGGATTGGTTTGTTTATGTTTCCAGTGCCACCAATCATCAGTCGCGTGCCCCAGCCAATGACTACAGAGGAGGAAGGAAGGGCGTATTTCAGTTGTCAAGTGGTGGGAACACCGTATCCTGTGACCACAATTCTCTGGGCGAAAGATGGTATCCAGTTACCATTGGTAAGTTTTGCTCTATGCAGATAGTCAGTGAGGGAAGATAGAGCTCACATAATATCAGTGAGAATAGCGGGAGTATGGACCACTGCAAGACAGATCTTATACACCAGTGAGGAAAGGGGGCATACTGTTTTTTTATATCCCACTGCAAGATAGATCTTATATCAGTGACGGACGATGGGGAGTGCAGACTGCAAGATAGAGATAACATGAATTAAGTTTAATTTCAATTAGGAACCAATAAGGCCACAGTGTTCACGACAAGTGCTAGTTACAATGCCACTAAGTTTGAATATAGGTTTATTCTCCAGGGCTTGAGCTATTCTTGGTTTTCAAGCTTTCTGATCCATTGAAAAACTTCAGATAAGCGACCATTTCATCGATGGGTTTGCCAACTATCAATGATTTAACATGTTATCAAGATCTTCCTAGTTCGAGTGAGGGTTTATGTAATGCTTTGGAGACTTATTTTGTGTTGACAAGCTGCACATTTCGGTAGATTTAGTGTCAAATCTCATAATTATAAGCAGACCTTTGTCATTGCTCTGGCCTACACGGTCCTGGTGGTGACCACATTAGGCTGCTCGTTTTAGACTTGAGCAACAAGATTTTTCAGTCCGTTGTGCACCTGCCGCTTCCTCTGTTCTGACAATAAATATCTTTTGACAGCGAAGTGCAAAATATATTTGAAAACGTGAGTTACTTCCGACCTGATATATACTCAACACAACAGCCCTTAAACCTCATTAGCCAACCGCCCCTGAGCAAAAAAATGTTACCGCATTTCCTTTCCTGTTCAGTGATGCCTTCTGTATGCAACAGCGCAACTTCTGAGATCTGCACAGATGGCAAAACTAAACCTCTCGAGATAAATCATCGCGAAAGAATTATTTTTTCAAGCTTTGAATTAACTTTTCAGTTTTCGCAAAATTGTGCATAGCTGTAGTTTGTCCAACATATTGAAGGGGCCTGGGATTTAAATTAAAAATTAACGATACTTCAAGTAAAGTTTGAGATCTTGAACAAAAAATGTAAATGTGATCGTATCTTATGGCATAAAAGATGATTTATTCTGACACTCAGGAGCTGACATTGTGTCGAGGTTTTCATAAATATATACCTGAACATGTATAAAAATACGTCCCTCAAATTATCACACCAATTTTCACATCTCGTTCTCCTGTTGCTCACCTGTGTAACACAGACAAGATCAGTTTTCTTGTGAAACGGACAGAAATGATTTGCCTCTTGGCTTCCATCATCTCTTTTGTTATGCCAGCATGTATAAACATGTATGTTGCCACCGTTTTTGCGGAAATTGCAACAGTAAAAGACCTCTAATATTATGAACATACCGTTGCTCTCAGCATGTGCCAGGGTTGTCTATCAGCTTGACGTAGATGCTGAGATCCCTGACAGAAGTGCTGTGATGCGGGCCTTGTTTCCCGGCTATTGTTAGCCTAGTGCGCGGGGATGTTTATCTCTATGTAAATCGTTTACAAGATTCCACTCCTTTTATCCCGGTGGCACGAAGACTTCCCCAGCTGTTTAGCTGTTTCTACTTTAACAAAACAATGTTTCTAATTAACCCTCTTGAAATGCAATCTTGACAATGGTTTCTGGTATTGGCATGATTTGGGCAAGCCACACCTTCCAAATGGTGCGTAATGTTCTCTGGATGACTACCTTGTGCACGTGTGTGTGATTGGTTTGGTCTGGGGGCATTTTCACAGAAAACTATACATGTATGCGTGTCCATAGGTGAGAAAACGCCAACATGAGCGAGCGAGGTGGTATTCTGATGAAAATACAAGTGCCTTGCATTTCTTTAATTGTCAACTATTTAATTAAATAATTGGATGGATCCTTTACAAACCAGCAATTAGCGGTGTGTTTACCTGAATGCAATAGGCCACAGGTTTAAATCTTAAACATAGTTTATTACGTGCTTGTTGGTGAAATGTTTAAATGTAAGGTAAAATGTCTTGTCTACTCTGATATTGTCTTCCAGGGCTCCAAACACTACGATATGAACACCAAAGATGGGACACTGACCATTCCACTGGTGAAACCGTCTGATGCCGGTGACTACGCTTGTGTGGCCAATACCACTGGTCATTCTGTCCGAGTGTCCAGTCCGGCTCGCTTGAGAGTCACAAGTAAGTCAGACACGCACAGCTTGTATTGTTCAATGGTTTCTTGCTGCTGTTGATGATCTGTTGCAGCCGTTGATGTTTTTGAAGCGGTTTTCCATGTTGTTGTTGGCCCTGTTGATGTTGAAGTTATCGCTATTGTAGTAACTACTTCTACCGTTTTTGTAGTTGGTGCTTGTTCGTGCTCGTGGGTGTTGCTATTGTCGTATTGTTTGATGCTGTAATTTCTCACACTCGGTGCATAAATGTCAAAAATCACTTGTCTGTATAGTATCGGTCGTTTCTTTAAAAGATAGAAAAACGCAATATCTTTCTGATAAACTCTTTTCCCCATTGCAGAAAAACTGAAATTCAACCCCCGTCCTGCTAAGACGTACTATCTGGAGCTGGACAAACCGGCAAGTATACATTGTCGCGCCGAAGCCCTGACACCACCAATCATCAAATGGCTTAAATCTATCAAAGGAACATTTAAAATTCCTGAAAACATGTACGAGGACCGAGGTACCCTACACTTTGATAAGGTCCGACGAGAGGATGAAGGCAGGTACATGTGTGTTGCTACTCATCGTAAGCAAGGGATCATCAATGCAACTGTCACTGTCAGGATTGTGGGTAAGTTATTTTCAATTTCTATATTGGAAATTATACCGGTCAGATTGTGTATTTTCCAAAGAGTTAGTCTGAAGAAAATTTAATGTAAATCAAATTATTCGTTTTTACAACAAACATATTATTAACATTTTTTACACTACCATTTTCCACTTCTTTTCCATTGCCAACAATCATCTCAGATGTTTCCTCAAATATGAAAAGGTCTGTTTTTAGCATTAATGTATTCGCCTTACCATCATCCTTCGTTTCCCCGGAAGAAATGAACGTTATATGAAGAAAAAAAAAGGTATCAAAATTATAAACGGCAGTATTCGTAAACTGTTGTTGTTGTTGTTGTTGTTTTTACATTAAAATATTTAAGTAATAAGCATGGTCATTTTTCGAGAACCGAGCATTTCGTGGGAAAGGGACCAGCGCTGGTGTAACCATTTATAAATACGATACAGTTACAAAACTTACTCGGAGACCTCAAAGACAACCAGTCAACCTAGAAACATGAGCTTTTCACGTAAATTCATATTTCAAAAAATGTGGTTTGTGGCAAACGAATGAAAATATGAGAACACAGTCCAATAATGTCAACGAGGACAGTTTTCGAAATTGAACTTTCCTATTCCACGCCTCATTTAACACTTCAAGTTCCCTCTGTCAGTGTTTTGTGAAAAAAAAAAAAGGGTTTCTTTCTCGGGTGCCACCTTTCAGTTGTTTGACTGTACTTCGGTGAGCATTAAATTGTCACGGTGTATTAAGTAATGTAAATCAAGATGTCGAGGAAAGTATATTTATGCAGGCATAGGCAGGGCTGTTCTCTTTGTAAAGTACAAAACTGATAATCCACTCAAACGCTATTTATTATTTAAGCTTTGTTTTTTATACTGCACCTCGATGAATTTTGAATTGAATCTAAGAAAATTCATCACAAAGGAGAAAACTATATATATATGTGTGTGCTGTCTTGCTTGGCTTTCAGAGAAACCAACATTCAGCATCCGGCCAGCCAACATGACCACAGCATTTGAGGGTCAACCCATGATGTTACACTGTGTAGCTTTAGGAGATCCTAGACCCCAGATTGTGTGGGACAAGGATGGTCGCATCGTGGCATCCACTGGAGCTAAGTCAGAGATCACACCAAACAGCAGATATTCGGTAAACACAACCCCAATTGTCACATCATTACGTAAATAATTTCTCTTGTTTTCAGATTTATTGCTTGAAAATTGAAAATATGCAAAAAAAAATGATAGGCTGCGCACTAAAAACAAATTCATCTCGTAACGATGGCAAAGTATAGGCAGTACTACGACTATAATACATGTGATGAATTTGAGAATCCATACTAGGAGTACTAAACAAACTTTCTTGTTCATCTTCTGCTTCATTTTACTTTCTGAAAAAAAAAAAATTGCTTCAAATTTGATTTTGAAATCTCCGTCATGGCTGCATAAAATGGACACTGCAAATTCCAATCTTCTCTGTTTAAATAGCCTTATGAATAGAAAGTAATGCCACTTTTTTGTTAGCCCAAACAGAACAGTTAACGAAATTGATTTGCTGTGATTACAGAAGAAAGATGAATTATTTTCAGGACGGTTTTGTAGATTTCCAGTTTAGTAGTTCTTTTATTACGTTGTCAGATTTAACGTCTGTTATTCTTTCTGGCAATAACTCATTCGCCTGCCATAATCAGTTCATTGTGGAGTTGGGCCGAGATGGTTTCTGCGGCTTTACGTGGTAAGGGATGTAACACCGTTTTATATAAGCACATGAAGTGACAAAATGTTTGTGTTACTTCCCTTGCATTATCTTTCCGACATCATTGACCTCCCTTTCCCCTGACAGGTGTTCCCCAATGGTACCTTACTGGTCCAGAAAGTGCTGATAGAAGACAAGGGAAGATACGGATGTACGGCTAATAACTCAGCTGGGCAAATTCGTACAGAGTTTAATCTTCTCATCACACGTGAGTACAGATTGTCCGGTCTGAGCTGTGGCAGGTCCATGATAATAGGAATTAACTCATTAATATACATACCTTTTGTGTGACATTAAAGGGAAGAGAGCTCACTTAGACAAGGAGTTTGTTTGGCAGAATGAAATATGCAATAATTGGTTTAATTCTTAGCTTCTTGATGGTCAAAAGCAATTGTTCTTTTAAATGTGAACTTTTTTCGCTTTGTGGAAATGAAGCAATTATTATTTTTATACAATTCTAAGAGAACCCTAGAGTAACTGTTACTTGTCTTTTTGATTCAGCTGCTTTAAAAAATTAATATGAATATGTACATATTATTTCCCGTCCAGTCATGAGCTGTCATATGCCAAAGAACACTGAGTTTATCAGACTATAACCATGACTTCAATTTGTTCTGTATAGCTGGTGAGTAAATCATAAACAGATCTAGGAGGAAAACTTGCTTGGCTAAACAAAACAGTGTTGAAGAACATTATTTGCCCTACTTTTGTACAGTTCACACGAGAGACTGGACAGGTGGCTTATGGCAACCTAGATTGATCCGAATTTGCAAGAGGCCATATCATGCCAGCTTTTCAGCCTCCCATTGCGAATTTCCAGTGAATTTCCTGCCAACTAACTTACATTTATTTGTTTGTTCAGAACCTGTGGAGGAAGATGCAGGATTTGACATGGCAAAGACAGTCATCATTGCAGTGTGCAGTGCTGGAGCCTATCTTGCTCTGGTCATTGGACTGACAGCTTTTTGCAGCTACAGGTTGTTGATGCAGAGAAAAACCAGGAAACAACTCAGTAAGTTGGCTCCAGGTCAGAAGATACAATACTTTTAACAGTTTATATGCATATTGATTTAGCAGATCCAATCAAAGGACCCAACACTTGTCACTGTGCCCTTCATTCATAGTCTCCAATACCAAATGCATGTATTAATATTTCTAACCACATATATGTTACTCTATCAAAGTTTGTAGTCCAAGATCATTGAACTGCTCCAGAAGTTATCTTGCAGTCTTACTCAGGATCTTGGATAACATATCTGGGGAATACGGGAAACAACCATGATACTTAAGCATGAAGACAAAAATTTCTCTCTCTTTCTCTGCGAAGCAGTTCCAGATCTTATTATGCTAAGTTAGAGGTGGGGGGAATTGTAAAAAGAAACATCAAAACAAATCAGCATTTAAGTAATTGAAATAAAATACTGTGTAGATTGCTGGAGTTCTGTACTAATGTATCAGTCTCAGTATTTTAAAGAATCCAGAACACTATGAAACTACAGATCTTGATTCATTCACATTCAGTACCCAGCAGTGAATTACCGAAATTGCTACTGTTGTCATGTTTTCCAGTCAACACGAAGAATTTGAAACTGGGAACTGGAGAATTTCACCACCATAGAGAACAACATGAGCTGTTGATGAAAGATCGAGATTCAGGACTGCAATTCCGCAGCGACAGCGACAACCGTTCTCATGTATCTGGCATGAGCTCTCACCCCTCACACTCCTCTGCTTCAGCTTCTGCCTCAGCATCAGGTGCCGGGACCCATGTAACAGCATCAGCAGCCGCCGCTGCAGCAGCCAGATGTCGAAGTGCTAGTTTAGAAAAGTTTCACTTTCCCAGACAGGATCTACATACCCTGGGAATTATTGGTATGTACATGTAGCAGTTAATGACATTAAAATCCCTATCATTAATTGAGATGCAGTTCAATTGTGTCAAGGAACACTAGTTGTAACTTAAAATCTGTTACTAATAAAGGAAAGAGGAAAAAAACAAAACTATTTTTCTTCATAGTTCATATCTTATCCAAGCGGGATCACAATTTATGATTATTTTTAGCCTGTTTTGATGCTATTTTGTCAAGAAAGTCAGTCTAGGTCTGTGATATTTTTGCCTACACATATGAAAGACTTAAGGAATCAGTCTGCTTTAAATATCATTTATCATTTTTATTTCACAGGAAAAGGAAAGTTTGGCGATGTTTTCTTAGCCAAAGCCCGAGCTATTCGTCCCATTGAGCCGGAAACTCTTGTGGTAGTTAAATCCCTTCTGGTGAAAGGAGAGGCCAACAGTGTGGAATTCCACAATGAGATGGAGATGTACAGCAAACTGGAGCACCCAAATATTGTGAGATTGCTGGGAGTTTGTCGGGAAGCTGAACCATTCTTCATGATTACTGAGTACTGCGACTGGGTAAGGTCACACGGGCTCTATCTAAAAATGGCTCTTTCCACTGAGTTCTCTGTCAAACATACCCACCAACTGATGCAATGAAAATGTAAATTTCTGTGATGTAAAGAGATAAAGAAATATAAGAGATCCTCCCTCTGATTTGCTCAGGTTATATTTATGTGACCAGTCCTTCACATACCACCAATACAAAAGTCTCTAGAAGTAAAGACCAGTTTAGAAGGAGAAAAAGAAACAAACAAAACCACATACTGAATACCTTTTTGCCATATTTGTTATATTTCTGTTGTTTGGTAAGAAGAGACTGGGTATGGTACTCGGTGAAAATCTGTATGATATTACTTGATTTAATCTGTAAATTTCTAATTATTTAATTTCTTGATGTAAAAACTGAAGAAGAGATGAAAAAAATTTTCTTTTTTTAAAAACTATATTGAGCTTGGGGCTAGACCAGAACCTTTCACTTCCAAGGCAATGCAACTGAGCCATTGTTCAATTCACAGGGAATTGACCTTATGTTAATCCTGTTTTTAATTTTAGTTCAGTGCTATATATATAGAGCACATCATTTTTTGTGTGGATTTGTTAATTATAACATTACAGTACATAGGGTATGTTTAATTAATTAAGCTTGTGTTGTTTCTATCAAATAATTTCAAAAGACTATACAGGTTTAATTTGTTTTGTTTCCAGGGAGATCTGAAACAGTTCTTGCTAGCTACAAGGGGTGATAATGGCCGCAGAGGAATGGTTACTCGAGTTCCTCCCCTTTCTTCAGTTCAGAGGTTAAAGATGTGTCAGCAAGTGGCTCTCGGCATGGAGTATTTGTCAGGTTACAAGTTCATTCACAGAGACTTGGCAGCTAGAAATGTACTGTTAACATCACGCATGGATCTCAAGGTAACTCATTTAATATTGTGCTTGTTGGGGTTTGAAAAGATCCTACAACTTAATTAGTATGTTTGTTTTGGTGAAGAATAGAGAAAGAAAACATTTGCCAGTTTATTTTCTTAGTCATATAAGACATTCAAAGCAAGCTGTAATGTACTGATGTCTAGCTCTCACCAGTAAGATAGTACACAAAGCAACAAGATCTTGGGAACTTAAAAAAATGTATAAAGCATTAAGCTTCACTCAAATTCCCTTACTCTTCTCCTGAAAAGTGATGTAGATAATCTCATTCCTAGAAACACAAGGAACTTACTGGTAGGTTAAGAATCAGTGTTTATGATTTGATCTTGAAGTAACCAGGCCTAATGCTGTTCAATTTCAGATATGCAGTTTGTCCCTGTCACGAGATGTCTACGCCAACGAGTACTTTCATCACCCAGCAAGACAAATAATGATCCCATTGCGTTGGTTACCTCCAGAAGCTGTACGAGACTCAGAGTACTCATTTCACACGGACATCTGGTCCTACGGCGTTTTCATGTGGGAGGTTTTCCAATTGTGTGACCTCCCTTATCGTCTCCACAGCGATGATGAAATCTTCAAATCTCTGTGTGGTGCCAACACACCTACTAATTCTTTTCCACGGTTAGACTTTGCAGAGCAGTGCCCGAGTCAGATAATGGACATTGTTGTTCAGTGTTGCTCAGTGCCACCAGTGAGCCGACCAACATTTTCTGACCTAGTGGTGACGCTGGGTCATTTATTGACTAATGGTGACTGTGTCTGATACAGAAGAACAAAGGATAACCTCACCAGTGATTTTAACCCATACGGTTGATTAGAGAACGGTGATCAAGCGAGCATAATGAACTACTGACTTTTTAAGAAGCATAAGTCTCTGCAAGGTGGAGTAAATGTATATTTAAATATATTTACTAAGAAAACGTATTACATTTGTACCCTTTGACGAGATGAGGCCATAAGAGAGCATGGACCAAATATATTTGGCAAAAGAGTTTCGTGTACTTAAATGAATGCTCATGCGGCACCAGAGTGGGTATTAACGAGAATTAAAAATTACTTTTTCTATTGATGATTAGTTAATGCTTAGCATCTAGTGTTGTCTTGTTAGCTGTATGATATGGTCAAGGGTTGTTGTGGCATCTGAGGTGTGTGTTGGTATTTTTCTTGATGTTGGAGAAAATGGATAAAATCATAAGGCAAACCAAGGTTTTGTACATAATTATAGATGCACGGGCTTGTTGTATGAATGAGGAAGTCGCATTATATGTACGGTAAGTCTTGTTTTTCAGCATTCTGCCAAAATATTCTCCCAGTGTTTATTAAACTTACTAGATGGGCATAACAGAAATTACCAGAGACTGCTGAGGCTGAAAGAGGTAAGAGTTAATTTTACAAACAATGCAGTGATGGATGTAGAGTTTTGACATAATTCAAAGAAATGATGCAATGGGGTTACCAATGAGAAGGACAGGTCTAGTTCCTGTGATCACTGTAACAAGAATGTCATTTGAAAAAAAAAAAAAGAATTTCATTTGCAGTGATTCATGGCAACCTTGTAATGAACCAAACTGTGAAAGTTTTGATTTTACATGTAATTGTAAGTAAGCCAAAGAGAGCCAGACTGATCCTACCTGCCAAGTGGAAAGAAATTTTTGATCCCATTCGTAATTTTCAGCTCTTTACTTGTTACCTCTTTCACGGGGCTGGCAGTAAAGAAGAGTGGGCCTTTTTTTTACATGTACAGCTGTTAGACACTATAGGGGTTTTGAGGCTGGATGTTACAACACCTTTTTACAAGCTCAAGGCAATACCATATTTATAATCTTATGTACAGACTTGGCAAGTTTTGGATTCATCACCAAGAAGCTTGCAAGTCTAGCCTGTCTGCAGGGATGGGGAATGCAATAATTCTATTAGTAATAACAAAACAATCATTGTATAATTAGAACAATTTATATATTGATATTGTTATTTATGACATTTTTGACTTTATGTCTTTGTGCGTATCAATTTTCTACTGAAGGTGGTTTGTTGTATTTGTAATGTATAAAATGACTAAAATATAATGTAGAATAAAATTGTTACATTTCCAACATTATTTAGTCTACACAAGAAAACACAAGTTAAGCTTGCAGCAACATAATTTGCAAAAGATCTTGATACAATTAAAAAACTTTGTAGAGTATAAAATAAGAGTTAGTGTTAATATCTAGTTCCTGACAAAATGTTTCCCAAGCTCAAGAAATGGGATAGCATTTGATAGAACCCATTTTGCATTACATGTATAGTCCTAGGCACTACATAGATTTAAGCAAAAGAGTTGTATTTTCCTAGAGTTACGGTATTGCACTGAGACAGAATATTAGTTCATTTTATTGCCAGTACTGGAAATGCACGCAGGTAATTTTTTTCCATCTTGCTCTCAGGAAGGTTAAATTTGTTGGGAGTGCTCATATCTGCTCCCAGTCCTATGGAGTTGGCCAATTGAAATACATCTCTCTTGCCCTCCTCCTTCTCTGCAAATTAGCGGGGAGGGGGGGGGGGGGGGGGACACAGAAGGCTGGGTTGGTGATCAAAAGAGAAAGCATTCACTTATGTTGATCAGTCAGAGTACAGCTGGCTATTTGGTTTGATCACAAGCAAAGATAATATGAATGTCTACCATACATGGAAAATTCAAAACAAATCAAATGAAACTCTTCCTGTGAACATAGAAAGTGTACTGGAGTAAGACTGACTTTACAACAGGCATGCTGGCAATAGTTTAGCTTTCATTTACGAAATATCAGGATTTAAAATAACAGGGTTTGATATATATTATATCTACGACAAATTCAGCCTCTGGCTGCCCAAATTTCTGAGGCATTTTGATCCTGTCTCAGGTACAAATTATAAAGAAATTTTCCATTCTCAGGATAAAAAAGTCCCAGGTTCCTGAACATCTAATTACCTCAACCATGTTGCATATTGCATGCAAAGAACAATATCACCCACAGCTCATTCACTACTAGACACTAGGAAAATTTTCATCTTCTCTACATCTTTTCTCATTTCATGAATATCATGAAATTAATATTCATATTTTGTACACTTCAACTGACATTTATCACTATGGATAAAATTATGTAGGTATGACTATAGAATATGTACAGTATTAAATACAGAATGTATGTTGTATTGTCAGCCACATGTGCGTGCATGTTTCATGATCCCTGTCAAGCATAATGTAAACTGTAAGCTGTATATATTCATCCAATATAATATTAACAATGTTCTCAGTGTAACATGGACTTCAACATAAAAATAACTTTGTTCATCTTTCTTAATTTGCCATTATTGTTAATGGCTATGTCTATGTCTTCATCATTGATTGCTTAGTAATCACATTGTTGCTTGGATGTGCCCAAGTTTATCTGTCAATGCTTCATTTCTTTGCAAAAATTGTACAATAGACATGTAATATTTTATTTTCAATGACAATGAAGCTTATTTGTGTGATTATTGCTCGCGTGTTACCATGAATGATTTTGTGATAAACTGTTATAAAGTGTGTTAAGGTTCGGTAATGTATTTTTTTTTTATAAATAATAATTCATTTGTATTATAATCTCAGCAGATCTGTCTGAAACCAAATAAATTTAATTTTTTTTGTGTTGCATCCTTGAGAGCTGTGTACGTCAGAATTCAAGGGCTTCAATTATTTTATGCAATGCCTTGTGTCATGCAGCAGAAGTTTGTAGCGTGGACGTTATTGTTATCCCAAGAGTTCATGCGTGTGAAATCATGTGTTACTTCATGTTTTTGCTGTAATTAAATTATTCAGTGTACACCCATGAAATTTCATTGACAAAAACAACTGCATCACCGAAATCAACTGTTTATCTGTGTATACCAGTTTATAACTGAATACAATAATAGTAAAAATATCAATTTTCTGTGGGCAACCAGTTTCCTGAATTTTTTCCATCAGTTTGATAGAATCCAGATTCATGTAAAACATTTTTCCGAAGAGCCCTATTGGTCAGTACTAGTTTGTTATTCCCTAAGCATTTCCTTCACAATTTTAGATTAGGCTGTCCAATATTTTTTTGAATGAGCACTGCAGATGCAAAATTTTAGTTCACTCACAGCCTGCTTAATTTCAGCTGTTGAAATGTTCTGTCACAAGATATATTTGGAGGCCTTTTGTTAAACTTAATCCGATGTGTTAATCTTATGGGATTTGTTCGGAAGATTAAATGATGCTTGTTGAGTTGGCCAGGCCAGATCAAGTTTTTGGCAGGCCAGATTGAAGCCTGGGGGCCGTATGCTGGACAAGACTGCTTTAGAACGTATAGCCTGCGAGTTAGCGAAGAATTGTGAACAACTTTAAAGTTATGTCCTCTGACAGAATAAGAACTTTATTGTAGTTAAGCTGCTTGTGTCAATTACTTTCTGTCAAGCAGCTCCCCATTTCCTGAGACAAAAGATCAAAGGTGTGTGTTTAGTTGTATACTGGTATCACAGTATTAAACAATCTTGTGTACATATTTTTTTCTACTGCGCATAACTTTGTGAATGTGGTAAGGTGAAAGTTAGACCATTACTGTGTGCCATATGAATGACAGAAAGATGATCCATGTTTTTGTCCTTCTGTTGTGAATAAGAGGTACTATTTAGTACATGCACCAGAGTACATTGCTGTGCAAAGACAGAGTGATGTAGCTGATAGCACATGGTCTTTTTCTACTTTATTCTCTCTATGAACTTGTCTGACACATAAATTTTTTATGTCAAAAGCAGATTGATGAATCTGCTATCAAAATAGTAGTTTCTAGTGTGACAGACTCACCAATAAAAGCATTTATTATATGTAAACTGGCTATGCCATACAAGTTTTTGAGTTATTCTCAAAACTATGAAATGACCACATATCTCGCTCTGCCTTTCCACAGCAGTACAGTTTACATTGTTTTTGGCATGAAAGATTGATGTTTTCTTATTCAGATACATGTATTTAGTAATAATTCTAACCTAGTTACTCAATAAGGTTTCTTTTAGACTTCATACACTTTTCCATGTTCTAATGTTTTCTGTTACGAACTGGCTTAGTTACGTCTGGATTGATAAAAAATAGCTAACTTTAGGACACTCCAATGAAAGGCAAAGCTGAAAGTGTTGCTTCTACAAGTTAAATATTTTTGTGATACACTTAGGAAATTCAGTTCCTTTTGGGTCTCTGACACGATTCTAATCACGAACAAAATACTGCTGTTTCCAGGACTAATCTGACATACGTGAAAATGACCAATTTCACATTTACACCAAATGTGCAAGTTGAAAATAAGATGTCAAATACCATTGCAATTGTTTTTTTGTTTTTCTTTTATATCCAAAATGCATGCCAGCAATGGTGGTCATACACAGTGTCTAATATAATACAAAAGTTTGAGGGTTGAAGAAGAATAGGCAAGGCAAAAATTTTATGTGTCAAAAAAGTGAAAAGAATGAAAAAATTTCATGAGTAAAAAGTGTGTAAAAATTTCATGTGTTATAAAAGCACATGTCTGTGCTCATTGTGGAAATTACTTTATTACTGAGGAAAATATGTTAATACTGAATTCACTGTTTTTCACAGAAAAAGCAATACTTTTTACAACAGACTCTTTTTGCAGCAGCTCTTTTCACCTACTAGATCATGCTCTATTGCTGAGAAAGCATGTTTAGTGCAAAATCTTTCTAAGTCAGCAGGAAATGATTCTATGCAAAACAGTGTAGGCACCAGTTGATTTACCTTTTGTGTAAAATTCAGATGCTGCTGTTTTAAGCTAATTCATACATTTGGGTATGAAAGACCTGAGCAACGATGTTTCTTCCTTGTAATTTGCTTATTATTTGGGATTTTTTCACAAAGTTTCATGTCGTCACGCTCATAAGATAATTGCCTAAGTCATGTGTTGGTGTTTTCTGAAAATCATAGAAAATTGTTCACTTCGAATATCGCTGTAGCTGTTGTTAGGGGAGCATAGCATTTTACATGGAAAGCCCTAGCTGAATAGTGAACACAACTCTGTATTTTCTCAATTTGGCTTTGTCATCAGACTGCGCTCCCCTGACAAGTCTAAATACATGTAGTGGTTTAGGTGGATGTGGGTTTTTGTTTATAAACCCTTAAGACAACTAAACAAAACAATGAAATTGTTGAACGGTGCAATGTGACTGTCTGGTTAAGGTGAGCATTTCATCTCAAAACACCGAAAAAATGACTCACGCAATTATCTTATTAGCATGACGATGTATTTTCCCATGACTCCCTGCCTTTGACATGGTACCTTTAATTTACATTTTAATACACAAACATGCTCATAAAAGTGCAGGAGATTTTTAGTTTCCAATATACAAGTCAGTGGAGCCAAAAAGGACCGGAAATACGCGCTTTGGGCGAAAAATAGTTTCTACTCCAAAAGTCACTATGGTCAATAAGACCCGGAATGTATGCGAATGGGGTAAAAGCCATCTTGCCTAAGAGACAGAGCTGGGAATGATATTAGTAGCATAAAACAGTCCAGATACTGAGAAGGGAACATGACAGTGCTTATTTTAAAGATTTTTAGTCATTTTGTTCAGGAAAAGCTGTGGTCTATGGCTCAAATACCTGCTAGTTTCTGGGCATTTACAGCATTAGTTCTATGATGTAAATGACAGTTTATAGCAGTACAATCAGTGGAATAGCCAGCATTTCCTCTGGAGCTACAAAATCTCTTAGTATAGTTTTGTTCTCAAATGTTTCTTCAAATTTCCAACATGACTGATGTACATTTTGTTACTAACCTAATCATGTGTAGGTATACCCATTAAACATGTCAGTGTCAAACAACGCCTATTAAATTTTCATTGCATATATATAGGATTTTCATTGTTCATCAGGATAATGAAATAGCTTAATTACAAATATTTTCTTCAGTGCTGTGAAAAATTGTTTGCTGTTTTTTTTTCTTCCTTTGTTTGTCTTGGGGTCAGGATTAAAGTTTTTTAACTTTTATTTGCTTCTCATAAAATTTGGTTGTTCAAGATGCACCTGTAAACATGATTTGAGTAGTCCTTGTATTGTTTTTAATTTTTATGATTTTTTTCTGTTTTTTTTTTTTTCATTCCCGTTTTCCACAAAACTGGTTCTGTATAGATGTGCTCTTATGTGATTATGAAGTTACAAATACAACACAAAAAGAAGCAATATTCACTTCCTTCTTTGTTGGGTTTTTTTGTTGTTGTTTTTTCAAACAATTGCATTTTATTTCAGACAATTTTTTTTAACAAGAACAGAAAAATGATCATGATGGGTACAGAGATTATTTCCAAGGTAAGTACAAACACAATGTGCTAATAAAGGCATTGGATGTGGAAAATATTAAAATATTTTTAAGAACCAACTGGTACAACAATATTACTGAATCTACCAAGTTCACTAAAGCAAAAATACAAAACTACATGAAAATTATGTCCACTAGTATTACAATTACAATAAAGCAGTATTAATAGGTAGAATGCGCATATCTGCCATCTTTAGTGTCCGACCCAAACATCACCATGGCAAATGTGACACTGATTTTGATTCGTTGGCTGATTTGCACTCTGAGGCACAGGTGACGCCAGGAACCAACTAGTGGCGAGCTAAACGTAGGTCTCTACAGTAAACAATGGCACATGTGTACATGTTCAATGGGAGACCTTCGGTCAAATCTTTTACTTCCATTCCCTTGTTTATGCGGATGGTAGGGACTCTGACCAGCTTGGATCCATCCTTTCCACCCCTGTCATAGCAATCAACTACAATGGAACTAGCAGGGATTTTAATCACTTAGACATATCTCGAAGTTGCACTAATCAGCTGATCCACCGGCCATCTTTAGTGTTGGAAGATCAAAACAAAAACACTCTGTGATGTCATGCGCATTCTACCTCTACCAGAGTCAATAAATATACTTTGCCCCTTCAGAAATGCTGTCATTTATATGCATAAGAGTAAAATGTGGCCAGTTCACACATATAGCATTTAAATCTATCATAAAAACAAAAATAAAAGCAACATTTTTCTTCACTATAAATGAAAACCAGCTAGTCACTTTCTGAGAACAGATATGTTTTTCGTATCTTAACATGAAAAAGATTTATATTATGAACTTCCCATAACGCACCATCCTGCTTCAATTTTTATACATTTCAGAACTAAGGTGACACTGGCCAAAGCTAATGTTCTGATTAATAGTGATCTTTCCATTTTGACTAGGACTGGTGCCCTCTATACAAAGACTACATATTTACATGAGACAGCTAATGTATATTTATTGAATTACAAGTCATAGCAACTGATACTGTATGCCTAGTAAGAGTGGACATGATGAAATTCAATTATAACTTTCTCAAGTTTATTTATTGCCAAGCTCTTTGAACCATGTAGTATCAAAAAATGTAGTATCAAATAGGGCACACAGTGAGTCCAGTATCATCACTACACAGAAAAAAATCAATGTCCAAATAATAAATAATTTTGGGACATTCATTTTTAAACAGGTCCAATAATATAAATCAGTCACTGGCAGAAACACCCTACAAATTATAACAACTCTCATGTGGGATTGTCAAGTAAACTTCTTCTACCAACCTATAAAATAATAACAAATGCCATAGAAACACTCTGCTGTGATGTAAAATATCAATCTCTTTATCTAACTTAGGTGTGAGAGAAATTATCTCTGATCAGATATAATGCCTAAAAAATAAATAACCATTGCAGAAACCTGAACTGTCCCAAAAATGAAATTTGGACATATATGTACATTGTAGCAGTTACATACAGAACATGACTGAAAGGTTGTAACAGAACTACATGACTTCTTTTATTCCTCCTGACATTGTTTAACATTTCCAGCACACTACAAACAAATTCTACACTAAAGACGATATTAGTTCACTCTGCTTTTCCCATCTTTGCCCATAACAAATGCCAACCAAACCTGCCCAGATCAACTTAAACTTTACAGTATAAATACCATGAAGTGGCAAGAGAGTGTAACCATTTTCGTAATTCCAATGACCTGTCAATTATGACAGTCAGGTGAATATGAGGACTTGCATGATCTCATCCAAACTGCTTTTACATGGTGTATTACACATGCCAAATCAGTGTCCTCTAAGCAATGCTTTCTCTAAATCTATGTTAAACATGAATTTGAATGAACAGAAACAGGAATCAGATCAAGCAATTTTTGCTTTTTTCCCATCTTGGTCTATTTTTGACCACCACAACTCAAGATGTAATATAACTGTCAAATCACATCTGCATACTAACCGCCTGCCCCCACAACCAGATATCCAAGAAAAGATCCGCATCATACTCCACTTTAAAATGTGATTTCATTAAGCTGAGGTGGAATTCTTACCAAATCTCCAACAACTTTCTTTGGGTAAGCTTTTAACACCATTATAATCTTTCAATGCCCAAAAATGTGCAACCCATGTGGAAGATGGATATTAACATGTACTGTTGTAACAAACTGAAAGTGTTCCCATGTAATTTCGGCTTCGAAACTGTTCCAGATCACAAAAGTAGAAATACAAGTTATTTAAAGTTTCAATAACTGAATGCCTTCAATTAACTGAGTCCATTCTGAACTGCCATCTCATTTTTCAGATCAGAGGGGAGATCTATTTCTCCGTGGTCAAAAACAGTACATTTGTGAAAAATGTCATACAGCATGGTTTATTCAGATGGAAACTGCATTTAATCACCAAAGAAAAAGAGGGCGCTACAAAGTGTCCTTTGAATGAGATTACCAATTACACTTGTTCTGCATTGTCAAAAGACCTATCAGTGTTAAACAATTAAGCATAACATGGAACATAATGTATACCTGAGAACGATAAGGTTATTGCATATGTTGTTATGAGAGGAGTTCTATGTCATAAGTGTGCAGTTTAAGGAAGTAATTGGATGTGTGCTTATCAATGATCACATGGGTTACCACAAAACATATGGAGAGGTGCCTGTGCAAACACCGTAACTCGAAAATTTTCAATTTTGGGTTTTTTTTGCATATTTTGTTTTGCCTTAGTAAGTACTACATTTTCACATGATGCGAATTCCATTATCGAATTAATTGACCTAATTATTGATGAGGATTTAAAGGTCCTAACAGACATTTGATACTTCATGTCAAACTTTCAAATCGCTCTCCTGTAAATATTACAAAACTAGCAATACGTTTTTTACGCAGGTACCCCTCAATATGTCAGACGGCACACATGCATCTTGCCAACTCGCAAGAAATAGCGCACAAAAAAACAAAAAAAACACAACAACTTGCAAATCCACAACGATCAACCACAAATAAAACAATGCCAGCCTTCCATCTATCTTCCAACTTTGCCTAGTCTGCTGTCAGTCTTAGGATTAGCTGTGATCGCTTGCACTGCTACGATGGCCGAGTTGATCTTTGTTTGCAAATCTCTCAAGTCCCTGATGTGGAGTAACCTCAAAATTTTTGCAGCTTCTGTTATAATGTAATCTGGTGAGTAAAAAAAGACAAAGTTAATTCAGAGATTGTTTTTTGCACATTCATTTAGAAGTTTACAACAAAATGTATTATTAAATTGAAGTCCTTTATTTCAGTTCTAGGATTTCATACAGTTGCTTATCAGTTTTATGAGAATTGCTTGAATGATGACACTTTCTCCATGACAAATTATCATGACAAGAAATATGTGGTCAAAATCCTACAAGACTTTCCCATGGAAATGAAATTGGTTCTTTTCAGCTTTTCTTTGCATTCCTCATTAATACCAGTGACAAAGGTTTGATTCACATGCCTCATAGCAAATATAAGTGATTCCTAGAAAAGACTTTTTATATGACTTATTTTAGATGAATGGCCAGCAGTTTTACAAGTCTCTGTCTTTTTTGACCTGTCAAGAATGATACTGCTCCAACTGCTGTCATCCATACAGGATGAAAGCAGTGTAAATCTTTTTCTTCTTGAAGCTAGGGAATGATTTACATCCTACTGCAATCTTAACTCACTGAAGACCAGCCCGCCAGGGCGGAACAACTCTTAAAGACCAGGGGTTTTGGGGGGTATTTCAAAAAATTCCCACAACCACATTTATTCACCAATCCATTCCATATTTTGATACATAACAGGTTTTAAATTGAACAATGCAAAAAACAAAACTTGAATAAATTTATTCAGATAGGTTTTTTTCATGAATTTTCAAAATTTGGCAAGTTTCTTTGTTTCGCAAAAATTTCTGGCCTTTGTGTATTGTACAGATGACCTAATAAAAATGTCAAAAAAATTGTATGAAAGTGTCACAAGTGTTTAAAAGTAATGTTATTATTCACCTTAGTCAACAAGAACAAGACCTACTACTGGCTTTCAGTGCACCGGCCATAGCCTTAGCACGATCGCTGGTACTGGGAGGGCTAGATCTAAAATCTGAGTCAGAATTTCCCTTCCCAGGCACGAATTCAGGATCTAGATCTGAATTATAGGCTACATCGACCTCAGATTCATCACTGGTGTCTTCAAACAGCAGGAAAATGTTCGTTTTCTTGCATTTTGAAGCCATTGTCTTGACTAGATCTAGTGATCAGCTGTGACAGATCGCGCAACTGACGGAAGTTCTTATTTCGACCCGACATAGAGTGATAGTTTTTAAAAAATCGTTTTTAAAAAAGTTGCCAGCCGAACCCGGTGAAACTTTCAACGAAACAAGTCAAGATGTTAAACTGCCGCAGAGAACCAATCCCGTAAGCGTTGCGGGAACAGTGCAGGGGTTAGAAATTTTATTCATGTATCCCCGCAGGCGGTGCGGGATTGGGCTTATGCGTCGATTTAGCTATCCCGTAACTTGTGCGGGAACGGGCGTCAGTGAGTTAACATGTTCTGAAAAGCTACTGTTCGGCCATATTTATATATAACAAGTTCGTTAAGATCATCTCTAATAGATTGAAAAGGACACATCACTTAAAACTGCAACCACTAGCAGGACTATTCCACTGAAATGTTGCATTAAACTCATCGTTCCTTGCAAAATTTCATGTCAATGTTGACATCAAAAGTACACAAAAAAAAAATACAAACATAAAATATTAATTTTTTAAGGAACATCATTTACCTCCAGCTTCAAAACCCAGTTCCGTCTTTTCCAAAGGTATATGTTCATCCTGGTAACAACATAAAAAAGAGAGACAAATGTCAAAATATGTAGCACTAAATAATAAAGAAAATCTTTTAAAGTGAATTAAAATCCTGGGAGGTTTAAGAAAAGCGAAGTTTATTCTGAAATACTGACCTAGCCACATCTAATGTACATGAAAAACAGAAGTCAGCACATCTAATAAAGAAAAAACTTGAATTAACCATAAACAAAGATTTCGTGTGGCAGAAATTTATCTGAAAACCTGCACAACAATTTCCTGAAGAGATTAATAAAACTATAACATTTTTGGAGTGGAAATTATATTTCATATATATGTGAATATAATCAATAATCAATATTACCTTTAGATTTTTACTTTTCAAAGCTGCTTGTAAAGCCTCAGATGAAAATCTTTCCTGTACAACAAGACATATAGCCTGAAAATTGAAGAAGATACGCATCATATTATAAACAATGGAAATAAGGTCTCTGGTGTAATCACGAAAGGCTTTTTAGCCTTAAATTCCACTAAATATCATATCATACGTAGAAAGACGTAAAGGTGAATGTGGACATATTTTAAAAGGTCTTGCAGTACACTATATTTTTAATACTTTTGTTGATTCTGAGCCACAACTGAGGTAAACAGAAGAAAGTGTTCCGATATTTTGAAGCCAGAGAAAAACAACACATTTTCTTCGAGTAGAATTAAAACGTATGACAGGAAATTTCATTCTGCGCTTCAATTTAAACATTGGTGTCGAAATTCAACTTAAAAAATATATGTATTCCCCAGGCCAATAGTCCATAGCACCACTGAGGACATGAATAATGGAATGACTCTGGAACATACACTAATGCAAAAATCTTCAAGAATAATCAATCAATGAATCATTCAATCAAATTACAAAAGTAATTTTTTAAATTTTTGTCTTCAAGTATACAGAGAGGAACTAATGTTTTCAGAAACTCATTTCACCATTCATGTTACTTCTTCTAGAGGCTTTTATCACCAAAGTTGTGATTTAATAGACTGTTCCTTTTCATGTTTCAACACTGGGTGTTTCAATTCTCCTACCGTAAAAATCAGAAGTGCAATTTATATCATTTTTTTTATCACACTATCCCAAAATGATGTATCAACAATTTATCTACCTTCAGTAGTTGTAAGTGATCTTGGTGTGGTGGAATTTGCAATAACATGGCTAAAGATGTAACTCCTGCCTTAAACTCTGCATCCTCAACTGAAAAAGATTTATTGTTGCATAAATAAATAAAAGTATGATATGCAGCACAATAAAACATCATAACATTATAAACTGCTGCCCTCAAAAACTGTAGCACTAATTCCATTTGAAATAAGCAGACAGTTCACGACATTGGAATGACAAGGTTGTAAGTCCAGGCAACTCAAGTTTGAGAAAATTGCTTTCAAAGATTGGTGGTGTTGCCATTTGTTTCCTATTTGGCAGAAAAGCTTCAATTTTTGTCAGGCTACAGATGGAATGCATTTAGATAAGGTTTTTAATTTTCACAGAAATTGATTTATTTTAACCTTTGATTTGAAAGTAAACAAAAAACACCGTCTTTGTCATTGTGAAAACTGATTTCATACTTAGAATGACAGGGTGATAAGTCCAAACAACTTCAGTGATTCAGTCTGTTGTGTACAGACTGAGAATGACAGAGAGTCCATGTTCTCAACATGTTTCAATGGGGTTGTTTTTTTCCATACCAAGGCCAGAACAGACTAAATCTTGCATAGATAACACTCTTGTTCCACACAATCAAACCTCTGACTAACTTGAAAGTGCCATATCTCACGTTTTGGTTGCGACGTACATTCCAAACCCCATGCGATGCTTCAACTCGCAGCGGTATGGACACGGTAAATCAAACTGGAAGCAATCAGCTGATTGCACTCACTGCGGCAAAAGAGAACATGCTGACGATAAGGCTTGCACAGCTGAACCTAAATGTCCAAATTGTGAAGGCAATGACACCCCTTTCGACAAAGCTGTCTTAAATGGCAAGAGGAAAATGCCATCCAAAGTTACAAGGCTGAGAATAGAGGTGCTCTTGCGCAAGCAAGAAGCGCAGTCTCTGAGACAAGACCAAAAATAATTTTGCCAATGACTTACGCTAGTGCTGCGAAACCTGCAGCTGAGGAAATTCCAGCAAAACAGAAGCCCTCAAGGACACAGCCGTGCAGCAGCAAAACTGCCACGACAGCAAGTTCCGCTGTCAAAGCTGCAGTAACAAAGATGAAAATAAACAAGCAAAAAAATGAATCCAGCAGAAACAATGTGACAAAACCCTGATGTAGTTCCTCAGCAACAGGAACCTCAAACAAGGTTGAAGCCCTGGCAAACCTGGAAGACGATGCATCCATGGATGTTCCTTGTCACCACCACCAGCCCACCCCCCAACTCCCTCCCCCACAATCTCTCCCCTGATCCTTCTTCTCCTGACCAAGAGAAACAACAAAACTCCTCCTGAAAAGCAAATTACAATGCTCTAAAGACCAGGGAGACGCCTATCCGAATACCAGCAAAAACAAAATGACAAGTTCATAATGCAGAGGCCTTCGGGCAAACTTACAGATCTGCAGCAGTTGATGGCCATACAATAGCCTGCTGAAGTCTACCTCCAAGAAACAAAACTACCTCCAAATACCTCACTCACTGTCAGGAACAACGCAACCCACCACTGCTTGCAAGGGTCGAAATCCGACAGTGTGAGGTGGAAGATGGCCCATTTCCTACCATCCCACCATGGCTAAAACACAAACCAAAAGTGATATTAGATCTTGCAGCTTGTCCGAAAAAACAACAACGTGCCAGAAACCTACAATCTAATGTTTAGGGAAGTGTTCAGCGATCACAAAACATTTATACACAGACGGCTCCAAAGACTATGAGACAGTGGGTGCCGTCTCATTTTCAAACTCGGACTGCAAACCCATTGCCTCAGCCTTGATCCCAAAGCCTCTGGTTATACCACCCTGTCGTTCCCATAAAATCATTAATTTAGCACACACAACCTTTCACAACTCTAAATATCAGCCAGAATCAGGCTCAAAGAACCCTGGCACACTGTTAGGGCTAAAAACACACATTATAAAGTACTGCAGTGTTTAACTCTATTTGCCAAAAAAGTGGACTTACGATCCTGCCATTCTAGGGTCGCGAGTTGTTGATATGCGATTAAAGTGAAATCCCTTAAATTCTTTTGTGTTTCACATAATTTTTTTACATTCTTTTTATCACTTCAACTAATGATGCAAGGATGCAATAAATCCTGAATCTTCTTTTACACTTAGTTTTAGGCTGCTTTATCACCATAATGAAGATTATTCATACAGTCCATTAAACAACAGTCACAACTAACATGCCTCTTTTCTTCACAATTATTTATCATTAAACAATTACTTTTTTTTTTTTTTTAAATTTTTTTTTTAATGTTTCATGGAAGAAGTCGATCAGCCACAGAGTCACTTTCCCAACTCAGAAGGATGCACTGAGCATATGTTAAATGATTCTAAAGCAGTGAGCACACTCAAATCCTACTTTGTGTTGGAACCTCCCTCTTCTTTACATCGAAGAGAACTGAAACTTGAAACCTGAGTTGATTAAAGCCTAACCCACTGAGTTCTGACTATAACACACGGCATATTAAATTTTTGCACAAAAGTGAAAATCTTACAACATGGTAGAAAATGGTAAATCCTGCACAGGTGATGTATGGCAGTCGATATCAGTAAAAATTAGATGTGTAGAATATTTTGAAACACAGCTAATTGGAGCCATGACGGTGGCTCTACACACTGCCATGATCGTGGTCTAAGCACTAAAAGAGTTAAATAAGTCTCTTACCAGATTACGTAATAAAAAAATGTATGATAAAAAGTATATTTAAATTCTTTCTTCCGTAAATTGAGACATGCCACATGTATCCTTAAACTCTGCTAAAATAAATTAATGATCCACTTACAGTTGAGGTGGTCTAAAGGATTGGAAGAACTCCCAGGATTCTGAGTAGAGCGTTGCTGGAACTTTGCCGCAGTGACATTCTTGAATTTTTCCACTTAATTACGGAAGATAAAAATGTAAGTCTAAAGACTAACATAAGGCATGCGCATGTAACATATGTATACAAGAAAGCCAACCAGCGCATGTATTTCCTCAGAAAGCTCCGCTTTTTAAAAGTTAGCAAAAGCATTCTGAAAATATTTTACACCATGGCTATTCAGAGCGTTTTGATGTATGGAGTTGTCTGTTGGGGAGGAAACATCTTACAAAAAGATAAAAATAAGATCAATAATTTAATTAAAAAAGCATCCAAAATTTGTATCTGTGATCTGCCATATTTTGATGAGCTGTACACTGGTGCTTGTATTAAAAAAGCTAATATTATTATAAATGACCCCCAACATCCCCTGAACAAGGAATATATAAGATCTGTAAGAAGTTTAAGGCTGTTGTCAAAGAAAACTAAAACTGAGCGCTACTTTAAATCGTTTATTCCATCATCAACTAGGATGTTGCAATAATGTCGTCATCTTGATCGTAATCTGTGCACAGTTGAATTATGTCCTGCGTGTCAGGTCAATGTGTTTTAGTTAGGGAAGCATATTGTGTGCACTGTTAATTTTGTTAATTTAGTTAATTTATCAGTGTGTGTGTATATATGTGTGCGTGCGCGCTATGTATCATACTTTCTGCTTCTGTAACTGTATTGTTATGTATTCAATAATCAAAACAAATTTCCTTGTACAAGGACGAATAAAATTTATCTTATCTTATCTTAAGGAAACAATTATAAAAAAAAAAAAAAACTTTTTAACACATGAAAACTGAATACAAATTGTCTCTCTGCCTACACATCCAGTAAGTCATGCAACGAATGGGCTCCTCAACTTCCATCCAAAACATGATTATCAGAATTTGATTACAATCTCACATAATTGCTCAGAATAGCAGAAAAGAATATGAACTTATACTAGAGTAATACTAATACAGTTGAGGTTGAAATGACAGGAATGATAAATAATAAAACTCATTTTTTCAAAAGTACCACAAGAAAACACCCACATGTCATCTAGGCATCATTCTCAACTGATTCTCACTGATGACAAAGCAACAATCTCAAAAGACAGAGCATATCATTTACTCCAAACATTTAATTATTAAACAAGAACAAAATGCAAAACTCTATGACAATATGAGATTTGAATAAATATAGATAGATCAACTGTAAACTCACCATCATCTCCATATTCTAATCTTACTGCATAGCCTAAAAGCCAGTCAAGCAAAGCTTTTCGATCACTGCTATCGTAAGGACAATTCAGTTCTTGCAAATACTGAAAATCAAAATGTAAGATTCAAATCAGTTTGATAGAAATATTTTAAAAATACCTCCTCTCTGATGAACTGTAATGGGTGAGATTTGAAATATCATATTAAATATAATATTATGTTAGCCATTGTTTGTATAATCTGTCATCATTATAGAAATGGCAGAATTCTGTCTTTCTTACAAAAATTCAACGACAGACTTCTACATTGCTTTAAAGGAGTTTATTAAAAGAAAATGTTTAGTCTTGTTTCAATTTATATTAGGTTACATAAAACTTCTAACAGTACATCAAATTTCTCACTGCCCTACACATCACCCAAAAATGAGCACAACAATTACTATACATTCAAAGATAAGCTGACAATGGCTCATGGATTAGAAATACAATACAGATATAACTCAAATTTGTTATATTCTCAGCGATCGAAAGACCCCTATGGGAAACATTTTTCTGAAGTTGTAAAATATTTTCAGCTACATAATTATTTTGCAAAACCAAGTAGGAGGCGCAGGATAAATACCAATGATTCCAAAGGGCATTAGGGAAAGAGCAGTCTGATACACCATGTAAACAACAGACTGGTCTAATTGCTAGGGTATAAAATTGGTCTCCCACGGGGCAATGATTGCAAACTGGAGGCTACTTTTGAATCTCTATGCAGGATCAGCTATGCAAACACAGGCCACTTTTGTGGTCCTGAATAGGATTAAACATAATAGATAGAAATAAACTGTTCATTTTAAATAATAAATATCACTTGGGTTCATGAACAACAGATAGCGTTTACCGTGGAGCCCACATAATCCAAAGTCGTCGGGAAATGGATTACACTTTGATTTACCAAAGTTTGATTTACCTCTAAGCAGAGAAATAACCACTATTATACTGTTTGCCCCATACCATATAATATGTAATTACATCCCTTTTTGCTGACACACCCCCCCCCCCCCCCAACATACACACACAACATGCAGGCACCCGTATGAGATCCTTTGATTATTTTTTCCTTAGAAATGACCGTATCATAGCAGTAAAACAAGAAAGCAGCATTGAATGGTTTAGGCCTAGTACGTGTAGTTGTGGTCAGCAAACTCGGTTGCCTCTTGCCTGCATTTATCTTGGCTGCATATATACTGTGTGGGACATCATCAATCGATAGGACATTCTCCCATGTATGATGTTCAAATGCAAGACCGTAGGCCTACTGCGTTATCACACCTTGCTAACACTCTGACGTGGAATTACCATTATGCAGTGCAACACTGCTGTACTCGACCCCCCTCCCCATCGAGTGTAGTGTTGTGAATGTGTAAACACTACAGCGAGATCTTTGCAGTACGGATATATGCTAAGAACCTCATGTGTGTGAGGTGTTTGTTCCTCCAGGGCCTTGGCATGATTATTTTCAGTTTTATACGTCCATGTGATGCTGTACAGCTTAGCGAGCATTACATAAGTGTGTAGCACTGATCATAGTGCGAGCACCATCTCGCGTACGCGTGTTGTTGGCTGATGTCATTGGTCATTGAGGCAGAATCACACTGCATGCAGGAGTCCTGCCCGTACCCCGGCCACCCTTTGGTCGGACAGATACGTAAGAGCCTACCCATTGCATCATTTTTGGCACCTCTACCCTCCCCCTCAATCGCTGCAAAGAGTAAAGAGTACAATTTTAATAGGCCTGAGTCAGCGTGTTTGCGGAAATTGTTTTTACGGGATTGGAAACCAGTAGTTACACTGAAGATGACCGCGCTCTATAAGCTTGATTTATCAGAATTTGGTCAGTTTGAACTCGAATTAACAGTAAATGTTTTTAAAATAGAAATAAAAAAGAAAATATTTAAATAACTTCATTTCAAAATCATCTCAATTTAGCAGAAATTTGAATTACCAAAGTTCGGTTTACATGGACTCCACTGTTTTTTCATTCTGTAGTAGGCCTACCAAGCATTTGCAAAAAGTTGTTTATAGATACAGTTCAGTGTTTTACATATTTTGAAGTTACAGACAATAGTATAGAGTTTATGCCGATAGCACTGATAAATTTAAATTAAAACAAACAAAACAATACATGAGCATGGCTATATATGTGCTAACAAAAACATTCAATCAATATTAGAACCATCACAATGGAAGTGAGATGGTCAGTTTACCTTATCCAGTGCTGGATTCCATTCATCCCCCTGAATGTTCCTCAAAGATCCTCTGTCTTCAATCTTATAATGTCTGATTTTCTGATCTTCCAACCACAAGATTAATGATCGAAATTTATTGTCATCTGCAGACGGAGATAACATAAAGTTAAGAGACTTAAACAACTTGCCACAAATCGCAATGTGAACTATTGTAATACATGTGCAAATTTTATAAGTATATTAAGATGATAAAAAAATGGATGATGTCAGTCTGAGTTTTGTTTCACATCTACTTCTTTAAACATCAGCTATAAAATCTCCAACTCAAAATTTGAAGATTGGTGTCTCAAGTTGCCCAAAAATGTGTGTATCTTGGGAGGACTTCCGAATGCATTTCTTGGCCGGATTTTCTTACAGTAATGACATATTCCAAGCTAGAGGGGTATGCACGAGGAGAGCGGAGGATGTCTGGTCCTCTGACAATAAAGGTTATTTTTATATTAAGCTCGGTAATTAAATACTGAATATGCAGCTATTAAAAGGTGCTATCTGGCAATACTTGCATAAGATGCAATCGAGAATCTTTCCTGTGTCTTATTACTTTTTCTCCTTGAACACATTCTATTTCTCCTTGCTGGAACTTGATGTAGATCTGATTCTAAATTTTAATCTTTTTTTACATCTTAGAACTAGATATCTAGATTCTAGATCTAGAAGTTAGAAGCAAAGGCACTGAAACAGTGAAAGGAAAAGAACTTTTTTTATACAAATAGCCTGTAGGCCTATATCTATGTATTTATGTTAGTGAAAGAGAACTGTTTCATCAGGCTCTATGTGCAAATAGATCTACCCAAAGAACTTAACTATACAGACCTGCATAGTTAAGTTCTTTGGCAACTACCATACTTCATGTGGTCATTGGCAGTGCCAACACCAGCAGCAGCTGATACCGGCAAGGGATGTCTGTAGTCCACATTTCGGCTTCAATTTTTTCAGTGTAGATGAAAGTCTAAACCTATGCCATCAGCAAACTTGTGATTCAATCTCAGAATTTATCGCAGAGCACAACAACGCACTCACCATTCACATCAAACACATCAGGATCCGGAAAATCAAGCGCGTGCAGTTTTCTCTTGTACATTGTCACGAAAAAGTGGTTGAACGTAGCAGCCTGGAACTGAAAATGTCAGAGTGATCTCCCTCATGCAGTTGATTTTCTAAAATTCGTAATTTTTATATTATCAATGGCACAAACTTTGAGACGTGCGTGAACCAAAAATTAGCTATTAACCAACATTCTTTGGCGTGGGCTTGATTTCTAGGTTACCTTAGTGTGAAAAGTGTGCATAAAATTTAGTCAGCACCCCTCCTCTTTTGCACATTTCCAGTTGTAACAAACATGAGAATGAGTTTCCCATTTACTGTAGGGGTGGCCAAACTTGCATCAAGATCCATATACGATAAACTTCAAATATTCGAGAGCCACAAATATGAACAAAATTTAAACACACGTTTTTATTGCTACACACACCTATTGTTACAAAAATTTAAATAAAAATTAAGAAATACATTGTACACGTATGCAACAATATTTACTCATGTATGCAGTTTTTTAAACTGTTAATTTGTATTAGTTTCAGTAATCACAAAGTAGCCTACACATAAATACCAAATGTATTTAAAATCTTGACTGATGATTGTTTAAACTATACTGAACGTATTAAATACGGCAATGAACCACGGGAACGTCTTCAGAAAACGTGCGAATGTCATAAACAGTAATTATATGCAAGATCTTCTTCCCATTCTGGCTTAAAAGTTCCCGTTTTCATCTTCATATTTTCGTTTTTTACAATTTGATGACGTCATCTTGCTTCAAAAATGTTCACAGACACTTCTAAATAAAACGTGTATCCGAAGTGTACCAACTAGGTCTGCGTAGTTCAACGTCTTGTGTAATGGGGCCTACACTGCGTTACCGGTACTGTATATGACGTGAGCGGGGTAAATCAAGCTGGCCTTAAATTTCTTAAAATCCCTGTGCTTCCCGCCATTTCTTTCCTCAGCACCAAAATTTATAACATTGCCTTCGCACAGATCTAGCATTAAAATTAACGTTTAAATTCTTAAATATTTTTACTAAATATATACATTAAACTTATGCCTAAGTTTGAAACCATTCGGGGTTGCAGTTCATACTCAGTAAAGAATTAGAAAGTTTGACTTTCTTTTCTTATTTACCTTTAATATTAACTGTGATGAAAAAAGACCTAAGCCAACATATTTCCACCATGAGCAGTATATCGAAGGTCAAAGAACCGCACGTGGTTCGCGAGCCTCGGTTTGGCCACCCTTGGTCTATGTAACAAGCGGTTCGGCACCATAATACAAGCAGGTAGAAAATATAGTATGATCCATCGAAGACGAAATAACCGTGATTTTCCATGGAATGTAGTAATGGTAAGGCCATGCGATAAACTAGCTTTTGGATAACCATGGTTACAGGACTGGAGTAACAATTACGCAAAATACATGTATAAGGATATGCTTAGGGCATCAAGGGAAGAGGGACACCACAGAAATTTTTCATTCCCGGGTTTATCATGGACCATGGTGCAAAACTGTAAATGGTGCAGTTGAATCAGGATCCACCAAAAGGGGCCACGGCAGTAAATAAAAAAATCGAAGTATTTGCTGGCGTATAAGACTCGGTTTTTTTTTTGTTGTTGTTGTTGTTTTTTTAGTTTTGAAAGTATCAAATAATTGCCCTGCGTCAAATCGGCCATGTATATTGAGTGTGTGTTTCCAAATGTAGGCACTAGCTTTCATTTTAACATTAATGGTCACAAATTGTTCATCTGAGAGTTCATTTTCTCAGTTGAAGTATACCGTACTAAAAAATCCCAACAAGATGGCAGACCAGATGTCTTATTTCTACGAATTATAGAAGCAGATGTGTTATGTAAGATTACGTTTGAGGACCTAGTCAAAGATTTTGTAATTATAAAATGAGAAAACTTTTCAAATGAAATTAAAATAGAAGTGTACAAAAATAAATATGATTTTCCATCTTACTGTAAGTTTTGTTTCATTTCGAAAATTAAACTTAAATGTTCTATGGTTTACTTTTGTTTATAGTTTGAATTATATATACAGTGCATGGGGGCACCAAATCTTGTAAGTGCTTAGAGCCCCTAAAAGTCTTAATCCGGCCCTGCATGGTTATAATTATCTGGGCCTTACAGTCCTTACTTCCATACTTGTTTTTTCAAAACAGGTAAGCCTGCTTAAAAACATCGGTCCATTATTAAGGCCCGTGGTGAAGTATGCTTAAGATTAGCACATTGTTACGAAGCTCATTTCCTTTAAGTCCCCGCATTGGCTGACATTTTAGAGAACACGCCAAACTTTGACATCAGTAAACACGAAATTCACACATAACACGCAAGTGAGGGGGGGGGGGTGTTAACCACCCCATTTTGTAAAATGAAATCTGAAATTGATATTGTTACATTTTCATGACCCACTTTGCGTAAAACTATCATTAGCATTTTAAAACAAAGGAACGTAAACTATCAACCCCTCCGGTATTCAACTGATTCCGTTTGGGTTTTTCCCCTTACGCGGATCAGTTCTATTGGCACAAAAGGTAGCCTACATGTAGGCCTACTATCATTTCCTGGGAGGGAGGGTGAAAAAAAGGAGGAATACTCTTTTGGAACTGAAAATATTTTAATCTGTACATCTTTTTACAACTCATAATATCCAAGAATATACTGTTGTATCAGACGCTGTCAGAGTTTGAGTTTGGGTTTTACGGAAGGTCCATTTTGGGTACACTTTAAATTTCTTTATTTATGTTTCCTATTCAGGGCAGTTGGGTTTAATATAGACCTAAATACATTCATACATGTATAATTTTAACACATTGGTCAACTACCAAAATGTTGTTTTGTATAGATCTGGAAAAAGTTTTGCAAACGAGTTTAAACGTTATTAAATCAAGTTGTAGATCTTTTTTCTCAGAGAGGACAGGATGCGTTGCGGGTCCGCGTCAATGGCGGCCAGAGAGCCATACCGAGGCGCTAAGAAACGAAAAAAATCTTTTTCCATTGAGCATGGGGCAATAAATAACTGGGATATAGTATGGACCATGACACCGTATACCCGGTTCCCGCTTTTTTTTTTTTTAAATCAAATTTATGAAAACTCTTCTGTGTAGATTAGTACATTTCAGATGATATAATATGCCAGCCAGTAACCCTAAGGAAGTCCAAAGCGTAGGATTGACGTTAAGTTTGTACATAGTAATAACATTATTCCTACGTAGATCTACTGGTTAGGACATCGTGACAACTCTGGTTTGATGTAGGGAGCCCATATCCTTACGCTAATCCTACCAATCCTACGTAAATCTACGTCGGATTGACGTAATGTAGCTGGCTGGGATACTGCTTTCTGGGCTTCCCTCCATGTACACAGACTTTGCTTAGTTCCGTTTTTTTTTTTTTTTGCTATTCACCTGTACAGGCGATAACTTAACGTGGTGAGTGATAACAAATAGTACGACACTGGTGATAACTGACTGACCAATCTCTCTACATCTTTAATTTCCCTGAACCTAGGTATAATGCTTACTACCTGGCAAAATCATCTTTCACAGATGCTGTTAACACCAAGCCTTGATGTGATCCAGGAACATAACTGTGACCTACTACATATGACAGACATACTGTACTTAAACCTATCATATGGATAGTGTATGTTAATGGGCTAGATAATTATATCGTTACTCTGCTTGTTTTACAATCTTGACGAGGATCAGTCTCGTTACCAATCGTCCTGTCACTTGTTCACGTTACAGGTAACTCTTTCCACATCGAGTGTCTGTCTGTCTGACTGTCCATCTGTCTGTCTAACCATGCCATCCGCAATCTGTTTGGGGCGTTAATCTGTACCATTTTTATATTCTTGTTTTCGAATCAAACTTATTCTGCGCAATCTCTCCAAATCTACTGTATTTATTGTAATAATCTCTGTCGTGATCATCGTCATGGTGAGAGGTACTTACAAGCATATTGATATGCCTCCTGGCATTGGCGTTCAAGCCCAATAAAAGTTGTAGGAAAGATAGAGCTAGCTCTATATATATTATAATATATATACAGGAGAGATTAGAGGAACTTGTGAGAGGAAAACTGGGGAAGAAAACGAGGTCTGGGTGTTATTGTTGCTCTTTGACTTGGTCCTTGATCTCCTTACACTCTGGGCCTTGTGATCTGGGCATGGCCCCACTCTCCACCCACTCCCACAGAGTAAGTAAACTAATAGCCAAAACACTAGTTTGACGGAGCCTGGGGTCACGCTTTCCCAAGAATTTGAACTTCTTTTGGAAGAGGGGTGGAGGAGGGGGCATCACATGCTTTTGTCTTGCTCGTGCTAGTACTGTGTTAGAAAAATTTTTTTTTAATAAAACGCTCCACCAAGTGCACATATATCTTCTTACTTAATACTATTTCTATTACGGTCACCCCACTCACACGCAATTCCTTGTCCCAGCATGCATCCCACTGAGCGTTACCCCAAAGTTGTCATGTCCAATTTCTGCTTCAGAAGAAACAGCTCAGGTTATAGCTGCCCAGTAAGCTGTGAACCCCATTAACGAAGAAACTGGAGCGTAATCAAAGTGTCGTAAACTGAGCCACAGTAGGGATCAATGGTCATTTCTCCAGTGTCCACCCCCTACTCAACATGTGTCCACTTTGATGGCCGTGTCCTGACAGCCATGGAAGTTGTCCTCATAATAATATTAAGACGCCAGGTCACAGTTTAGATGAACTTACTGAGAATATTACGCATTGCATTTGTCTGTCAAGTTATATAGGCCTACATGCCTGCGAATTGATTCAACGTCCTGTGTGTCTTGCTGTAACATGTTACTCCAGATCAGAGGCGAATAAGATCCATATCAACTAAAACACAACAATGCGTTGGAAAGGACTATCTGCGTTCATGCTGCTTGTATGTGGCGTTGTCTGTGAGCCGGGTCGAGTAAGTGATGAAATATTATGTGATGAATTACATACGTCAAAGTTATGTTTCAATTGCTTCTCAAAGGACAGTTTACATACATTGTACCGCCTTAGATTGTTCTAGCGTTCTATATTGTTTCGTAATCGATGTTTACGGGGGAAATGGGTGCGGGGGGTGGTATATCTCTCTTTGAAGATGTGAATTTAAAGAGACACTTTGATTCCGCCAATCTCCCGGTTATTCACAGTATTTAGATTTACATAGATAAAATAACGTTATTTTGCACGATCAAGATAGACCCGATATTCAATGTAATAATTATTTATAGGTGATAGCTACTATTTCGATGATTGATAGCAAATGTTTTGAAAAGATTTTTTTTCATCACAGCTTATTTCAAAATTCTTCTTAAAAGACAACAACAACAAAACAAAAAAATGTGACTCCGAAACTGGCTCACTAAATACATGTACACATATTGTGATCGAAATTAATAATCATTGTTCACTAACACTGACTCATCTGTGACTACGGTAACATAACTTAATTCAGACGTTGTCCTGGCTTTTTGTTACAGAACTATTCAGAAAAATGTCTACAGTAAAAATTTCGTATGTTATAGTACAATTTGTACACATTTACACTGGGTGTGATCTAAGTACGTGGGTATGCCTACAATGTGTATATGTGTCGCTCTGTTGCTTTGTCATTGTGTTTGCAGTTTTCAAGAAGTTGTTATTCCTGCCAGTTGATGCCTATTTGTACCTTATTGTCGGACACCCCTCGTAATTAATGTGTGGTCCACTGTTCACTCACGCGTGATGAAATTCTTTAATAATGTGATGGAGAGATGTATATAATACGTCATTTCCTTTTTATTAATGTGTCTCAGTCCTTTAATTTCCACACGCCATCATGAACGTGTGTTTTGCATGGCTTAAAAGTAATAAAAGATCCGTATGTAGAACATAATTCATTAATTGAGGACACTGGCAAAAGCACGTCTTAAAAAAATAACAAGGAAAAAAAGAATTTTACGTTTCACCTGTTGGGTGAACTACGAGTGGCTAATGTGGTTACTGCGTGGGTTCAATAGTAACTCCCTTAAGGATACACAGGATTAACAAACACAGGGTTCTGCTGGCAATCTTATTTATTCAAAAGCCTAACAAAGGTATCGCTACCAAAAGGCATAGGGAAAACCCTATCAAGAAAAGGAAAATGAAGCCCAGAAAAAGAAAAGAAACCCAGAAAAGAAAAGAAACCCAGAAAAGAAGCCCAACCAGCCATAAGCTGGAACAAGAGAAAAAGACAAAAATATGATTAGGATATAATGACAACATTAATCAGGCAATCAATGGTGGACATACATATTAATAGTATTAAGTATTAAATCAAACAACAACAATATAATATAGAATTTAAGCAATAACCAACTGGATATGTATGCATGGAATAAAATAGCGCTAAGGTTAATGAATAACAACTACAAGTGGCTATATCATATACACAAGGAGTTTCCTAGTACACTGGCAACACAAACTAATATACTAATCAAAGTATGAGGGACATAACGAATGAAGGGGCAAGAACACAATAGTTTCGCTCCACTGAGCCGGTGTACAGCACATCCAGAGTGGCCATTCCATTTAATAACGCAGTGGCCAACATGGCCCACTGACCGTCCATAACACAGACGCTGCATCCCAATGCAGGCCATCCTCATAGGCCCACTCCCATTATTAGTACTAACCCGCCCCAGGGCTATTGTATTGGTTACTTCCCTTCCCAATCGATACTCAAGGGTCATGCCCTTTGACCTTAGCCGCGGAGCTATGCCGCCAGGCTAACATGTGTATGACACACCACTAGATACATAAAGTAATGTGTACATTCCTTAAAATGAAACTGTCCCTCACACACTTACGAAACTCATAGAAGCATAATACATCTGGATAACTATAATACATGCACATGATATATATATATATGTCGGCGAGACTCATTGCAACATGTGTAGACTCACTGAAACATTGTTCATCCACCGCCGCACATAAAACAATCCTGGGGCTCACCCATGTGAGGCCCAACTAATATTATACATCTCCAATACATGTAATTAATTACACATCTTAAACACTAGACACGCAATCACAATCACACTGCTCTCTATAGCATAGTGGTACTGGCAAGGTACACCAATACCCGTAATACAATCAAGTGTATAGTGCCGCTCGCTATAACATAAGCCATCCACATCAACATGTCATGAAATCCTCACTGCCTACCACAACAAGGCAATGCTACACATACACTACATATATGCACACAAGCAAATCGTGATAGCTTGGTTAGCAAGCCATCATTATCATCTAGCACCGCAAACATTAACTTTGACAATAAAGTCACAATATCAAGACACTGCACTGCACCGCGCATCTTACACGTCTAATGACAATGGCAATTACCGTTGAGCCGGACTCATAATAGTCTCTGTAGACCATCATTCTCTACGCGGCATCCAAGAAAGGGGGGGGGGGTGCGCAAATTAAAGTCACTTCTAATATAATAGTCTCCAACTTACCCAAAGTCTCTCTGCTACTGGCGCAACTGGACTAGGCCATGTTTTGGGCGAGGCGCGCCACGGCAGGCCGCCGCCGGTATAGGTTCACTGTGCTGTCGGCTCTTGTCTCTGCGTCTTTGATGGAGTGTGCTGACCACTCGAACTCGCATCTTATTTATGAGCCAGCGCGGACGTCCGGGAGAGCTATTACGTAGTCCATGGTTGGACAAGTGAAAGGCTCGGACATGGAGTCCAGCCGAACAACATAACCGGTTAGGGTCCTAACACAATCGAATTTACAGTACGGTTAAAAGGGTGCACACAAAAGTCAATTAGATATCCCAGTAAACTGCAGAAATTACTCTAGCGTCCCCTCCAGCAATAATTGAATAAATTTGACCCAGGTTGGAATTATCGGGGATACCATGCGTCTAACTCGTGGTTTACCTTAAATCCGAGATCCTCTTATTAATTATTTCAATAGGACATGTGCATCAAAGTACAACGAAATTAGTACCATTATAAAGTAGAAACTTGCTGCTACAATTCTAACTGACTACTTTTACCAGAAACCCGGTAACAGTTTTAATATAAATTTTCAAAGTGTCAGGACTAACAACATTTCCCGGTATTGTGTGGGATACTTTCGTCCATTAATACGACGTATCTCCATTGATAACAAACGTTATCATGAGTACCTATTTTGTACCGATAGGGTATTGTCTACTCTCAAAAATGAATTCGGGTTCCCGTCTTTCTGTCGGTGGATAACAACGAAGGAGCGAGTTGTAAGAAACTTAAAGCCATGATATAAGAGTTGGAAGCCCGGTGGTCAACATTTCCAACCGACCAATCAAAATGCGCGCTTTTCACCGTGATGTGAATAACGGGTCCCGCGCTAGTATTACAAGGGAAATAATCCAATTAATGGTACTCGGCCAAGTGTCCATAAACTACTATGAGTGGCCGTCCCTCACTCACGCACCAGAGTTACCATGAAAGCACATTAAAAATAGAAAGTCGTTCATCCTCTCACACACCTCATGTAGATCTATTAATTATTTTCCGCACTCCTTGGCAGCTGGTTTGTTCAGCAACTGAGCCAGAGCGATGATGTCTTGACAGTGTGAGAGTTTAGTCAGTGAGTATGGCAACGTAACTGAAGCTGCCATTTGCGTCTCTCCATCAGTGATAGATAGCACCAGCGTCACTTCAGTCCCTTGCGTGATTTCACAGGAATCAACGACAAGAAATGCACCAGCTAATGTGACTGACACCCAGGTGTCTCCAACTGCCTGTCCCACTGTTATGGGTGACGTGGTCATATCCTTTCTCTCTGCACTTTTATCCAACATTGGCGGATTCCGGGCAGTGGAGCTACCACCATTTCTGAGGACTCGCGTACTCGGCTCACAAGGAAATCTGCTGGTCCGACAGGTAGGACAACCACATGCAAATCGTTGAACTCAAGAGCTGTGCCATGATTAGACTTAGACAGGCGCCCAACAATTGACTAGGCTTTATGCCTCCACCTGTTTAAAAACTGTTGCGTATGGAGAGGTCTTATTAAAACAGGTTCTGAGCCAGATTCTAAAGTTAGAGGGAGAGAGCACACACACACAAAAAAAAAAAGGCGCAAAAAACGCGCACCCGATAATTACATGTAGGCCTATATGTCATTCGTTCCGCATGTTTAGTTCGCACTTAAAATCAAAACACAAAGAACACAGTGTTGAAGGAAGTAGATCGCTGTCATTTTGTATTTAAAATCAAAACACACTACTGAACCGTTGCCGGTCACAAGAAAGAGGGCGGGGGCAAAAGGCAGGGGTTCGGCTGCTTGTGATGAGCATTCAGTTACTGTAGAAAGATGTGCTGTTTATGAAAAGAGCATTCGTTTCTTAGACAGAGAGAAACTTCAAAAAACATTTCACGTTTTTGGCCTCGTGTAATTGAGATTTTGAAACACGTCAGCGAATTGTCGCTCCGATACGGTTCTGTTTTATTCTTATTTCTAGCTCCACTTTTTTTTGTTTTTTTCACAAAAGTTAAGATAAAGCTTTGGCCAGAAGATGGCATAACATTTAAAAAAAAAAATGTTCTGTCATTTTTATGAAAATGGTGAAGGTATCTTATCTGCGGAAGTAGATTTTACGGTGATGCCAAATTGTTCTAACGCTTTGTAAGTGTTACCCATAAAACTTTGCAAGCGATTGTCTCAGTACACACTGATGTGGGGATAGAATAAAGAAGTGCTGGGGTGGTGAAATGCCGATTTGCTGAAACAAATACATGTACGTGTAGCTGGGTAAAATGGATGGAGACAATCCACACTTTGCATTTGGCGCTGTTGGTTTGTTTTTTCACACTGTCCTTCCACAGTATATTGAGGCACAGTTCCGTGCACTTGGGTGGCTGGTTGAGGAAGACATCTCTGTCCAGACCACTCCTCTCGGCCCTGTCCAGTTTGTCAATGTGATAGCTACCCAGAACCCTGCGGCAAGAGCCAGGATTGTGCTAGCATGTCACTATGACTCCAAATTGACGCCAACTGGTTTTATTGGAGCGATGGACTCGGCTGTCCCGTGTGCTATGATGATCGACCTGGCCAAGAAGTTGACTTTCATCTTACAGTTCTTGTCATCAGTAAAGTTATTTTAATAATGTTGCCAAAGTTGGTTGTAACTGATGTAGGAGACAAAAGAGAGGCGGTAAAAAAAAAAAAAAATCACACAAAAAGCTTCTTCATAGTGAAGAGACAAAATACAATTTTCCATAGTATATTATAATTATTATAATTATTATTATGGAATAATAAACGATGTCTCTATCCACGGTATGTATTATTGTTCAGCCTAGACATGGTTTGTTCTTTTTTTCCTTGTGGAATAAAATACTTAGTGTGTGTATATAGTATAGCCTACCCTTGCCAGCGGCTTGAACTGAACACTTGATGTACCTGTGACCTAGAACAATGTTAGTTGTATGTAGTAACTGTGTGGTTATGAATTAAATGTTGCGTTGTATTGTTATAGTGGAAGATCATTTGGGTGTCTTAGGATAAACTTGGAATAACTGTAAGTATCCACTGCTTTGTTTGTTTTATTTTTCACTGACCATAACTGCATAGGTGATAAGAAAAATGTACTTAGTTTGACTAGGTCACTGGTCAGATTCAGACCCTGAACACTGTGAGACATGCATGGAATTAGGCCTACTGTACCGGTATTTACTTTGAATATGCAATCATTGTTCTGGCTTTACTGATACCGGTATCTCTTTGCCTATATGACAGGATGTGACGTTACAGATGATCTTTTTTGACGGTGAAGAAGCTTTGGTGCGCTGGACGGCCACAGATTCACTGTATGGGTCTCGTCACTTGGCTAACGTGTGGCAAAACACACTGGACAGAAATGACCCCACCAAAAACAATCTAGCCAACATTGTAAGCAACTGCGTATATAATTATACTGTTATTGAACTCATTCCTTAATGTGAGAGATGGTTTATTCATCTTAACTTACTAATATATCTCATGGACCCGTCCTTCCATAATAATTATATCGCTTATCACTTGTTCATTGAGAATAACACATTACAAACACACCAAATAAATGAAATGTTATGTTAACTGTAAGTGTAAAATGTTTCACACAAGCTACTCCAAGCCTTACTTAACTTCTTTCATACCAGCCATGATTCCTTTCAATAGGGAAGAGTTACAGTAAACTGGGTTTCCCAACTACAGCTCTGATTCTGGTCACAATGTATCGTTCCTTCCTCTGTTTCTTCTTCTTGTAACAGCCCGATATGTTATTCATAGAATGTATTTCGAACACCAGCTTACTTTCTATCTCCTCAGGCAGCTTTCATCCTTTTGGACCTAATTGGTCACCCAAGTACAAAGTTCCAGCGTTTTTTCCCAGAGACGGATTATCTGTACACACAACTTGTACAGTTTGGTAAACCTCTGTATTAATAGACATACCCATACATGTATTATCAGTGAACTTGACACTTGTGTTTGGGGCACTTCACATCAAAGAAATTTCTGAGAAAAATTAGGAACATTAGGCCAAAAAGCGTACTGGTACTCATTCTGCACCCGCCCGTGCAGATGCGGGGCCCTCTTGCAGAAGAGGGACAGCAAAGAATACATCTGACGTGATACTGCGTGTCGTAAGAGGCGACTAAAGGTGCAAAGGTCCTGGTTGTTACGGGTCTGGTCTGGGTGATAGTGTTACAGGGTGGGTGTTATGAATTATTGGTTTTATGACTGCATTTTAAAATCGAGAGGTATTTATGAATTACTCTTTCGTACCATGCCACACACTAAGAACAACCTGAATAAGTTTTTATCAACAGACCTGCAGGGCCACAAATTTAATTACCTTAAAATTCCTAACAATGTTGTCTAGATCTCTTACATACTAAAACGACAACATCAGCAGCATCAAATGAAAATTCAATAATATGTCACTAGAAGTCTCCTCTAGATTCCTATAAGATTAAGATCATTCTGACTCACTCACAATTTAAGTATTAATTATCTATCTCTCAGATATAGTCTGCCTACTATCTATCAAGCAATATACTCATGTCTCTGGCGACAATGTCATCTCAGCTATTTGTGCCTACCGCTTATAATGGATCAAACTCGTCAATATAAACTGACGTAGTTACGTTAGATCTACTCTAGGATGGGCTGGCAATCCCCAGCCTCATCCAGACAAATCAATTCCAATTCACAGATGTGTATGCCAAACATTCATACTAGATCTAGTTGCAAGTTAATATAAATCTTGATCTTGCATTCTTGGGTAGCACTCCTAGCATATGCGGCAATCCTGTCCTACTGGAAAAATTACGTTCAGCTCCTCGTTCATTGTTGAATCATCAACAGACAAACACTTACACTTGGTCCCTGGTAAGGAACCAGGGAGCAGCAGACAACAGCAGTGGGTAAATCATAATCGAGCACATGGCTTCATCTCAATGCCTATAATGGACATAGACATAAAAAACAACAGTCTTCTGATTCTTCTGGCAGAATCACGCCGACGCCTGCACAGATGGAATTTTCTGTATGGAGTAATGAACATAGGTATGGCTACGCTTTTATACTGTGCAGCCACCTGCAAATTACCGTCCAAATGCCTAGATTTGATTGGTGCATCCATTCGAGCTCAGCTCGCAGTATTAATAGATTCTGCATGGAAGTTGGTCACGGCCTTGTACTAGAAACAGACAAGGTCAAATTAAAATGTCAAAACCATTACTAAAATCTCTAAACCCTCGTGCTTTCTACGTTTTATGTACGAATTTCTGAACGCGACTAAGCGTCTTAAACTATCTATCCTTATTCACCCCTTCCCTTCCCTTGTAAGTGTTCATCGAAATCACGGGGTCGAGAATTGCACTGTCACTCCTAACTTATCCATTTATTCTATCTTGCCCCACTTTCTTTCCATCTCTAAGAAAAAGTGTTACAAAAACAAACTGTTCACGAGAACAGTTCAAGGACAATTTACGCTGGTTATAATCAACGAGACCGTGAAAAAAACAAGTCTTTTCAAGTCGTGACCCAGCACAACAATTATAGTATTAACCTTGACACTGGTCTCCCGAGAAGAGCCAGTTGGCGGTGGGCCAACTACCCACCCTGTAAAAATAAACCAGTTACAGAAACACAAGCAAATACTTTAAATCAGTCTTTTATCTTGGGAGAAGGGGGAGCATCTGCACCTGTAGATTCAATGAAGGACAATGGACAAAGCCGAAAGGACTCCACTGGCCTGACTGCTCCTTCATCAAACAAGTCACTCCGGATTGCGTCGTGGAATGTCCGCTCCATGTATGAAGCAGGAAAGAGTGCCCAGGTTACAATGGAGATGAGGCGATACAGACTGCACATACTTGGAGTTAGCGAGACCTGCTGGATACAGTCCGGACTGAAACAACTTAATTCTGGGGAAAAGATTTTGTATTCTGGAAGGGAGGACAAAAAGCATACAGAAGGAGTAGCGATCATCTTGAGCAAGCACGCCCAGAGGTCACTGAGGGGATGGGAACCCTACGGAAGGAGAATTATATTGGCATCATTTACTACAAAGAACAAGAACATCAACATGAACATTGTGCAGATATACGCCCCAACAAATGAAGCAACCGATGAGGACAAGGACGATTTCTACAACCAGCTTCAGGAAATAGTTGACACATTGCCAAGAAAAGATGTGAACATTATAATGGGAGACGCCAATGCCAAGATAGGACAGGACAATACAGGGTATGAGGACATTATGGGGTGCAATGGTTTGGGACAAATGAATGAGAATGGAGAGCGGTTTGCAAGTTTCTGCGCATTTAACAGCTATGTGATTGGAGGTTCAGTATTCCCACACAAGAGGATCCATAAGGCCACTTGGATTTCACCGGATGGAGTAACTGAAAACCAGATTGACCACTTCTGCATCACCCGACGTTTCAGACGCTCACTGGAGGATGTCATAGTACAGAGAGGAGCTGATGTTGGATCTGACCATCACATGCTGCTGGCAAGACTCAAACTCCGCCTCAAGAAACAAGGTACCAGAGCAGGAACAAAGAGAAGGAAGTTTCAAGTTAGCCTTCTGGATGGAGACAAGAAGGAAGAGTTCCAGCTGACGCCGAGGAATAGATTCAAACCCCTTGTTGACCTCGAAGAGACAGTAGATTTGGAGACTCACTGGGCTAAGGTAAAAGGAGTATTTACATCGACATGTCAGGATGTTCTTGGGGAAAAGAAAGTGGAACACAAGGAATGGATCAGTCAAAAATCACTGGACTTGATAAGGATAAGAAGAGACCTAAAAGAACAGGTAAATGCAAGTCGTACAAGAAACTCAAGAGTTGGTAACCAGGAAGAGTACCGGGCAACAGCTAAAGAGGTCAAAAAATCAATTAAAAAAGACAAAGAGGAGTTCATAGGAATGTTAGCAGAGAAAGCAGAGAAGGCAGCAACAGGAGGACACATGAGGATCCTCTACCAGACTACAAAGACTCTTGCTGGAAAATATGGAAAACCTGAAGTTCCTGTCAAGGATTACAACAGGAAGGCTATTTTTGGAAAGGAAGCTCAGGCAAAAAGATGGATAGAACATTTTAACAGCCTCTTGAACAGACCTCCACCAAGCAACCCACCCGACATTCTACCCGCAAGAAATGATTTACCGATCAGTTGCGACCCTCCGACTAAAGCAGAGATTAATGATGCCATAAAGCAGTTAAATCGAGGCAAGGCAGCTGGACCAGATCAGATCCCACCAGAGGCGCTGAAGGCAGATGCTGCTGGGGCTGCAGAGGGTCTGCACTCACTATTCTCGAGGATTTGGATCGGAGGCAAGTTTCCAAAGGACTGGAAGGAAGGACACCTCGTGAAGCTTCCAAAAAAAGGGGACCTCAGCAATTGTAGTAACTACAGAGGAATCACACTTCTCTCCATCCCAGGAAAGGTTTTCAATCGGATTCTTCTCAAGCGAATACAGAATGCAACAGACCCAAAACTTCGTGAGGAGCAAGCTGGTTTCAGGAGTAACCAATCAACCACCGACCAGATCGCCACGCTGAGAATCATAGTAGAGCAGTCGCTAGAGTGGAACTCCCAACTGATAGTGAACTTCCTTGACTACGAGAAGGCCTTTGATAGCATCGATAGAGAAACACTGTGGAGAATATTGAGACATTATGGAATCCCAGAGAAGATGGTGAACCTTATCAAGAGCATGTACGACGGGACAAGTTGCAGAGTCGTACACGATGGCGAGCTTACTGACAGCTTTGATATCAAGACTGGTGTTAGGCAGGGTTGTTTGCTGTCCCCATTTCTGTTTGTCCTGGTGATTGATTGGCTTATGAAAGAAACCACCAGTGGAGGAAGAAATGGCATACAATGGACCCCATGGACACAGCTGGACGATCTAGATTTTGCAGATGACTTGGCACTATTGTCGCACACACACGACCAGATGCAAGCAAAGACTACAGCTCTAAACAAAATTTCAGAATCTATTGGATTGAGGATACATCCTGCGAAGTCGAAGGTCCTAAAAATTGTTGCACTCCCAAGCGCAAAAGTCAGAGTAGGAGATCAACCACTGGAAGATGTAGAGTCCTTCTGCTATCTTGGTAGTATCATTGACAATAAGGGAGGAACAGAGGCAGAAGTCAAAGCACGAATTGGAAAGGCACAGGCAGCTTTCACGTCCTTAAGCAAGATTTGGAGAACCAAGGATATATCTCTAAAAACAAAGCTGAGGATATTCAACTCGAACGTGAAGTCAGTCCTGTTGTATGGATGTGAGACTTGGAATGCGTCTCAGGCCTGCATAAAGAGAATCCAAGTTTTCATCAACAGATGTTTGAGGAAGCTACTTAAGATCAGATGGACAGACAAGGTCAGCAATGAAATTGTATGGAAAAGAACAAGACAGAGCCCAGTCAGAGAGGAAATTGGTAGGAGGCGATGGAGATGGATCGGCCACACTCTCAGGAGGCCAGGAAACAGCATCACGAAGAAGGTATTGGATTGGAATCCCCAGGGCAAGAGATCAAGAGGAAGGCCGCGCGGAACGTGGAGAAGAGCCAGAGAAAATGATGTGCAACGAAGCGGAAAGACTTGGAATAATGTAAAGAGGCTGGCCCATGATAGAGAGGGATGGAAAGTGTTTGTTGGTGGCCTATACCCTGATCCAGGGTGAGAAAGGCAATGATGATGATGACTCATTCTGCTGCCTGAGAATGTAAAACGCCTCTCTATTGTAAACTCAACTTTTGATACATGTATACATGTGTTATTGTGTATGTATGTAGATGGTCAGTTACCATAAGGTGCTCCCCAGATCAGGGATACATTGCGTAAAAAATAAATCTTGCTCAAAATGTCCTATTTTTATGCTTATCTTGTGAGTAAAGTAATGTTTGTACATACATATCTGTACGTTCAACGCAGTACATATTAATTGTTATAGAGTGTAGTTTTTGCTGCAGATGGGTAAAAATAAATAGTCACCTCCGATGACGTTCCCTGCAGAACCATGACACCACGAAAGACCAATATAACCACTGCAAAATGTTCCACTTCAGTTGGTTCAATTTTGGGCATTATTTGCCACGTTCATCTATTAAACTGTGAAATTTCCTGCTACATGTATTTCTGTAAGATTTAGTACATGTAACACTTTTGGTGTCCTGTCATGTACATGTACTGAACAAAAGAACAACTCTTTCCCATCCCCTCCGACTTCTTGTACGGCATCTTAACTTAATGTAATACAGCAATTTTTTTTATTGTTAAGGATACAAAATTGTTCTAAGAAATGAAATGTGTACCATGTACATTTATAATGTAGTATGTGGTTAATACACGTAGGCCTACTAACAATACTCTACCGGACATCTCACTGACATGGAACTACATGTATTGTGTATTTCTTCATGATGTTGACAGAGTCATGTCTCCGGGCCAGGGGATTGCTTGTTCGTCCCGCCAATTCGCGAATTTTTCACCAGTCAAGAAGACTGTTCAACATCGAAGATGATCACGTTCCTTTCCAGAGAAGAGGTGAGTTCGTCATCCCAGCAGCATGCAAAATGACATCTAATATCTAGGCCTATAGTGTCCCAGGCTAAGGAAATGCAGCAATGTAGGCCTATAATTGAATGTGCTACTGTAAGCCCATGGTTTTAATTTTCAGATTTTTTTTATTGATGTTTTTTTTTTCTACAAAATTGATTAAATTTAAGTAAAATTATCTTACAAAAGTTAAGTCACATTTCCGGACATGCCCCAGGTCTGAACAAAAATAAAGTGAATCAATGGGGTTAATAAAAAATAGCTTACATCAGTAACAAAACAATTTAAAATAACGCCGAAGCAGTGTGGATAATACAGCAAATCAGTAACAAATTAATATTGTAAACCCAAAGGTGTATCAGCGTGTAGCTACAAGTGAAAAACCTATCTTACTAAGCTCAAGCATAAATCACGTAAGTGGGAGCACTGGTTTTGCTAGATTATAATTTGCACACTAATCTATTCCTTCCTATAAAAGCTTTGTTTGTTTATTCTATTTCGTAAATTATATGCGTGATTTTTGTAGTAAAGTTTATTCATTCTTTTTATTCCAGAGATATGTATAAAAGTATACATTACGTGGTTTTAAAAATGCCTGCTAGAAGAATGTTAGGGGTGCGTAGCCTAAATTTTACAAAGCTAAATCGCGGGTATAGAGCAAAATTGTTGTATTGTATCTCCAGGTTTATGAATAATGGGAGCTAACTGAACTCGGAAATACCACAATATTGCTCTCAATGATCTCATTTTTAAGGGAGATACAACAATACTGCTTCTCTGTAACTTGGAACTGGTTAATGATAGCGGAATAACGAAAAAAAAATGCAAGAAGCAGTTTGTCATTATTACAGTATTGCCATTATGAACCCCAATTCATAAACCTGGAGATACAAGTAACAACAATTTTGCTCTATAGCCGCGAAATGGAGAAAATGCTGAGTTGAGTTCATAAATTTTAATATTTGGGTATCCTACTATCATTATTCATAATACATGTACTGTAAATATTATTGCATGTGCATGCACTACCGTCACTTTTTGTAAAACACCTATCTTCCAACTGTCCAGGAGTGGGTATCATGCACCTGATTACAGCCCCGTTTCCACTGACCTGGCACACACTGTATGACAACGAATCTACCATGGACTATACCGTCATTGATGACTTAAACAGAATTCTGCGTGTCTTCATCACAAACCTCGCTATCACTGGTGTCATTTCCTCAAATCCATGAGTTGTGCTTGCGTGTGCTGTTAGATTCTTCTGTCACGTGCATTGTTTTCTTGTTGTTTTTTTCTTATGAGATTACCAGTACATATGTATGTATTTTAGTTGCTTATTTATTGCCAGTTACTCATTGCTTGTGACTACACATGTACATGCAATACAAAGAGAAACTGCTGGTACCTGTTCTTTTTAGGGTCATCCAACTTGGTTTAGTAACCAACCATCAGTAGATTTGTTTCACTTGACAGATCACACTCACACAACTTGTTCCCCTACGAAATTTTGAAGCGATTTTGTCCATCGAAGTTTCAAGGCCATAAAATTACGTTTTGTTTTCCCAAGAGTTTGAATTCTTCTTTTTTGGAAACGGAAGTGAACCAAATCAATACATGTCATGTACTTTGTACATAAATGTTTTTTTTTTTTTATGACGTACCTAACAGATGAAGTGATCTTCCAACCAGCCAATTATCAACCACCCAGAGACCACTAAATTGACTTACTGAGTTAAAAAATAAATGGGATGTTCAATCTATATTGATGTCTGGTCGCGTTTGTTACATGTTTATAAATATAAATTATCTTTGTTTGTCTGTAGGTTTGTTAAGGTGTACTACAATTATTGTTACCTTCTATCTAGACGATAAAACTGTTGATCTGAGAATGCTCTGTTCAACCTGAAAAGGCACTGTGAGTTGTGGGATCTCTGAAATTTAACAGCTGAGTTCATTGCGAGATCATAACACTACACAGGAAATCATTAGGATTGAGAGAATGGAAAAGTTGGTACATGTAAACTTAAACATTCACTATCAGTCTCCAATTAATTCTGACATTTCATAATGAAACACAAACATCATAGTTCTATTTATATTAAATCAAGTTTATTATAATGTTTTTGTATTATATATTAAACATAATACGGATACTGTACTTTTACATGCATGAGAAGAACATTGTGAAATTGTCAACAATAATTACTACAAACCTTCCTAGTGGTGTACAATTCCCACTCAGAAAGTGAACTGAAAGCAATCAGGAAAATGGCAAAAAAGAAAAAAAAAAGGTCCCAGTTCAGCATCGAGTAGCACAGGAACAATCCAATGTCATAGGGTGAAATAAAAATAGTTTTCTAATTTTATACAAGTATAACTATGATAGAAATGAATGCAACTGACAACAACTGGATCAGGATGCTCTACTACAGACTTACAATACTGTTACATTAATAATCAAGTACAAGTACATGTGTAATGATGATAAAATAAAATGCATGATGACCTGAGAAAACATGGCATACCAGTAATCATAAACGCTGAAATTTTAGTTTAATGCGCACTCAGTTAAATGTCGGCGATTTCTTGATACATGTGATAATCAGCATTTTAAATTTTCATAGAATCCAGGTGAAGGTACATAAACAATGGTCAACCCCCTAAATGAAGGAAAAGGAGGGAAATAGAGTTTTTTCCCAAAGAAAGTTGTAGCCATTATCTATGACATTTTGAAAATAATGACACCAGTGTCAAGACAGGACACAGGCATAGGTGCCATTTTTGTGCACATGCAGAACAATCAAGTTTGGGGTGTTACAGAAGAAAATTGAAAAGCAGATTTTAAAAAAATTCACCAGAATGATTTAAATAAGAAATGCAAAAATTAAATATGAAAATATTGTACATTAATCAAGAAATGACAAATTTTGAGATAAAACTGAAAACATTTCACACATGCAATTTACATTACATTAATGCACCCACAGGCATATAATAATCACATGAGTTGTATTTTGCCTGCGCTGGTATTTTATTTAAACGACTTGCATGCTCGGAGAAGATAGTATACATGTATAAGACAGCTAGAGGTTGTGTGTGTTTTTGTAATTTTACTAATAACCCATCTCCAAAGTGTGGGAACAATGAAAGTGGACCAAAAAAAATAAGAGCCTTCAATAAAACCATTCCCTTGTATCTGTTTAAAAATTCAGATCCACTTAATTATGGACTGGTGCAGGGAGAGTAAAAGTGGATATAGGGCCTACACTGTATAAAATTAAAATAGTGCAAGCATGGCAACAAATCATCCCTGGACAGTTTGAACAGACCCCCTTTTGATTCCAAATACATGTAGGGGGCCTACATGTAGCTGCAATGTCGTTAGACAAAATCAGCTGCAATTGGTATCAAGCTGAGAGTTCCCCACCTGTAGTGAAATGCCTAGTGCTCAAAGCTTTAAGATCCCCATTTATTCTCACTCATAGCTTCATTGGCCATTTCCAGTGCTCACCAGATTTGACCTCCTCATCAGATTTTCTTAATGATGTGGCGCATTTGTGCATCTCACTTCTAGATTGCAAAAATAGCTCCAGTTACTTTAAAAATCATTTTCCACGTGTCAGGCAATCTCTTATTATTCCTCTGGACATAGGTATCCAATCCAATATGCCTGGCCAACAAATCTTCATTCATTGCCGGTGCTGCAATGTCTAATGATGCCAATTTCTCCAACATGAATTCAAGCTTTTCTTCTAATGTAATCCCGCCATCACTGAATTCTGACACATTGGCATTTGAACCCCCTCTTCACCTGAACCTGGGTCAGGACTGCAAATACCCACTTTATCTGTAACTACTATGGCCTTGTAGTGTGCTGGTAACAAACACTATCAAGTAGATATAACTGGAAAATCAACACAATTCAAACCTTGTACTATGTAAATCACATTCACCTCAAACATAAAATCCAGTAGAAACACAATTGTGAGTATTCCCCTCTAACCTAAAATGCATTAGCCCTTTAAGACGCACGAAAACAAGCAAGTTGTGCGCATACATCACCTTTCCTCATTTGACATACAGTATACGTACTGTATGTGATTGGTGCCACGAGGCAAAATTCAGATCCACTGATGGATTGGTGCAGGTAGTGTAAAACTAAAAGTTGATAAAAATAACATGTATTTGAAATAGTGGAAGAGTGGCAAATATTTAATTGTGGCCTGGCAAAAAGAATTCTGCAGGGCAAATTTGTCTCCACAGCTTAAAACATCTGCAAGCAGAGAACCATTTTATGGATGGACATAAAAATTAATTAATCTAACCTCAATACCCATCAGTCACTACGGCCCAAATGAGAGGCCGGTGTCCTACATTTCATCCACTTCCGGTTCCAACATTATGTCATCCACGCGTGTTTCTTTGTTCTGGAGTATTATGTAATCGTGTTTGAACAATTTCTGACGGATTTTGTGTATTAATTTGAGTTTTATGTGTGGTTTATTGGATGTAGTTTGTTTTTCAAACAAAAGGTGAGAGAAGTTTTTAGTAAATCGTTAGATGCGATCGGATTGTGCTGGTGGTATCCAGGTCAAAATTACGTAATCTGTAGATTGGACCACTGTCGGTGTGATCTAGATATCGAGGCCCAAGAATAGATTTAGCGTACTGGAATCTATTTTCTACACATCGGTTAACGTCCTAAATTCAAAAGTCTAAGGATAGACCAAAAATGGAGAAAGACAGGCTTCCTGGGGTTGGAAGGAAAGCTACCGGTCAGACTTCTCTGGGTGGAAGAGAAGAAAACTTAGAGTTAGATCTAGATATGTTGGGGCTAAACTCAAATCCCGCTATTGGGCAGGGTTGCCAGTTTGGCACTTTTAGTGCCAAATTGTTCAAATTTGGCACTTTTTGAACATGGTTCGCATGAAAGCAAATTGGTTGGCACGTTGGCACTTTTTTGGCATTCAGCATTGTGACTTGGATATACATGTATTACCTTAACATACTTTCTTGATCATTCACTCCTCAAAGTCCTCGAGAGGATTACATTATATCAGAGGCTCTAAAATTATGAAAGAAACAACATTATACAACACCGGGTAAGCCAGAATTTTGTTTATTCTAGAATTTACATGTATAATATTTCATTTTATGAGTACGTGTGACTAAAATCCTTATTTTTACAAATTTGGCAAGTTTTTAAAGCATTTGGCAAGTTTTTGTCACATATTTGGCAAGTTGTCCTGAAAAAAACTGGCAACCCTGCTATTGGGTCAGGTTTAGAATCTGGTATAGATCAAGATGATCAGGATCAAAATCAGGATAGATCAAATCCTAGATCTAGTAATAACGCCTCACTGGGTGGAAGTAAGGAGGCGGGGGCTGCTGCGTTAGCAGTAGCTATAAAGAACATGATGCATGAAATAGGTTCATTGCGACAAGAGGTGACAATGATGAAGGTCAGGGAAAATTCCCCGAATAATACCAGATCTAGGTCAGGAAATTGGCAAAAAGAACGAAAGGGCAAAAGACCCAGAATGCCGAATGAAACATTCAGTAGAGAAGATCTGGAACATGAGGAGCCAGAACGAAAGAAATGCAGATCTCGATCAAGATCTAGATCGCGATCATCAACCCGAGAATCAACAGGCGTTGATGTTGATGAACTCGAAATAGGACTAGATCTAGGAGATGAAATCGACAGTGCAAATCCTCGTTATAGCCATTAGCCACACTCGATCTGAACGAGAAAGTAGGTCAGTGAGAGAGAAGAAGAAAGAGGTTGCCAGATCGGTTAGGCCTCAGACTGCAGGTAACATACCGCAAGTATCTAGGCCTAATGCAGATGATGATGCTATAAGCATTCATGCAGCAGAAGAAGACTATCTAGTATTACCAGACAATGAAGAGGATAATGGAGAAGATATTTTAGCGGAGCTCGAGAAAGAATTAGATGAAGATAGGGAGAGAGGGCCTGAACTGAATGCGAAACTCGCCAAAATACTGTCGTCGCGGTTTTCAGCAAGATTAGGAGATGATGTATTGAAGAATAAAAACGAAAAGTACAAGGTGCCGAAAAACTGCGACATCATAGCCCCACCTCTCCTAAATCAGGATGTGATGGCACAAGTTTCAACACAATCTAGAAGAAATGCGCGTAGAGAGGACGCTAGACTGACGGCAGTTCAGCGCCAAATTACCAAAGCCACTACATGTACTGCAATCACAGTGGGTATTGAAAAGCTCCACGATTTTGCAGCTTCAGTTTCGGCCGACAAAACAGATGTTCATGAAATCAAAAAACTGGCAAACCAGGTGATGGAACATTCTTTAGATGCGTGCGCATTTCTGGGTCATGCCCAACAGGACATTTCTATCAGGAGAAAATTTCAGATAAACAAATGTTTACCAAACGATGTGAAAGCTATTGTATTTCAGAAGATTGATAGAGTAAACAGTGACAAACTGTTTGGAGAAGACAGCGCAAAAGCAATGAAAGATGCGAGGGATAATTTTAGACAAAATCAATTGAGGCAGAGAACGAGCAGCTTCGCCTACCAAGGCCCCAGGCAAGACTACAATAAGAAGTTTTTTTTGGGCGGGAGGGGGCGGGGCTACAACTCCGTCCCCACCAATCAGACACGTTTCCCATACAAGAAACGAGGCCAAGGAGTGTCGGGGTCAAGGAAGTAAACAAAACGCACGTGGAAAACGAAAACAGTGGCGGCTTAAAAGGAATGTCGTGTGTAACTATGGTCGAAAACAAAGACAGCATGAGTAATGTATTGCATAAAGAAGTAAAAGACTCTGAGAGAATAGATCAGCAGCAACTTCTAATACAAGAAAAATCATTCACAGCGGGTCAAATTAAAAATAACTTGACAAATTGGAAGAATATTACGAATGATAAAGAAGTGCTACAAATAGTGAAGGGTGCTATTATAGAGCTGGAACCTGAGGAAATAGATAATGTCAAAAACCTCAGTGAACAAAGTGGATTTGTAGATTTTGCAAATCAGTGCAATAAGGAAAACAGAAAAGCAGTGGAGGAAGAAATTGCTACACTAATAGAAAAGAAGGTGATTCAGGAATGTGAACATTCTAGAAATGAAATTATCTCACCAATATTCTGCAGACCAAAGAAAGATAACAAGGTTAGGATAATACTAAACCTTAAAAAGTTTAACTTATCAGTTAAGTATCATCATTTCAAAATGGATACTTTACAAGTTGCACTAAAACTGATAAAGGAAGGCTGCTATTTAGCTTCAGTTGATCTCAAAGATGCATACTTCAGTGTACCAATAAGAGAAACAGATGAAGATTATCTGAAATTTATATGGGATAAAAAACTATATAAATTCACTGTTTTTCCAAATGGACTTGCATGTTGCCCGAGGCTGTTCACTAAATTGCTAAAACCAGTTTTGGCTTTCTTGCATGACAAGGGACTAACAAGCACAATGTTTATAGATGACACACTGCTTCTAGGAGACACAGTTGAAGAGTGTATGCATAATGTGTGTGAAACAGACAGACTATTACAGAATTTAGGGTTTGTGGTTCACTCAACAAGAAGTATATTGAAACCAACTACAAGCATTGTGTACCTGGGTTTTGTAATTGACACAGTAGCTATGACAGTGAAACTCACAGATGAGAAGAAGTCAAACATCAAAACTGAGTGTGAAAAGGTTTTAGGGAAAAAAGAGCTTACTATCAGAGACTTGGCAAAAATCATTGGGAAATTTGTTGCAAGTTTCCCTGGTGTCATGTATGGACCTTTGTGGTACAAAGAGTTAGAAGAAAACAAAAAGGAAAGCCTTAAGAAGAAGAAGTGGAATTTTGAAGCAAAAACAAATCTATTGAAGCTCTCAGAGAAATTGAATGGTGGAAAGACAATATAATGACATCTTTTAATGTGATTGACACATCTCATGGTGAGCCAACAATGACCATACATTCAGACAGCTCTAAGAAAGGATGGGGTTGTCATTCAGGAAAAGTCAGAACAGGAGGAGAATGGTCAAATGAAGAAGCTGCTTTACATATAAATGTACTGGAAATTAAAGCAGCTTTTTTAGCATTGAAGGTGTTCACAAAAGACATTACAAATTGTCACTGTCATATAAGGATTATGACTGACAGTACAACTGCACTTGCTTCAATAAACAACATGGGCACCAGTCACTCAAAAAAAATGTAATGATGAAACTAAAGAAATATGGTGCTATTGTATCAGTAAATCTTTGTGGATATCTGTCACGAGTGGAGTGAGTGCAATTAAGGGGATTGCTACAGAGCGGGTGTAGAGTAAGAAGGGCTCACGGTAGACAAATAAGTTAAGCGTGCTGTTGTGAGTAGTGGGGGGGTCTGAATGAGGCGAAAGCGATGTATTACTATCACTGCAAGTTAGAAGGTCCTACGGAGCGGACCTGTGAATAAGAGCCCATCGGGCGGACATAAGGGAAGCAGTCGAGAAGACTAGTGAGAGTCTTTCCAGTGATGACTGGTACGTAGAATGTTGATTGATTATTATGATTGATGTATTATATTATATTCGTCTATTACCATGATGTAAATAAGTATATGTGAGGAATGTGGAAGTCCTTGATATTGAATATAGCAATGTGCGCCATGAGCGATAGATGAAAGTGAGTTCATGGATTTGTAGCGCGAGTGAGTAGTGTGTACTCCGATGGAGGTGTGTTACCGTAAGATGTGTGGTGAGTGAAAGGTGAACTAGTGTGTGTACGCTTCATGGGTTGTAAGGAGAGGTGGAGTGAATAGAAATGGTAGGGTATTATACCAATGTAATGTTATTCTTGTAGGTGTCGAGGACGGGCCGCAGAGCCACCTCGATGAGCACAGGGGATAGGCCAGCATAGGGCCGGAGGCCACACATAGGCCAGAAGTGAGGCTGTCAGTGCAGGACAGTAGAGGCACATAAAGTCGTGGCAGTCAGGCCACGGACAGGGACGTAGATATGAGCGTGAATGTGATAATGCACTATTGCCATGTTGAGGGGAGAATGTACTATTGAAATGATAATGTCTATTGAAATGATAATGTGTTATTGCCCTGCTGAGGTGCTAGGGGAGTGTTAAGGTGTATGACAATAGGAAGGTGATATTGAGAGACGGCGGTGCCAGTGAGTTATTAATGTGCTATTAAGACCCTGAGGGGAGAGGCTGAGGCCGAAGTGCCTTTAGGAGTAACTACCGGATTGTGGATCCGAGGGAAAGTGTGTGTGAGAATAAGGCCGTTGTACGGCAGTAGATTTCAATAATATAATGTATGTAATTGCGCTATTATCTGTATAATTATGTGTAATAAATGTGTGAGTCTGATGGATTGTTCTGTTAAGTGTTAACTTGTTTGTTCGTGATTGTTGTCCTGTCATAACTTATTACATCTCCCAGTCTGGGATTTGTGACAATATCAGCAGCATACATTGCAGGCAAAGATAATGTCATTGCTGACGAGGAATCTAGGAATATAAATCTTGATCAGGAATGGATGATCAATCCAGAATTATTGAAAGAAGCTTTAGCTATACTGAAATTTAAACCTAGTTATGATTTGTTTGCAACAAGAATAAATTGGCAGTTCAGACCATTTGCTAGTTTTAGACCAGACCCAGAAGCTGATGTTGTAAACTGTCTTTCGATCTGCTGGAAAGAAATTCAATTTTATGCTTTTCCACCTTTTTGTATTATTCCCAGAGTTATGCAGAAAATAAGGCAAGACAAAGCAACGGGCATACTGGTAGTACCCAACTGGAAGAACCAAGCCTGGTATCCAGAGCTGGGGAAAATGCTGATCGCACGGCCGGTATTAATATCAGCTCGGAACAATCTGCTAAGCCTTCCGGCCTGTCCAGAAAGTCAACACAGGTTGGCAAAATCTCTAGCTCTCCTCTGCTGCAAAATCTCAGGAAGAGATACAGAGACAAAGGAGTTTGTAAAGAGGCAACCAGCCTACTTGTGGCCTCCTGGAGAAAGGGCACCATCAGAATATATGACAGTTACATTTCAAAGTGGAAAACATTATATGCAGATAAGAAAGGCATCAGTCCCATTTCACCGTCTATAGCGCAGGCTTTGAATTTCTTATCTTATTTGTTCAAAAGAGGATACAGCTACAGTGCAATATGTGCTGCAAGATCTGCACTTTCACAATTTTTAGAATTAAAACATGGGGAAAGCTTTGGAGAAAACTGTCTAGTAAAGAGACTGATGAACGGTATCTATGAAAAAAGGCCAGCTTTGCCAAAGTACTCAGAAACTTGGGAGGTGGACCAAGTGCTTTCATACTTCAATAAACAAGAGGAAAACCTCAGCCTAAAAGAATTGACAATAAAATTAGTCTTATTAATGGCAATACTGACGGGTCAGAGATGCCAGACTCTACATTTATTAAATATTGAAAACATGAAGCTAACTGACATCAAATGTGTATTTTATATCACTGACTTGGTCAAACATTCTAGACCAGGAAAACACATTGCTCCCATTGAACTGATGGCTTTCCCAGTCAATACAAAATTATGTGTTATTAAAACCTTGCAGACATACCTGCAAAGGACCAGTGATCTCAGAGCAAAAGAAAGCAGGTTGTTTATCAGTTTTGCTAAACCACACAAAGTAGTGTCTAAAGACACAATATCAAGGTGGATAAAACAAGGATTGGAATCTGCAGGTATAGATGCAGATAAATACTCTGCCCATAGTACTAGGGCGGCCAGTACGTCAGCGGCATTGCAAAGAGGTGTACCTGTGGACACAATCATGAAAGCTGCAGGATGGTCAAGAACATCAACTTTTTCAAAGTATTACAGAAAGAATCTGACGGTGAGTGCAAGAAACAGAGGTGTAGATACTCCTATTCAAAGAAAAGAAAAAGCAAAAGTGTCATCAACATCGGCACCTGGAATGTTAGGACCATGAAACAAATGGGAAAACTTACACTCCTGTTAGAGGAGCTGAAGGAACTCAGCATGAACATCACTGGACTGACCGAAGTACGATGGGACAAACAGGGCCTATTCAGGACAGAAGATCACACCATCGTATACAGCGGAAACAAACGCGGCATGAATGGTGTTGCAATTATACTGGACAGACGCTTACGAGACAACATTAGCAGCCATGACGCTATAAGTGATAGAATTGTCACTGTGAAACTTGACACCCAACCCGTGCCCCTGAACATCATACAAGTATACGCCCCCACATCTGCGAGCACAGAAGAAGAAATAGAGCTGTTCTATAATGACCTACAATCAGTAACAGACAAAATCCCAAGCAGAAAAATATGCATAATCATGGGAGATTTCAATGCCAAAGTGGGAGAGGGTGAGGATCTGGAATGTGGGATAGGACCCTATGGATTAGGAGAACGAAACGACCGAGGAGACATGTTAGCATCTTTCTGCCATGCAAATGAAATGAGCATCACGAACACTCTCTTTAAACACCCGATGCGAAGAAGATACACATGGATAAACCCTGGAGGCAATCTCCGAAACCAGATTGATTACATCCTGATTGACAAAAACTGGAAAACAACTGTGCTCAACTCAAAGACAAGGCCAGGGGCAGACTGTGACACTGACCACATTTTAGTGACAGCAAAGCTGAGATTGAAAGCCTATAGGAAGAGCAAGCCAAAACCCACCACCAGATTTGACACGGACAAACTGAAAGACCCTGAAATCAGCAATGCTTTTCAGATCGAAACAGAAAACCATTTCTCAGCATTACTCAAGGAGTGGTCAGCTGAAGAAAGACACCCAGATGCACTGTGGAAAGACATGAAAAGAATTTGGAGTGAAACAGCTGAATCGAAACTCGGGAAAAGAACGAGGAAAACTCCCAAACCATACATCAGTGAAGAAGTGATAGAGCTTGCAAAAAGAAAGAGCAAAGCCAGAAAACTTAGTAAACAAGATGAATATCATGCACTGAAGAAGGAAATCCAAACAAAGATCAGAAGAGACAAGAATGCATGGTTAGAAAGAGAGTGTGCAAACATAACAGAATGTAATACACAAAGAAAGTCAAAAGAAATGTTTGAACAAATAAGAAAAGTAAAAAAGAGGGATTTCCAACCACAGAACTTGAGTCTGAACAACAAAGAAGGCACAACACTGACAAACACAAAAGATGTGCTCTCAAGATGGCACGAATACGGCAAGATGCTGTTTGCGGACAACATCAGACCAGACCCGAGGGACCTCCAACAACCAGACTCACAACAGATAGATAAAGAACCAGAACCTCTCTTGGAGGAAGTACAGGCTGCAATAAAACAAATAAAGAATGGAAAATCCCCTGGATTAGACAACATACCAGGTGAACTCCTGAAACATACCAGCGAATCAGGAATAAAAGCACTCCACCAAATGATCTGCAAAATTTGGCAGACAAATGAATGGCCAACAGACTGGAAGCTACAAGAATTCGTCATGCTATACAAAAGCGGCAATGTCAAAGACTGTGGAAATTATAGAACCATCGCCCTCATCAGTCACACCAGCAAAATCCTGCTCATCATCATACTCAACAGAATGAAATCTAAGGTAGAAGAGGAACTATCAGAATGTCAAGCTGGTTACAGGACCAACAGAGGAACCGCTGACATGCTCTTCATACTACAAATAATGATTGAACAGATAAGAAGCAATGGAAACGAAGCCTTCATCACGTTCATAGACTACAGCAAAGCGTTCGACAGCGTTAGGCACCATCACCTGTTCGATATAATGATTAAGATGGAATTCCCGAAACACCTTGTGACCCTCATCGCTGCACTATACCACGAACAAAAGGCAACGATTAGATGGAACAATGAGAACTGTCCATATTTCAACATCGAGAAAGGAGTCAGACAGGGTTGCATACTTTCACCTCATCTTTTCAATATTTATACTGAGCAGATCATGAGAAACGCAGACATAGAAGATATGGGAATAAAGATCGGAGGCCAAAACATCACAAACCTTCGCTACGCTGATGACACAGCTCTTATGTCAGATAACATCACCAGCATGAAAAGAGTGTTGCACAGAGTGGATGAAGCGGGCAAGACAGCAGGCCTACACCTAAATGCTAAGAAAACGAAAGTCATGCATACTGGAACAGGGCACCATGAACACCAGGAGATACTAGTAAACAAAACAGCACTAGAAAAAGTGACTGATTTCAAATACCTAGGATCACATAAATCGCAAGATGGAAGCTGCTCAAAGGACATAAAAACAAGGATAGGAATGGCAAAACACAAAATGGTTCAACTAAACAACATTTGGAAGGATAGAGGCACACCAACGGACCTCAAAGTGAACATACTTAAGTGCTTGATCTGGCCAGTCCTACTATATGGTTGTGAAGCCTGGACACTCAAAAAGGCAAACATAACAAGATTGGAGGCAGCTGAAATGTGGCTTTACAGAAGGCTACTCAGAATAAGTTGGACAGAAAGGAGAACAAATACAAGCATCTTAGAACAGCTTGGCACCACCAGAAGAATAACACCTGAAATAAATAAAAGAAGACTTGCATACATCGGCCACGCGGCCCGAAACAAAAGCACGGCCCTTATGATATCAATCCTTCAAGGAAAGACAGAAACAAAGAGAAAACAAGGAAGACCACCCATTACATATCACGATAACATCAAGAAAGTCAGCCAGCTGGAAATAAGTGAACTAACTAGGAAAGCTAAGGACAGGATTGGGTGGAGGAGATTTTGTCGTGACATCCACTGTAGCAGCTAACATCGATGACGATGAAGCCGACAGGTGACAGGTGACAGAAAGAAAACAGAAAACATGGCACAGGGACTGCTAGACGCATTCATAAAGAAATAGGTAAATATCTGTTATTTACCAAAAAATTTAAAAATTCAGAGTAAGCGACAGCCGTCTCTAAAGTCTCATTTGGGCCGTAGTGACTGATGGGTATTGAGGTTAGATTATAATAAACAAGCGAGCCACTTACCTGGTGAAGCTTGTTTGTGATCTAACCGATATACTCGTCAGGAACGGAGGGTCAAAATCCCTCCCAGCACTGCGATAACCCTCCCTTGTATGAGTTAAATAAGGAGTTTGTTCTTGGCGGCAATCGCTTACGATCTAAAGAGTGGATGAAATGTAGGACACCGGCCTCTCATTTTGACCCTCCGTTCCTGATGAGTATATCGGTTAGATCACAAACAAGCTTCACCAGGTAAGTGGCTCGCTTGTTTATTATAATTTACATGTATAATATATTAGGGTGCCTGCTCTACACTAATGGCATATGACATCTTTGATACTTTTGAGAACTGTTTCTTTTCCTGTCACTTGGTGACTTATGTCATTATGATTCTACTGGATCATTACATTTTCCTATACGCGCATTTTACAATACATGCATTATCTGATAGACCTAATGCTCAGGAATGCAGTGAACTATCAGTTGCCTATTTGGCATTAATCTGACATACACCGTTATCGTAGAGCAGTGACGATATAGAATTGTGTGCATCTTTCCTCTGAGGCTGGCGCATGCCTAAATTTACACAATAAACAGAGTGGCTGAGGTGAGCTTGTACAATCTGAATCAAACAATACATGATGTATTTTACTTTCATTATCGACACATTTCATGGTCAGAGATGTGACACTCTAATGAGGTAAGCAATGATTTAACTAGTAAAAAAAAAAGTGTCTAGTGTGGAAGATCTCAGTCACAGAACATCATATGCTTCAAAATTTGATAATGCCTTTTGGTCAGGAGAAGAAATGAAGAACTACACAAATTACACATGTATACACATGGAACCAATCATGCTATTTCTAATAAATTTTCAGTTGCCAATTCCTCTAATTAATGACTGGCAATTTCCCAGGCACTGGCACATTATGCTTAGACTGCATGTGTCCTTGTAACGAAGCTTTATACTTAAACCCTTGTCCACATAGTTCACAAGTGAAAAATGTTTGGTTTGAGTGGCTGCGCATGTGAACACGTAGATTAAATTTCTGAGTGCATCGTTTCCCACATATTTCACACTGAAAAATCTTATTGTTAATGTGCATTTTCTTCACGTGGTTTGACATACGGTCACGTGTTGCAAACATTTTCTGACATTTGGGACAGCTGAATGAATTTTGTTTGTCTGGGTCACTGTGAGCATTTCTTTGATGTCTTTCCAGGGCAGATGCAGTTTTGAACTTCATACCACAAATTACACAAGCCATTTGCGGTCCTGGTTCAGAATGCAGTTTTTTCATGTGCTCCTTCAGGCGTGTGACCATAGCACCACATTTGTGACAAGGTTTAGGCTTAGCGAATTTATGGTTGCGTTCATGGATTCGCAGTTTCTCCTTGGTTGGGAGTTTCTTGTCACAGAAACTACAATCCAAGAGTTGGTCAAAATGTTCTTGTTCATAATGTTCTTCCACCAGCTTGACGAGTTGGAAATCTTCATTACAGAACACACAAACAGTCCTATGCTGTGCACTATGTCTGTGAAGTTGACTTTTTGAATGAAATACCTCGGAGCAGTTTTTACATGTGAAGATGCCTAGTTTTGGTTGAGGTTTTCTTATTCTCTTTCTTATTTGAATTTTTTCATTCCCAGATGCTTTAGAATGTTTGTTGTAGTGAGTTGCCAACATGTCCTGACTAGAGAACTGTAAATGACAGACACAGCAGCTTAGAGGATATTCTCCTGTATGTGACCTCATTACATGATAAAGAAGTTTTGGTCTTGTGATTTCCAAAGAACAAACAGGACACAAAACGTACTGTCTACTTTTGATTCTATTTGCATTTTGTTCCATTTTACCTGTTGCCACTTTATCTGGAACAAGTGCTGATTCTGCCTCTGACTGAGCACTTACATTAGAATGAAGGTTGTGGACTTCCTGCTCATGTATGAGAAGATTAGCACGAGAAGCCAGAATGACATCACACAAAGAACATTTCAGGTTGAGATTAGGGGCCTTTCTATGAGCTTGAAATTTCACAGGTGTTCTGAAGCTTTGCTGACAATGAGGGCAGAAATACCTCTTTTCTGTGAAATGTGAATTTTTATGCCGAGGAGTTGATGAAGTCTCTATTCCAGGCACAACTTCAACACTAAGTTTGTCCGGGTGAATAAACATTCTAGCACTTTTCATATCTACTCTATTTGAATGCTTCTTGCTGCGGCTAATAGTTTTTGATTGAAGTAATGGCGATTTTATGGGTCTCTTCCTCTGCAACATTTTAGAGGATATGGTTTCCTTTACAGAAGATTCATCACCCATTGGCGTTGTTCTCAAATCCTCTCCTTCCATTTTGCATTTTTGACTTCCGAGTTCATTATCTGTAGCATCGGCAGAGCTATTCAGATTCCTGTCTTGAACAATGATCCTGTGGTTTCCTTTCAGATGAATGCGACAGTGGCCAAAGCAAGCTTTATCATTTGTGACTGCTTTATCACATACACAACATTTATAGGACAGCTCTGAGAAGTGCTGGGATAAAATATGTGCTTTAAAGTTGGATGGCGAAGATGGTTTAGTACAGATTGGGCAATGAATTGTTCCTCCATGTTTTGGCGTTTCCATTTTGCCGATATTTTCAAACTCCGGAAAATGCTGTTTTACGAAATCAAGGTCGTATGTTTCAAGTTGATGTAAAAATAGATCTCCTCTTGATGGAAACAATAATTTACAACGATCACATTCAACCTGATAACTGGGATCCCTCATATGGTCCTTCAGTTCTTTGGCAGTGGGGAAACACGTATGACAGAATCTACATGGGTAATCTGAACTTAACGCAGTACCTAATGGCAAATCTCCATAGACAACATCTCCACCTTGGTTATCATAAAATTCTGAAGAGGTTCCCTGAATTTCTTCTTTAGATAGCTGATCTGTCAAATATCTGCTTGCTCCTGGCAAGTTTTCTGAGATTTTGCCACCAAACTTGTGATGTGAGTCATTCAAATGAGTAGCACCGGCGCCTGCGTTCATTCTGTGCTTTCCTCCCATTATCGCCAAAGGCCTCAATGACTCAGAATAGATATTTTCATCGTCTTGAGGCAAAGAGTCAGGCATGGAACTAGCCAACACAGGTTCATTTGATGTGGTCGAGCTGCTACCTGGATCCTTTATCAACATCTCTACCTTGGCAACACCGCCCCGGTCATATCCCAGCTGACCTGCTTCAGCCTGGCAGCTGTTACGGGATGTTTGAATTGATATCTGCTTATTATCAAATACAAATGTCATTTTGAACTTGCGCTTAAACAGCCATTTCTTTGGGGCTTCGTCATCCCGAACTACCAACAAATAGCCGCCGACTCCCGAGGCTTCTAGGGTTTTTTTTTCTTTGCTGAAGATTACTTTCTCCATTCTGATCAAGAAGAAATTTAAATGTACGGTATGTCAAAGAATAAGTGTTTCCATTATAATAACATGTATCTGGTTGCATAAATGTGCCAGTTGCTCAATTCGAAATTCATCCGCACATCCTTCCTGTTTCTGAGCATGTGTCACTCGAGTTCATCCTATCCCAGGAACCACCTGAAAATATGAAAATAAATGAATACATCTATTTATTATAATGACATATATATGAGTAATTGTGGAACACAGATGAGATATAAATACATACACATCATATTATATGATATCACACAGTTACCACACTACAACATGTTGTCTGTTGGGATAGCATAATATAACCCTTACCTACATGTAACACACAGCTATAGCAGCAATACCTAACCAAAGCACTGAAATTTTAACTGGAAATAGTAGGCCTACAAATAATACAGCACTGCCAGCAGCAAAATATCAGACCAGAGCACTTTGTAAACTCTTGGCTTTTCCAAAAATAAAACTGTCCTTACACTTTGTAGCATCTGCAAGCTACCCCTTGCCCTCCCCCGTTTTTCTTGTTATACTGGTGACTGAGCATGTGTTCACTTCTTTTTTTCTTTAATTGTTGACGTTCGCCAGAGTGTACTCCGTGACCTTACCGTCCCTTCCTAGTGAGTAGTTGTTGGGTGATCGTAAATAGTATGTTCCCAAACATTCGATAACGTTGTGGATATAAAGAAGTTTACGCCAGATTTGGCCTTGAGTGATGTAACCTGGTGACGTATTGATACGTGATTGGTTAGTTTGCGTGTTCGGGCGAGGGCAGAGGTTACGTTTATTTCGAGAACTTTCTGTAGAAATGTCTATATATATGGACCCATGTGAGTGGTTGGTCGGTGAGTAGGTGAGTTTTCCTTTACGTGTGGCGTAAGATATTCAGTTGTTCGCTGGTGCCTTCCTAGTATTTTATTGTTAAGATACAACTATTAAACTTTAGTATTATTTAATCGAGTGTCGGATCTCGTGTTTTTTATTCTACAGCTGTAATAGTTTCGTTTTCTAAAGGGTTCTAGTTAGATCAACTAACTCCCCCCTACTATAACGTGCTAGAACAACCTCAGCTGTTACACACTTACACAAAGTTAAAACACCAGGTAAGCTGTCTTTTTTTCACAAGACAAAAAAATTAGAAAACAGTGAAAATGCATCTAGTTCCAAATCAATAAATTTACAGATGTTATGGAGAACCATAGGGGCGTGTCCTGTCTCCACTATTTTCTACTTTGTCATGATGATGTAAATTTACATGTACCAGTAGTATGGGTAAATCTTTCTTTTGCATATATTTCAATTTGATAATTATAACGAAAGAGAAAACTGCTTGTGTTAATGTTGATCCTTCTTATTAGATTTTCATTTATTTTTGTCATGAAAATAAATGGATTCTTCATATTATGCATTCTCACTGGCTGGTGAAAGTTAAACGTAATCCTAAATTTGACACTTCATTTTTGTGGTCTTTAGTGTTCCACTTGTCCTGTTATTTTTCAGTGCACTGGGGCTCTCGGATCAAGCTTCTGATCAGTTTGTACGAACTGTATTAAATTTATATCATTTCATTCATCTCTGACAATAATTCAAGTGCTTTCTGGAGTGAAGAAAAATAGGTGTGTGTTTCCTGTGCATAATTTTTTTTTTCCCCTTCCATATTCTTTCATCATCACCATTGCCTTTCTCACCCTGGATCAGGGTATAGGCCACCAACAAACACTTTCCATCCCTCTCTATCATGGGCCAGTCTCTTTACATTATTCCAAGTCTTTCCGCTTCGTTGCACATCATTTTCTCTGGCTCTTCTCCACGTTCCGCGCGGCCTTCCTCTTGATCTCTTGCCCTGGGGATTCCAATCCAATACCTTCTTCGCGATGCTGTTTCCTGGCCTCCTGAGAGTGTGGCCGATCCATCTCCATCGCCTCCTACCAATTTCCTCTCTGACTGGGCTCTGTCTTGTTCTTTTCCAAACAATTTCATTGCTGACCTTGTCTGTCCATCTGATCTTAAGTAGCTTCCTCAAACATCTGTTGATGAAAACTTGGATTCTCTTTATGCAGGCCTGGGACGCATTCCAAGTCTCACATCCATACAACAGGACTGACTTCACGTTCGAGTTGAATATCCTCAGCTTTGTTTTTAGAGATATATCCTTGGTTCTCCAAATCTTGCTTAAGGATGTGAAAGCTGCCTGTGCCTTTCCAATTCGTGCTTTGACTTCTGCCTCTGTTCCTCCCTTATTGTCAATGATACTACCAAGATAGCAGAAGGACTCTACATCTTCCAGTGGTTGATCTTGGTGTGAACAAAAAACTATTTAAAAAATAGAGAGAGTGGTGACTCTCACTCTGACAGTGAACAAGACAGTGGAGGCATTTGGAAGAAGTGACATCTTTTCAAAGTTGAAAGGCGACATAAATGGTGATGAATTGTTTCAAAGTGTATCTTTACAAAGAGCATTTTAATGGATATACGCTATATAAATGCTATCCATTATTATTATCATTATTATTATTATCTCTGTATGTCTGATACTACAGTTTTAAAATGGCATAGAATTAGAAGGTTGACATGACCATGGCAGATAATGAAGTAAACTCTATTTATTACTTGTATAATGAAAATTACCTTTACCATCATCCCTTGCCAAGTAATATACAACATGTGTCATGGTTTAAGTGTACTATAATTGCCGTGCTGGGTCACGACTTGCAAGGAGTTGATTTTTCACGGTCTCGTTGATTATAACCAGCGTAATTTGTACTTGAACTGTTCTCGTGAACAGTTTGTTTTTGAAACACTTTTTCTTAGAGATGGAAAGAAAGTGGGGCGAGATAGAATAAATGTATAAGTTAGGAGTGACAGTGCAATTCTCGACCCCGTGATTTTGATGAACACTTAGAAGGGAAGAGAAGGGGTGAATAAGGATAGATAGTTTAAGACGCTTAGTCGCGTTCAGAAATTCGTACATAAAATGTAGAAAGCACGAGGGTTTAAAGATTTCAGTAATTGTTTTGATATTTTAAATTGACCTTGTCTGTTTTTAGTACAAGGCCGTGACCAACTCCCACGTAGAATATATTAATACTGCGAGATGAGCTCGCATGGATGCACCAATCAAATCTAAGGATTTGGACGGTAGTTTGCAGGTGGCTGCACAGTATAAAAGTGTAGCCATACCTATGTCCATTACTCCATACAGAAAACTCCAATCTGTGCAGGCGTCGGCACGATTCTGCCTGAAGAATCCTAAGTCTGTTCGATGTCATGTCTAGGTCCACTATAGACATTTGAGAGGAAGCCATATGCTTGAATGAGATATGCCCACTGCTATTGTCCATCGCTCCCTGGTTTTCTAACACCAGGGACCAAGCGTAAGTGTTTGTCCATTGATGACTCAACAATGAACGAGGAGCTGAACATAAGTTATCCACAAAGATGTTAAAATAGTATTAACCTAGATTACCTAGTCGCCCTGCGAGAACCAGCTCGCGGCGTCCCGGGCGTGGAGAGCGAAAACAATGGCGGCTTGAGGTCAAGCTGTCCAAGCGGCGGCCTAGCAACGCTACTGTTTACCATAGGAAACACAAACCGTTTGCCTCGAATTTGATAGTAGGCCTACGATGTAGTACATAGTAAGCCTAGCGTGTTGTTTTACGTTGTCGAGAAAAGTAGATCTTGAGTGCTACAACAATCAGGAAAATGTCAGAGATTCTAGAATAAGAGAACATTGTAGGCCTACAATTGTTTTTAATACATGTATAAGGAGGTCTAGAAGAAGAAACTCAGAAGCTTGGACCGATAGACTCGCAAATTCTTACTTCAACGTGTGTGTTAGAGAGAGAGAGAGAGAGAGAGGGAGAGAGAGAGAGAGAGAGAGGGAGAGAGGGGTATTATAAGACGTACCACCATAACAGCTACAAAATTGTAGGGGGACAAGGTGGTCTAGAGGCAAGGTGCTCGCCTCTCATGCCAAGGGTCCCGGGTTCTAAACCCGGGCAGTGCAGGCATGTTGGAAAGTGGATTTTTCTCATATTTTCAAGTCCCTGGTCCTATTGGGGGGTAGGATCGAGTAGTTCTTGGAAATTGGATTTTTCTCATATTTTCAAGTCCCTGGTCCTATTGGGGGGTAGGATCGAGTACCTAGTCTTCTCGGATAAGGACGAAAAAATTCGGAGGGCTCGTGTGCACGTTGCGCATGTTAAAGATACCTTGGCAGTTGGAAATTGTAAAGAGCAGGCCGAAAGGCCGCTGCCCGGGCAAAATTGAAATTAATAGATTAAAATTTATCCATATCATCTCCCCCCCCCCCCGCCAGAACAAGAAATAATAAAACAAGTAAAGTGAGGTGTAAATGCCAAGGGCAGCGAACCTCCTAAAATAAAGACCTCAAATCAGCTACAATATCAGAAAAAATGAAAGTAATCGACAACCTCACCCCCCCCCCCCCCCCTCTAATAGAATAAACAGACGGATATCAAGATCCAGCAGAAGCTCAAGTGCATGGGCAGACACTCACTAGTAGCATGTGAGTGTGTGAGGGGGGGGGGATAAGGCGCAAGCATGATAATGGCTACATAAAATCATAATTTGCTACGTCAACAGCAGCCTCCAACCACCTGTGACAGACACCCCCCTCCCCCCCCCCCCCCAAAAAAGACAGAGAGAGAGAGAGAGGGAGAGAGAGAGAGAGAGAGAAAGAGAGAAGATAGGGGAGACAGACATGTAGAGGAGAGGGAGAGAGACGAAAAAAGCAACCACAGGGACAAGACACAGAGAGAGAGAGAGAGAAAAAGTAAACCAGGGTAACTGGAAGAGTTGTTTCTGACCTCAATGGCCGAAAGCGTTGAGGTACGGTCACGTGACCTCACCAGGGAATCTAGGTTAATACTATTTTAAGATCTTTGGTTATCCACTAGGACAGGATTGCCGCATATATTAGGAATGCTACCCAAGACTGCAAGACAAAGATTTATATTGACTTGCAATTAGTATGAATGTATGGCATACGCATCTGTGAATTGGGATTGATTTGTCTGGATGAGGCTGGGAATTGCCAGCCCATCCTAGAGTAGATATCTAGACTTAGCTACGTCAGTTTATATTGACGAGCTCAATCCATTATAAGCGGTAGGCACAAATAGCTGAGATGACATCGTCGCCAGAGCCCATATTAGTATATTGATTGATATATAGTAGGCAGACCAGATCTGAGAGATATATAATTAGTACTTAAATTGTTAGTGAGTCAGAATTATCATAATATTATAGGAATCTAGAGAAGACTTCGAGTGACATATTATTGAATTTAGATTTGATGCTGCTGATGTTGTATTCACTATGTAATAGATCTAGACAAAATTGTTAGGGTAATTTAATGTAATTAAATTTGTGGCCCTGCAGGTCTGTTTATGAAACTTATTCAGATTGTTCTTAGTGTGTGGCATGGTACGAAAGATTGAATATTAAATACCTCTCGATTTAAATGCAGTCATAATACCATCATTGAGAAGACCCTCTTCATAACAGCTAGAGGGGACTTTAGTCCAGAACCCTAACACTGGAGGGCACTATCACCCAGCCCAGATTCGTAACAACATGAACTGTGCAATCATGAAACATAAACTTCCCATTTTGTCACAAGCACTGAGAAGGTAAAACAAATAATGTATTCTTTCTATTCCTGTCTCACAGTCATAGAAAAATGACAGACTAATATTAATATTTCATTGTGTTTGTTCGCTACAATACCATTCCCGCCAAGGGGTACTGTAGTAGAGTACTATTAAGCAGACTACATACAGGGAGTTCATAAAGATAAATCTTGCTCTGCAAGTTACATATAATATTCAACCTCAGAATAAATGAAATGTGCAAAAACCAGTCAACTTTTGCCAACTCTTTATCAGACAAAAAAACACACAGAAGAACACAATTTCAAATTACATAATAATATTTGAAAACGATCAAAAACACACTCCTGTTTCCCAAAATCTATGAGTCTTTTCATACGTCCTGCCGCAATGAAGTCAAAATTACACAATAATGGCAACTGTCATCAAAATTGTGAATAATCTAAATATTTTCCGTGTATTTCATTTAAGGCTGGTTGACATTTTGCATTAGATACTGTCTTGAAAATATTTTTTTTAATGATTAACCACCAAATTCATTCGTTTAAACACAACGAACACACAACACTCTAAAACTTTTCTTTTATGAAGTACAGTCCTCATACACTGATCTGTGCTGGATTGCCAAGCAGAAAGTCTGTGTACGTGATCCATCTAATAATCCTGCTTACATAACGTGGCTTTATAATAGGCCTATATCACCGCACTTGGTTAATACAAATTTCACATATACAATGAACAACCATATTGTGAGAGCCCCAATTGGACAGAATGTTTGACTACTTCCTTCAAAAAACCTGTGCCAAATTATGATATAAAATCTGACACTATTAAATAAGATATGTAACACATCCATTTGTGTGCTGGAGGTTCCATAATTCCTATGTCACTGACAAATTATCACTTTAACAGGCTGGGTTTTCAGGTTCTACTTGGGTTATAAACAGAAATCTCTACCCCTGGGCATAGCACTAGGACAAAGTTGTTTGTCTGAATACCTGTACATTTACTGACAAACTGCTGGCAAAGTTTTAGATAAGAATATAAATTCAGACATAAGCAAAAAGCAGCTTAGAAAATGTGATTCACAACTTTCCAAGTACAATAAGCTGAATGACCTGGGTACAAATATAACTCTGGAAAGACCAAATGAATAAAGTAGTCAGCTGAATTTGATATATGTATGAGAGTGCTGTGAGGACATAAAATTCATTTCAGTATCACTGTCTTTCAGCTGACTGTTCCACTAATTAGAGGGAAATTTCCCAGATAAAGGCACATTATGTTTTGACTGCATATGTCCTTGTAATGAAGCTTTATACTTAAATCCCTGTCCACACATTTCACAGGTTAAAAATGTTTGATTTGAATGGCTGCGCATGTGAATACGTAGGTTAAACTTCTCAGTGCATCGTTTCCCACATATTTCACACTGGAAGCTCTTCCTGTTCATGTGCATTTTCTTGACGTGATTGGACATACGGTCACGTGTCGCAAATGCTTTCTGACATTTGGGACAGTTGAATGAATTTTGTTTGTCTGGGTCATTATGAGTATTTCGCTGATGGCTTTCAAATGCACCCAGAGTTTTAAATTTCATGGCACAAATCAAACAAGTCAATTCTGATCCAGGTTCACAGTGGGCATTTTGCATATGTTTTTTGAGGCACCTGACCATTGCACCACATTTGTGACAAGGTTTTGGTTTGGCAAATCTGTGATAACGTTCATGGCCTTGTAGCTTCTCCTGCGTGGGGAATTTCTTACCACAGAAACTGCACTTCAATAGCTGGTCAGAATGTACCTGCTCATAATGTTCTTCCACCAACTTAACAAGTTGGAAATCTTCATTGCAGAAGACACAAACAGTCCTATGCTGTGCACAATGTCTGTGAAATTCACTCTTGGAACGAAATACCTCTGAACAGCTCTTGCAACTAAAAGTGCCTTCTGTCGTTCGTCGCTTTACAGGCTTTCTCCTCTTTTTAACCGTTTCATTCTTTTCGTTCCCTGCTCCGCTGGAATGTTTACTGTAATGGGATCTCAATACTGCTCTATGAGAGAATTGCAAATGACAAACACAACAACTTAATGGATACTCTCTAGTATGAGTTCTCATTACATGGTAAAGAAGTTTCGATCTTATGATTTCCACTGAGCACACAGGACATTGAACCTTTTGCCTACTTTTGACCATATTTTGTCCCATTTTCTCCGCTGATGCTTCTTTAGAATCTGTTGCAGATGCTGACTCCAAGTTATTCAGTGAGGGTGCATTTGCTGGTGCATGTAGGTTGTGGGTTTCCTGTTCATGTATGAGAAGCATAGCACGGGAAGCCAAAATGACATCACAAAATGAACATTTCAGGTGAAGACTAGGAGCTTTTCTGTGGGCATTGAATTTGACAGGTGTACTGAAAGTCTGCCCACAGTGGGCACACGGATATCTTTTCCCAGTCTCATGGGTATTTCTCTGCCGTCTCGAAGGTGTTTTCTCTGCTTGAGGCATCACTTCTACACTAAGTTTCTCAGGATTGATAACCATTACAGAATTCTTCACATTGGCTCTGACAACATCTGCCTCACATACTGGCCTTTCTGCTTCAACTTTGCATTGTTGGTTTTTAGATTTATTCCGTTTACTCACATTCCTCTTTTTAACAAGGTTTTTGTGTCTCCCTTTCATATGAATGCGGCAGTGGTTGAAGTGAGATTTATCATTTGTTACTGCTTTACCACACATACAACATTTGTATGACAGCTCAGTAAAATGCTGGGATAGTACATGTGCTTTAAAGTTGGGTATTAAAGTAGGTGTGGCACAGACTGGACATGGAAATGTTCCTCCGTGTTTTGGAGGATCCATTTTGCCTATATTTGCAAACTCTGGAAAATGCTGCTTTACAACATCGATGTCATATGTTTCAAGTTGATGTACAAATAAATCTCCTCTTGATGGAAATGGCAGTTTACAATGATCACATTCAACCTGAAAACTGGGATCCCTCATATGGGCCTTAAGTTGTTTGGCATTGGGGAAATAGCTTTGACAAAATTTGCAGGAATGTTCTGAAGATGATGCCTCGTTAAATACTGAATCTCCATTATCACTATCAGCCTCTTCTTCTGAACTTCCTTGGATTTCTTCTTTCGTTGCACAATGATCTGATAACTTCTGTCTTGTTCTGGATAAGTTTTCTGGCATGCCCTTACCACAGTTAGACCGTAGGTATTTCAAGTGACTATCACTGGCTCCCGTGTTCACAGTCTCTCTCAGTCTCATAGAATCTGAATAGCTAACTCCATCATTAGCCTGCTGCAAAGAGTTCATTGTGGAACTGGCATCAGTGTGTTCATTTGGTGTGACCAAACTGCCACTTGAACCACTTGCTAAATATTCTAACATGACAAAGGCATTCTGTTGACTTCCCTGACAGGACGTCAGACTTAAATTCTGTTCATCATTGAACACAAAAGTCATTTTGAATCTATGATGAAATACCCATTTCTTTGGGGTTTCATCATCCCACACTATCAAAACATAGCCACTGACTCCTGCAGCCTCTAAAGTTTGATTTTCCTTGTTGAAGAATACTTTTTCCATTTTGCTTTGAAGTTACTTTTGAGCCCTGTGTCAAAGAATAGTATTTCCAAGATGTTTATCAAATGCCAAACACGCCTGTTTCTCTTAGCATGTGTCACTAGAGCTCGTCATATCCATGGTACCATCTGAAAATATGAAAATAAAATGGAAGCGACCGTATAATCAAAACATACTCATTCATTATGGAGTAGTTTTGCACGTGCATGAGCCTCTTTTTTTTTTGAGAGAGAAAATTTTTAAAAATAAAAGTTATGAGAAATTTGATTACAATTAAGGACAAGACAATTCAACTAAGACAAAGAAAAGCCGATGATAATGGTTTGACTAAATGTGAAGTGATGCTGTGATATAAATATATGTATGTTTAAGCTGGGTGAGCAAATTGCTGATTTTGCTGTGGTCTAGGGAATCAGCTTGTCATAGTTCAGCTCTATTTGGGTAAAAATTCTGGCTGCATCCTCACTTTTGGGAAGTATAAGTTTTCATCTTACGTGATAAAATTTAACATATTACACCACTGATATTAGTGATATTCAGTGGGAATACTCAGATTTATTTAAGATAAAAGTTATCTTTTTCTTTCTTTTTGCAAACACAGGCAGGATTCTTTTTCTTTTGATGGTACTGGAAGTCAGGATAATGATAATGGTGACGTCTTTGTTTCTGCAGGGGTTCAGCATGATCCTGTTGGCCTGCTACTCTTGACTAGATCACATAAGGAACATTTTAGGTTGGGGCTAGTGCCTTTTTATGAGCATGAAGCTGACTATTCCACAGAAAACATCTGCCTAGTGGAGATGTCATCAATTTCTGGAACTAATGAAGTGTGGGGACCCTTCTGGATGAATCAGTTTTATATCCTCAACAGCCAGTCCCCTTGAGCTTCTTGTTGATCTGGGGTATGATTTGAAAGATCTCTTTGCAGCGCCTGGAGTTAGGTCTAATGTAAGTGCCAATTTTGTTTACATTTCATCACAAAATTGGGGCTGTATTCCTGTGAGTGTGACTGCCACTTGATCCTACGGTCATTTTCTTCCCAGATACAGGTCTGAAAATCCTGGAATATTCATCCATCTCTTGTACTTGAAATAAGAGTTCCACTGGCGGCGAATGATACATACAGATCTACAGTTGAGAAAGTAATGTCTGACTTCTACATAAATCTCCTGAAATATAATCATTCTGTCTCCATCTTGCACCTGCCAGACATATCTAACAATAAAGTTTAATTTAAACACAAACACCCATTTGAACACACAGTGAATCTTCCACTTCTTTTGGGTTTCATGATCCCAAAGTCACAATATATAAAGCCATCTACCCCTGAGACAGCAAGGGTTTTACCTTCCCTATTAATTATAAAAAGAATACTCTGGTCATTTTCATGGTCTGGAAAACAGTACAGTTTGCAGAATAAGACAATTTAAAGACATTCTTTACAAATGTGTTTGTTTAACATCCAGATGACACCTATACTAAATGCCATATTCATTCATACACACCTCATCTTTTACTGTCCAGGGTCACAAGAGATCTTCATATCCAAGGAAGCATCTGAAAGTATGAAAATAACAAGGACACATATAATACTACTCGCTTTACCAGGTACTTGTAGTTGTATGCTGCATGAACTATTGAACTACATGACAGTTTTGGATTTGTGCACTAATAATGGTACACTTCTCATTAAACAAGGGATATTTGATAATTTTCATTGCAACTAGTGCAACCAGAAAATAAAATGCATGGAAAAAAAAATTCTACACAAGCTGGGAATACAACATAGAATGCCCTCAGCTGGAGTTCTTCTAACTGAAAATGACAATGTCCAAGAAGAACAATGACTATCGACTGTAGGTGCTGTTTACTAATTTAGCTCGCTACATGCTCAACTTTGGTCATTAAACATAGATAATTTTTTTATGTTGTTGTTTTACATTTGGGATATTTATTAATATTCACAGAATCTATTCCTATTTCATTTGATCAGTTCCACGTTCTTGAATATATACTGGCAGTTACATAATACATGTAGATTACTATTCATTGCAGGCAATGCACTGTCTTCATTTCCAGAGAGAATAGTAATCATTTTGTGAGCTGACAGTCACCGAGAGGTGACACGAAGAAGTCAGTCAATACAGTATGCATGCAGTCGGTCTAGATTAAAAACAAGCATCAGCTGAAATGTCAATGAGACATGTCAGCATTTCCAAAAAAACAATATACCCGTATAACAACACTGCATATGTTAAGTTGCAATGAATATGAAGCAAGATTTCACATGATATCAGGTTTATTGTATATTTTACCTTTTTTTTTTTTTAGTCCTCATTTTAGAAAACAAAACCTGAATGACTAATTTTTATTGTAGGAACCTAATCTGTCCAGTCAGCACCATCTTTCACATGACTAACATATAGTGGGGTGCAAGTCGAAGTATTGCATGAAAGAAACTCCACTGTCAGTTGATATGGAATGGATACCGGAAACTTCACCAGCAGTTATGCACTGAAAAAAGTACAGCTGAATATGTTCTATGATACATGTATTTGGCTTATTTTGACTTTGCAAAGTAATGGCTAATCTCCTTGATGAAATGACACCATTTCATGTGATGCTGGAGAGCTAAATTGTATTGGCAAAGCACAGATGTCCTTATGGTTCAATGCTTTATCTGATCTGAAATGGAATTTGGGACTCCTAACTCTGGACTTTCAATGCCTTCAGAAATAATTATGACTGATGTTATGCTCTGACAGTATCTGACAGATGTTTGAAGAAAGCAAAAAAGAACAACAAAATGTAATAATGCAACTTATCTCAAATACATAAAGATAAAACTAAAAGATACACTACTTAAGACATGCAGAGGTAATGCTTACTTTATGATAAACCCATGCCAAGTTAGGTGTCTGTATTTGTATGTACTGATCTCATGTGACCCTGCAGACTACATCTATGGCCAAAACTAAGACTACAAATTCCACAAGAGAAAGGTTTTTCTCTGGTATGTGTCCTCATATGTACCACCATATTGTAACGTTGTGAAAATCCTTTACTACACACTCCACACACATAAGGCTTCTCTTTGGTATGAGTGCGCTTATGAAGAGACAGTTTGTATGAATTATTAAAAGCTTTAGGACATTCGCGGCACTTGTAAGACTTCTTTGCATGAACTTGCAAAGTATGTGCTCTGAGAGATTTCTCAGTTTTACACTGCGCACCACAAAGCTCACAACAAACAGAGTTTGTCCCACATGACGTGTCATGTAGTCCAATGTGATAGTTTAAAGATTTGCTAGAACTAAACATGTGACCACATTTGTAGCAAACAAAAGGCTTAATGAATCCATGACTAGTCAGGTGAGCTTCCAGTCGATCATCTGACAGGAACACCCGAACACACTCTGGGCAGGATTTCACTAGCTTGTTACCCATACTGTCCACGTCCTCCAAATGTTTTTCCTTCAAATGTATTTGTAAATGGCCTTTCAAATCAAACTGCTCCTTGCACAACTCACAAAATAATCCATGAACTTTTGAATGTGAACGCAGCTCTTTGGCCATAGAAAATTCCTCATTACAGAATTTGCAAATGTGTTTCTTTCTGTATTGACAGACATTCTGTTTATGATCTGCTAAAGAATACATAAATCTGAAATCTTCACCACACAGGTTACATGAAAAGACATGATCAAGCATATGAGCTTCTTTTTTATGTCGTCTCAGCTGATGTAGTGTATGAACTCTCAAATCACAGATATCGCACGTGTATCCTTTTGCAGGAAATCCCTCTACTGTACGACTTCTTTCAACAGGCTTGGACAATCCTCTGCTGTCTAAACGAGGCTCTTCATAAGTTTCATTGACACAAGATAATTCGTTTTCATTCAAATGGTTATCATTTTCATGCATTTCTGAATCACTTAATTCCTCAGATGCTCTGCCATACACAGCCTTAGAGACAGGTTTTTCCATTTTTTTATCACAATTATACTTAAGATGTCTTCGCAATGCCGAATTTGAATTTAGAGTAATACTGCAATGAGGGCAAGCAGGTTTCTTTTCGTTCATAATGGCAGGAACAGCCCTTTTCGCACATCGTTTTGACTTCTTGTCAGTCTGCTTTAATGCAGTGATGCCAACTGGTACTTCCTCTGAGGAAATCTGTTTTTGAGAAATGTCCTCAAGGGAGGGAAACCCTTGCTTTGTATGTGCCACCCTATCTTCTATACAATCTTGGTCAATGATGTGCAGTGGATCTGTAACCAAGCCCCACACCTTGTCAGAAACAACATCTATTTCCGATTCTGAACTGAATGATGTTTCAGTGACAGATTCAGCAGTGTTCAGACAATCAGCTGATTCAATACCCAATGTTTCCTCCAAAGAATTTTCTGTATCAGTGAAAACTAGGTGCAGATACAAAAATGACCCAAAATAAAATGTCTGAGGAGCATTTGTATCAGCTTTCACAGAAATGTATCCTTTTCTTTTACAGATGGTTATATCAGTATTAGTTGTTAATTCCATGTTGTTTCACCGTGTTTGAACTGTAAAGCACAATAATGGATATTCTGGTTGTTGTATCACACACTGGTTTTTGGTCAAGTTAAAGATGAACAGAGAGAATCTGTCATAATCTCAAATTATACAAGCAAGCTCTTGTTTTCACTGATGCTGCTGAAGAATCAACCTTGATGTTAAATGACATGAAGCTGCATGTATCTGAAAGAAAAACAAAGCCATAGCAAATATCTCCAGACAATAATATAGGCCTACGTATAACATTGTTAACCATTTGATCATCACTTTATGCAAAGAAAATTGGATTTTCAGATATTCAAAGAGAAAAGAAATAGATACAAAGTGCCACTTCATGGTTCACTTTACTTTGATGTTAAAGAATTCAATTACTAGACTGATTCCGATGATTCCGTACAGTCTGGTTATCCTCTGGTGCAGAATGCATTTTGCAATGTCCTGACCAGTTAACAAAATTACATAGAAAGAGGACGCCCAACAGTTAAAACATGCAAGGCCTTAAGAACTGTGGCACTAACATTTTTGTGCCATCTCTAATAAATCATGTCCAATATACTTATCCTTTCTGGTTCTCTTGTTTGATTTTCTTTGAAAAAACCAGGATTTACATCACTAATAATGGCACTCATCACTCAAGCACAAAAACAAAATGATAATTTAAGTGCAAACTATATATTATATCCTATTGACAGGATTTCAACGCTTGCAATACATCACTGTGCCCAAATTAAAAACTATTTAATCTTAGCAGCAAAATATCACTTACATCCTACATGCTACTTAAGTCCTAACATTGTGCTTCCTGCAAATCATACAAATTATTAGATTAGGTACTGGTTCACAAAATATGGTGAATAGGCAAGGAACCAAGTCTTATGCCATTAACTTATGGCTGACATTGGTGAAATTATTTTTTTGTTATAATCAACAAAAGCTATAAAGAAAAAAAAAAAATTTTATAGGCTAGAAAACATTCTCTCTTAGAAAATCATTCAGTTTTTTAATTTAACATCCGTCACAGCCTTGGAAAGATCTTGTTTAACAAGAAATCAGTAACAAGGACAGCAACAAGAAACTGCAATTTAGAACAGAATCATGCAATCATGAACATGGGCCAACAGCTTTCGGCTGAGGCCCCCAAGAAACGAAAGAACTTTCAGAACTGGAAAAAAAAAAACACCAAATAATTTTCTGAGAATCACATCAGTACTTTATAATGTGTGAGTGTGCATCAGAAAACCCACAATAAGTCGGCAACATGAGATTTTGAGTTCTGTACATGCAATAAAAGACAAGACATTTCTGATAAATTGAAGTCAGTGAGCCCCCTAAAACAAGATTTTGAGAAAACCGCATTTAATCCTATAACTATAAGTGGCAATAGCTAATTGACCAAGTAATATTGGAGCGATTGATGTTAGGAGACCGTAGTCTAATAACTAAGCCGTTATAGAGATCATAGTGAGTAGTGTTCACTGCTCATCTACAGTTTACCCTGTAACATGCCACAGTCCCCTAAACAACAGCCAAGTTGGAAGTTTGTGTCGGACCCATATTTTCACTTCAAAGCCGTTTTTCTCAAAATCAGCTCTGCCGACTTATTGTGGGTTTTCTCATGCACACTCACATATGTGCAGAGCTGCTAACTTTCGAAAACCCAAAAACAGACTCCTAGTATCGGACCAGACCCCCCCCCCCCCCTTGAAATATCACTTCCTCACTTTGTCACATTGTGGAATATTATTCTCTTTATATAGGCCTAATATAGGCTAAATGTTATACAGTATAAGATTTTACGAAGCAGAAAACAAACATTATGCTTCAAATGCTAGTACATGTTTTGATGTCACCACTGTTTCTGTTTCTAAAGAAAGAACTGACTGATTATGATATATAAGTTGTCTTCAGAATTATACTCTTTCATACTAATTTGCTTTTGCAGGATTGAACAATGTCAGGCTTGCCTCCATGTGACTGTGAAACTGGAAGCCACGACAACGTGACTCATGACTCACAATGAATTTATTGGACAAGTTTGATGATAATGCAAAAGGAAATTCCCCTTAATATTTTGCACTAAACGTCTACTCACAGCTTAACTCATAAGTTGGAGAGAAAAGACTTCTGATTACAAATAAAGTAAATCTATCCATTATCGCAAATCATGTTAGGCATAAAAGATGACAATGTAGTAGATCTAGTTTCCCAGCCCGTGGGCTCTAGATCTTGATTTCTAACGTCGCTGAAACACATGTAGGCCCACGCCTTAACCTAGGCCTTGTTTATCCGTGATCGCCAATTACGATCAAAGATTCTAAAAGACGGCCGACCTAGATCTGGTTGCCAAAGATGATAGTAAGCTTTGTAAAAGTGGAAAAAAAAAATAATAATACTTAATAGCCAAATAAAATAAAACCCTTTCAGGAAATGTGTCCACTGTTCTTACTCATTGATCGCCATCGTTTATGATACAATATGTGTGACCTACACGAGCTTACGTACTCGAGCTTGAGCGAACGGCCAAAGCGCACGAACACAGGTGAAGGTGTATGGACTGTTGCATGCCGTGTAGTGTTCCCAGATTTTTTTTGCAAAAACCAGCCAAAATTAGAAAAAAAAACTAGCCCCAAAACCACCAAAACTGGCAATTTTCTTTCCAGCCCAAACACGCCAACCTAAAATAATGGTTTTCTTGAGGTAAATAAACAAGTAATGTTAATTAATAACTAACGGTCCATGGATTATTTGCCTCTCATTCCAACAGTATGTTAGAAATACATACATGTCATATGCGATATTGATGCGAAAATTTGGGGGTGTGAATTAAGTTTATAGATCTATGTAAATAGGTTCTGTGCTTCTGTGCTTGTGCAAAGCAAGTACAGTTGAATTTGTAGGGACGATACAGCATTAAGGATAAAGAGGAATAAAACTTACTAGATAATCCAAAGAAAATCAAAAGCAATTTTAATTTTTAATTTTTAATGAAAAATGGTCTTCATCCATCATTTTCTTGTAATCTGAAACTTATTATTAAAGGCAAAACAAAAATGAGTGTCCTGCATTAGACAAATGTAGTGTCTGTAGTGAGAATTGAAGATAGCAGAATTATAGTCTAGTAGCATGTCTTCCGCCCGTGCAGATGCGGGGCTCTCTTGTAGAAGAGGGACAGCAGAGAATACATCTGACGTGATACTGCGTGTCGTAAGAGGCGACTAAAGGTGCAAAGGTCCTGGTCTCCCGAGAAGAGCCAGTTGGCGGTGGGCCAACTACCCACCCTGTAAAAATAAACCAGTTACAGAAACACAAGCAAATACTTCAAATCAGTCTTTTATCTTGGGAGAAGGGGGAGCATCTGCACCTGTAGATTCAATGAAGGACAATGGACAAAGCCGAAAGGACGCCACTGGCCCGACTGCTCCTTCATCAAGCAAGTCACTCCGGATTGCGTCGTGGAATGTCCGCTCCATGTATGAAGCAGGAAAGAGTGCCCAGGTTACAATGGAGATGAGGCGATACAGACTGCACATACTTGGAGTTAGCGAGACCCGCTGGATACAGTCCGGACTGAAACAACTTAATACTGGGGAAAAGATTTTGTATTCTGGAAGGGAGGACAAAAAGCATACAGAAGGAGTAGCGATCATCTTGAGCAAGCACGCCCAGAGGTCACTGAGGGGATGGGAACCCTATGGAAGGAGAATTATATTGGCATCATTTACTACTAAGAACAAGAACATCAACATGAACATTGTGCAGATATACGCCCCAACAAATGAAGCAACCGATGAGGACAAGGACGATTTCTACAACCAGCTTCAGGAAATAGTTGACACACTGCCAAGAAAAGATGTGAACATTATAATGGGAGATGCCAATGCCAAGATAGGACAGGACAATACTGGGTATGAGGACATTATGGGGTGCAATGGTTTAGGACAAATGAATGAGAATGGAGAGCGGTTTGCAAGTTTCTGCGCATTTAACAGCTATGTGATTGGAGGTTCAGTATTCCCACACAAGAGGATCCATAAGGCCACTTGGATTTCACCGGATGGAGTAACTGAAAATCAGATTGACCACTTTTGCATCACCCGACGATTCAGACGCTCACTAGAGGATGTCATAGTACAGAGAGGAGCAGATGTTGGATCTGACCATCACATGCTGCTGGCAAGACTCAAACTCCGCCTCAAGAAACAAGGTACCAGAGCAGGAACAAAGAGGAGAAAGTTTCAAGTGAGCCTTCTGGATGGAGACAAGAAGGAAGAGTTCCAGCTGACACTGAGGAATAGATTCAAACCCCTTGTTGACCTCGAAGAGAGAGTAGATTTGGAGACTCACTGGGCTAAGGTAAAAGGAGTATTTACATCGACATGTCAGGATGTTATTGGGGAAAAGAAAGTGGAACACAAGGAATGGATCAGTCAAAAATCACTGGACTTGATAAGGATAAGAAGAGACCTAAAAGAACGGGTAAATGCAAGTCGTACAAGAAGCTCAAGAGTTGGTAACCAGGAAGAGTACCGAGCATCAGCTAAAGAGGTCAAAAAATCAATTAAAAAAGACAAAGAGGAGTTCATAGGAATGTTAGCAGAGAAGGCAGCAACAGGAGGACACATGAGGATCCTCTACCAGACTACAAAGACTCTTGCTGGAAAATATGGAAAACCTGAAGTTCCTGTCAAGGATTACAACAGGAAGGCTATTTTTGGAAAGGAAGCTCAGGCAAAAAGATGGATAGAACATTTTAACAGCCTCTTGAACAGACCTCCACCAAGCAACCCACCCGACATTCTACCCGCAAGAAATGATTTACCGATGAGTTGCGACCCTCCGACTAAAGCAGAGATTAATGATGCCATAAAGCAGTTAAATCGAGGCAAGGCAGCTGGACCAGACCAGATCCCACCAGAGGCGCTGAAGGCAGATGCTGCTGGGGCTGCAGAGGGTCTGCACTCACTATTCTCGAGGATTTGGATCGGAGGCAAGTTTCCAAAGGACTGGAAGGAAGGACACCTCGTGAAGCTCCCAAAAAAAGGGGACCTCAGCAATTGTAGTAACTACAGAGGAATCACACTTCTCTCCATCCCAGGAAAGGTTTTCAATCGGATTATTCTCAAGCGAATACAGAATGCAACAGACCAAAAACTTCGCGAGGAGCAAGCTGGTTTCAGGAGTAATCGATCAACCACCGACCAGATCGCCACGCTGAGAATCATAGTAGAGCAGTCGCTAGAGTGGAACTCCCAACTGATAGTGAACTTCCTTGACTATGAGAAGGCCTTTGATAGCATCGATAGAGAAACACTGTGGAGAATATTGAGACATTATGGAATCCCAGAGAAGATGGTGAATCTTATCAAGAGCATGTACGAGGGGACAAGTTGCAGAGTCGTACATGATGGTGAGCTTACTGACAGCTTTGATATCAAGACTGGTGTTAGGCAGGGTTGTTTGCTGTCCCCATTTCTGTTTATCCTGGTGATTGATTGGCTTATGAAAGAAACCACCAGTGGAGGAAGAAATGGCATACAATGGACCCCATGGACACAGCTGGACGATCTAGATTTTGCAGATGACTTGGCACTATTGTCGCACACACACGACCAGATGCAAGCAAAGACTACAGCTCTAAACAAAATTTCAGAATCTATTGGATTGAGGATACATCCTGCGAAGTCGAAGGTCCTAAAAATTGTTGCACCCCTAAGCGAACAAGTCACAGTAGGAGATCAACCACTGGAAGATGTAGAGTCCTTCTGCTATCTTGGTAGTATCATTGACAATAAGGGAGGAACAGAGGCAGAAGTCAAAGCACGAATTGGAAAGGCACAGGCAGCTTTCACATCCTTAAGCAAGATTTGGAGAACCAAGGATATATCTCTAAAAACAAAGCTGAGGATATTCAACTCGAACGTGAAGTCAGTCCTGTTGTATGGATGTGAGACCTGGAATGCGTCCCAGGCCTGCATAAAGAGAATCCAAGTTTTCATCAACAGATGTTTGAGGAAGCTACTTAAGATCAGATGGACAGACAAGGTCAGCAATGAAATTGTATGGAAAAGAACAAGACAGAACCCAGTCAGAGAGGAAATTGGTAGGAGGCGATGGAGATGGATCGGCCACACTCTCAGGAGGCCAGGAAACAGCATCACGAAGAAGGTATTGGACTGGAATCCCCAGGGCAAGAGATCAAGAGGAAGGCCGCGCGGAACGTGGAGAAGAGCCAGAGAAAATGATGTGCAACGAAGCGGAAAGACTTGGAATAATGTAAAGAGGCTGGCCCATGATAGAGAGGGATGGAAGGTGTTTGTTGGTGGCCTATACCCTGATCCAGGGTGAGAAAGGCAATGATGATGATGAGCATGTCTTCATTGTTACTGTTGGTGGGATTGAGAAAAATGCCCCAGCTTGAGGAGAAGGGGGCAGTGAGGTAGAAAGATCAACGATCTATCTATAGCAGCTCTGCTCCCAATCAACCTGAGGTTTCTATTTGTGTAGATTTTACAGCATTCGCTCTGAAGAGTGAAGGATTAAACTGTGCAGTTTAGTGCAGTTAAAACTTCATTCACGTGGCATAATAACCCCCCCCCCCCCACCACCCCCCCTCAATGCAGATTCAATTCAAGACTACTTTTCAGTAATTTTAATCGAGAGAAATTAGCGTGATGCGAAAATGCCATCGTAGTTATTTGTTTCGTTTCCTTGAGAAAAAACATGAGAGTACATTTTATTTGTGCATACAGTACCACAGTACATTCCACAAGATTGCCGGGGGAAATTTATGACCAGATTTCATCAGACCAAACCAGAGATGTCTTAGGCATGCACAGAATGACCACTCCCTTACTTTTAGGTTTGTGCACACAGACCCAACCTCGTGGACCCTGTTTACCTGACTGATTATACATTCACACAAAGGACTGACCATGTGCATCATCTCACTGCCCACATCCGCGGTGGGTAGCCATCTCACTACCATAGCTACCTCCCACAGTTACACCAGTTTCTTGCTGAAACCAAAAGACAAGCCTTGCCAGAGCAAAGGCCAGAATTTTACCACTCTGTACACGAAGACTGTCCCCCCCCCCCCCCAAAATTATTCAATGATCTTTCAATCAAAATTTTAATGTTCTCGCCACCTTGACGGCTCTTCCAAAAACAGCCCAAAACTAGCAAACCTGCACATGTAAGAAATTCCCGCAAATCACGAAAAAAACTAGCCCAATTCCACGGTTTTCCACCCAATCTGGGAACGCTGATGCCGTGACAACTTATTATGCAACATTACTAATGCTTGGTTGAGTGGGGCCGTGGCGGGGGTACAAAAGTTATCGCGAGTTCAAGCTGTACGGCAGAACACAATAGGGTAGAGCTGCGCACATTGTATCGCTAGGGTCAGCGCCATTAGCGGTAGGGCTAGATACAAAAGTTACGTTTTTGTTTTCTCCTTTATGTGTTTTTCTCGTATAAATGAAGCAATCCTTCAAATACGTACTTTTCACCACAAAAACATATTTACCTACTGGAACCCCAAAAACATATTAAATACATATTTTACATACAGGTTGGCAGCTAGCTGCTACGCAAGTGTGTTTCAGTTTTAACCTTATGCTATTTTTGTGCTGATACTGCATTTCATTTGGAGCCTGTAATGGATTCCATTACGAAGTAACAACCTTTCCTAAATTCATGACTACACCATGAATTTCCAAACACATGCACCAGTTATTTTTCGAAGATCCATTTGAAATGAATCGGATAACCTGATAGTGATACAGTAGTTTCCAGGGCAGGGCCATAGAAAATCAGTGAATGATGGACCAGACAGCTCGCACATTACGTGACATTGCTTTGCTACTTGCATCTAAGTAGTAAGTACACAAACTACAAACATGATTGTTAGGAAATAGATTCACCAGCATACAACATTTCAGCACACAAAAACCCATATTATATATGATGGGTTTCACTGTAAAAAACAACAAACCTCTTACTTCTTAGTTTTCAAAGGCATGAACCATTTTATTACAGTAAAATAGTTTTCATGGTAATGAACACTTCACACACATAGTCTTTTTTTTTCTCAACTTTGACAAAACAGCTTTTATTTACATTAATGTCTTCAATCCTTGCACTTTAGAGATTTGCAGTGATGACATCTAAAACAGGTTCCTTCTTAAATAGTTATTGTAAATTAATAATAAGCGTGAGACTAGAGAGGGCAAGCATCAATGAAACTATTCCACAACATTTATATCCGAGACTTTTTAGACTTCTTGTTAAAATCATCTCTTCAGTCAGTTAGGCTACCGCTAAAACATGTTACATTATTCATCATTCATACATTTTCAGTGTATTGAATAAGGGTGCATCCAATCTGAAGCAAGTCAGTTTTTGAATTTTCAAAATAAGAAAAATAAATATAACGGTCTTTTAAAACACAAAAATTAGCGAAATTCCAGACGAAAATTTTATAAACATGAAAAGTCATGATTAATTATATAGCGCAATCACCTTACATAGCATCTATATTAATAAAAATGAAACCTTACGACAATTGCAGCGCGCCTTTCGCTACTCCTCCGTTAATGCTGATTTGAGGTCTTTATTTTAGGAGGTTCGCTGCCCTTGGCATTTACACCTCACTTTACTTGTTTTATTATTTCTTGTTCTGGCGGGGGTGGGGGGGGGGGGAGATGATATGGATAAATTTTTAATCTATTAATTTCAATTTTTGCCCGGGCAGCGGCCTTTCGGCCTGCTCTTTACGATTTCCAACTGCCAAGGTATCTTTAACGTGCGCAACGTGCACACGGGCCCTCCGAATTTTTTCGTCCTTATCCGAGAAGACTAGGTACTCGATCCTACCCCCCAATAGGACCAGGGACTTGAAAATATGAGAAAAATCCAATTTCCAAGAACTACTCGATCCTACAATGCTGATTTGGTGGCCCTCACATTTTATACAGCGCTTAGTATAGACCGTGGTCGTGTCCCCGGCACAGAAAATAAAAAAATAATTAACAACTCGCAGAATGTTTGTATTAGTTGCTAGGTTGCGACACATTGGCGTTCGGTCTATTTTTTTCGGCAAATGTACGTAATTGAGGTTGGTTCCAGTGTCTGTATCACAGTCACAAAACAACTTCCGGTTAGGACTGGTTTAAATGATGAGATTGAGTTCTAAGACTATCAAGTATGAAACTTTGTATGCGTGTTCTCAATGTGCCTCGACTAGGAAAAAGAATGGGTCTGGAATTGGGAGATTGACGCTGCAGGGCCATAAATACAGGTTTGTGTTTTCAATATGCCTAGGAAAATATTATAATATTTCTTTCCCATTAACACATGACGTTATCACTTCCTGCGATGTGCAAACAAACTAACCTGTGCGCAAATCATAGCCATAATTTCACAGGTGCTGGTGGGACGCGCAGGACGTCAGTGCGCAAAGGGAGAGCAGTAAAACATATCTAAAAACAAACAAGCAAACAAAAATAAAATAAAGCTAAAGGAACAGGCAAAATGAAGCAGATCCATAATAATCACCCAGAACTGAAACTAATAAATCGATTTATCCCGGGCAGGGCCGGGAACTCAGCTAGTATTATATAAATACACTTTTTTTACAGAATTTTTTTTATCTATGGTGGCCTCCCGCAGAATGAGGGTTTTAGAAATCCTTACTAGTGTTAGTGGATTTCATGATAAGATTGTCACGTTTTATCTGGTGCCTTCATAGCACTACCATTGACAAATCTCCACACCATGTAATTTGTAAAGTACAAGTTTTAACCGCAGACGTCTGCGAATAAGATCAGAATTTTATTCGCAGATGGATTTTCTGTTTGTGATTTTTATTTAGGAAGAGCTCCTCATGCTTCACCTGACAACCTTCTCGGCGTAAAATGGCGTTCAATTGAGTTAGTTATCGATGAAACTTTCACCAAAACATTTTTGATGGTGAGAGCTGTCTATGGGGATACAAAATCCGAAAGATCTGACTTTTTTACTGCCCCCCTCCCCCCCCTCTGATCATCGTTGCTTTGCTTCCGAGTATAAAATTGTGGCTAGGATTTTAAAAATTTTAAAATATTTTTTACAATTTTTTTTTAGATGAATTATTATTATTAGCCAATTTTATCGGATGTGAAATCAGAGAAAGTCAGACAGAACAAATAAAAATGAATTAAAACTTCCATGGAAACAAAAAATGTAATAAAATAAAACATGACAAATAGATCCAGGTTACCATGGAGAGAGATGAGCTGTTCAATTCGCACTGACTAAAACAGTAAAAGAAATCATTTACATGATTAAAATTTGATTTTGCATTTTTATTTCTGTCCCGTCCAGTGAACAGGAATAAATAAACTGAACACAAATAAAGCAACCTGGAGCACACTAGATCTAGTAACATTGATCAATTTCCCCATGACATCAATTTTGCAAAATCCTTTAAAAAAAAAAAAAATTGTTTTTCCTAAAATTACTAAAATGAGCAATCCTAGGTTTAAAAAATTTTTTTTTTAAATGCTCCGCCGTAGGTTTGAACCCAGGACCGGACCCATAGTCTCTGACTAATAACCGCAGATGCTAGATGGGGATCTTATTCGCAGAGCACTTCGATACATATTATATGTAACATAAAACATCATTTACAAACACCAATTTAATAATTACACTTCTGCCAATAACATTTTGTTGACCTTTTTTGCAGACATGATATCTATTAATTATATATTTCAGTAACTTGCAACCTTTGGCATGACTAACTGACCAAACTATACACTCTTCAGGCCTTAAATTTGGCAGGAAGGTGGCAATTGAGATAAGGAAGATGATGGCTATAATTAAAAGTTGTCTACTTCAAGCACGTATTTTAAAAAAATAACAATGTTTATTGCTATGTAACATCTGTATTTTTGCATGTTTGTTTCGTAATATAGTATCGTGCATGTCATAAAAAGTAACCGTATCAAGCGTTCAGTTATGGTGCGCATGAATTCTGAAGCAAGACTGCAGTTTATCACTTTTATTATAATGAGAGAGCGAGGGGGGGGGGGAGGGGGGGGGAGAGAGCACATGATTGTTTATGCCGGCGGTAGGTCATCTAGTAATATATGTGATACCTTCTTATTTGCAGAAGTGACCTGCAAATGAGATTCTGGTCTTATTCGCAAACATCAGAGAACTACCGATTCATCTCCATTCCATTGCATGATACAAATATTCGCCAACTAAGGCACGAACAGTTAGTTAGATCTAGATCTAGACCAGGCCAAGCACACGAAGTCGGAAGAACCACTTTGAGTCTTACCAGAAAAAAAAAAGAGGGGGGAGGCACTTATATAGCACTTAGATCTAGATCTAGATCTACATAAATCTATAGATCATCTAGAGTCTAGTCTAATTTTGTGACACTATTTTTACTACAGGCCTAGCAAGTCTAGATCTAATCTGATTCGCGTTTGCATGATAGTACTCACCTAGGCAGCAAAGGGTATAGATCTATTAATTTTGCAAGTGCTTGTAGCTATTGAAATTACACGAAAATCACTGAAATTGACTGCCTCTTGTTATACACGTCTGGTTGGGTCAGTGTGCAAATTGATGGCTCCCACAACGGCACAACAATGGCTACCAGTACCACTATCTCAGACTATTGCCACGGACAAAATCAAACTGAATAATGCATGGTCTGCTTAAACGTAGGGCTATGGTCCAACTTTACCGGTTTATAAATGCCAAGGGCAGTGATCCTCCTGAAACAAAGACTTGCACCTACCTACCTCACTGAATCGCCCGGAGATTCACAACACCCCCAGAATGTGACGTCCGGTCCTTTCGGGGTGAAACAGACCGAGGCTGAATATTTAGGCCGAGGCGCCAGACCGGCGACTCGCCGCCCATAAATTTTGCTCAAAGGTGGGCGATATCCCCCCAAAATTATACGATATCGCTATTTTTTTCTTTGCAAGTAAAATGCATGTTTATCTCCTTACTTTGGTGTAGAACCAGCCTCCTCGCACTCGGGACACACCCATTCGTGCTCAGCTCTCCGCGCCATCATGTCGGACAAGGTCTTCTCACTAACAACTCCAGTAAGATGTTGATTGAACAGCCGTCTTGCAGTACCACACAACCGGCTCTTGACTCCACAGCCTCTCTGATGCCCAAACAGTTTTATACGTTCAATGGTGTCCCCGTCTTCCTGTGGTGCTGTTTCTCTCAAAGCTGCGAGAATTTCATTTTCCCCGAGACTAAGAGAGCCTTGCATTGTTTATCTCCTAGTCCTATGGAAAGGGAATTAGACAAGTTTCTAATGAGTTTGTATTGACTTTTAGGTTTAATTACTTTTTTTTTCAAATGAATTTTGTTAAAAATGTTTCTAAAGTAAAGCAAACAGAAAGAGGAGGTTACACAATGGAACAGGGCATACGATTTTTAGAGATCATATTGTTTTGAAAGATGTATTGCTGTTTACTACATCTATTGTATTAGTATTATATACATGAATTGTGAATATAAATTTTCGTTCACGAAAATCAACAAGTTAACATTCCTCTGCTTGATCTTCGTCTTGCCCAGACTTTTCTCTGGGGGCACTGATTTTGTTGGTTTGCATAGTGCAACTCTGTGCATCATCAGCAGCACTGATATTGTGACCTCCCAAGAGGCCTAGCGGAGTTAAGATTCACTGGTCAAAGTGGACTGTTCCATGCAAAGTCGACAGTCTACAAAACAAAACAAAAAATCACTGAGGGATGGCAATGTATTTTTGAAAATTAATGAAACAAGCCTCTTTAAAAATACATGTAAAGTAGTTCATTTACCCCCAGCTCATCTGTTCGGAAGAACTCACATGTCAAATCTTATCATGAGTCGCTGGTGCCATGGTGAAAGTCACTGAAAGCGACACTGACCAAGCCCTAACTAAGCTAACCCACCCCACTTCCCCACGAATGTACAACTTCCTCTTTTTGCTCAGTTTTGACATTGCTATAGTATAAATAACCCTGCTGCGACCCCACAGTTTTTCTGTGGTTTTTATGATATTTGTACCAAACATGGATGTAAACGCGATAAAAAAAATATACATGTATAGATAATATCGATATTTTGATATCGATATGCCCACCACTTCAATAGTAGCAGCACATTAGGCAGTGCCCCCACCACAACGCGGCGGGATGCTGCGGGCAGTGCCTATTGACACTGTGCTAGACTAGTAGTAGATGTAGTATGAAGCAAAATTAATGGTCGGCGAGTCATCAGTCAGACCAGCATTGGTCTGTTTCACGAGACCCCAGTTGTTCGGAAGCGTGTTTGGCTATGCCGTGCGTGGTGGGGAGCCGTTGGCCGCCAGCGTGCCAACTGCGACGAGTCTGCGCTGCTACCCGACCTCGACTATTAGTATTTTAATAACCGAATTTTTGTGTATGCAAAAGGCTGTGACTGTGATCATCTCTTTGCAAAGATCTCCAACACAAGACCTACAAGTTGGCCTACTTGCTTAACCTACAGTATAAGTACGAATCAGTTGAGCACGAAAAAGGGCCACCCATAAAGAGTATGCTCGATTTTGCCGACTTTTGACACTCCATCCCTCCATTTCATACGCTCGGCCTGAATCACCTCCGTCTTCATGCATGCACGTGAGTGCGGCCATTAGAATTATAATAGAATGGTGATTGGCCCTGAAGTTTTGAAGTTTGTGTGACCTCTGTGCCCCCTTACGGCCTTAGGCACCACTGATGTCATATCCCCTCCCCTCAAACAAGCACATTCAACCAAATCCCTACCACAACCCAAAGATACACGTCACAAGAAGACGCAATACACACACATTATGATGTTAAAATTTTCAAAGCCTAATGACAATATATATCATTATAAAACTGAAGCATTCTTTATCAAATACACTTTTTAAAAAAAAAGGGGGGGGGAGGAGCTTATTCTGTTCATAAAACCCATCTAGTGTATTGTTGAACAAGCCAATTGTTGCCCTATACATGTATATGCTTCCAAATTGTCCTCCATCCATCGTTTCTGCCCCCTGGAAACCACCCCCCCCCCCCCGTGCACACACACACTGGAACATATTGCCTATGTTGAGAACCACAGCATTAGGCAAATTATGCATTTTCCTAAACTTAGGTATCAGTTCTGATACATTAATGATGCTGGCAAAGGACAAACAGGCACAGGAAGGGCAAACACAATCTGAGACATAATAATTTTACCACAGTGTATAATGATGGAAATCATAAGAAAGGAAGACAGACTGTCAGAGAAGGTGTTGCACTATACTATCTCAATATGTATTAGCGACCACACCCAATATTCCACTTTCCAATCTTGTGATCCATCTGTCACCAAATCCGATTCAATGTACAGACAGGAGGACAAAATGAGAGACAGACTGTAAGACCACAAGTCAAACAGTTTCACAAAACTGACAAAGGACATATGAAAATTAGACAAATCAAAATGGTCTGCATGAAAGATATCAATTTTTTTTTTATTATTATTATTTGTTGCATAAAATTTAATATCAATTCATACAAAAAATGTTGAGATCTTCTGACATTTCTTGAAATCCTAACACCAAATTTTAAAATACTGTACAATTGTAACAATACATTACATGTAATTAGATCTAGTTGACAAATTTACCATTTACTTGCAAATCTCATTTTTATGTTTTTATTTTGTTTTGTTTTTCTCAAACCCTTTGTTGCATGTACATTGTAGTTTAATGTAATCTATTTGAAAATAATGTCCAGGGAAAAAGAAAATTACCGCTTCTTGCATGAAACATTGCGAACACTGAAGCACACGAGAATAATGTAAAAATGCTTTTTGGCCCACACCAATTTCTCATGAATACATTTTACAAAGGGTCAGTGAAAAAAAAAAAGAGCGGGCCATGTGGTGGAAAGAACTTTTCATAGAACATTACATAACCTCAACAAAATGCAATGAATTTCCCGTCCCGTTAAAAAATTTACACTTGCCTTTAGTGATTACGCTTGAGCTAAGAAGAATGACTGACAGGAATAGAAGAGAAAATCAGTCTCTACCAGTTGTGAGCAGTTACAAAATTTTAAGTACCATATATACACATTATAAACAAAAGATGTGTGAATTAAAAATGCCATGTACATGATCTTTATACTATACAGGTTCCCTGATATATTTTGACAACAAAATGCAAACAGATGCCCATACAAAATAATAAAAAATATGCCAACTTCTAAACTGTATACCATGCATATTCAACTGACTAATAAACATAACAATATCAGCTTTCACACATAACATGCACTCAACATTATCAAAACTCTCCTGATAACCAATTCAGCAGACATGCAGTAAAAATTTGCACTAAGTTCAACATCAATTCATTCCTACCACTGCTAATACTCGACATGAAACTGATATTGAACACTAAATCTCTAATAAGTGCATAGTGCCACTGCTTTGGAACACATTCAGATCCCTCCACATACCATACCTGACATGCATAAAATCAACATACTGGCATAATTAGATGTGACATGAAAATGATGAAATGGACGTATAAAACAATATTTTTCCACCAAAAAAAGTGAAATGATTAAGTACATGTATGCACAAGCTGCTACTTTGGTACTTGTGCTTACCAAGGGTGCCAAAAGTCCGGTTTTTCAGTCAGTCCTGATTTTTTTCACCTGTTCCTGTTTCGTTTCACCAACGCCGGATCTCCGCCGAGTCCTTGTTTCTTATGTATGGTGCAAACACGGTTTTTTTGCAAAAATCATTTGGCATCCCCGGCTAGCTTCCCCCCAAGCACACACAAATTATGAGGTTTGCAAAACTGTTTCAAATCTGAAGCAGATGAACCTTCATAATAAACGAGTGGATGAACATCTCTTTACATTAGAAATGTTAGTTCAACTATGATTTCAATGAGATTATTTCGTACGTGACAAGAGATTGACAACGTATATGAGGGCTGCATGGTAAACCATCCTAACTTAGTTTTTACAAAACTGAATTATTTTTTTTATAAATCAGAATTCTTAAATTCCATTTCTAAGAAGCTATTTAATCCTTAGTTTTCAGAATTTAACCCCAAATCTATACATAACTGGGAGGCTGACAAGGGCTACAAGTAGGCCAAATACATGTATCTCAACTTTTGAAAGAAGCCAAGAACTTTACGATAGTTACCAATACCATGCAGCCCTCAACACGTACTTTTGACAAATTTGCCTTGAAAAATAAATTTTGTTGTTTTGTTTTAGCAGTTTACCTTGGCTCCTCAGGATGCTGAATAATTAACATAGTAAAATGTTCCAGCTCTGTTAATTTACTTGGCCAAAAAGAAAAAAAAATCACATAATGTCAAAAAGACTAACTTGTCTTGATAGAAAAATGACCCCACCCCTCAAACGTCTGTGTAACACAATACAATTTTAAAAAATCAATTCTGATATGTTTACATATTTACAATAGGCAAACACTGATACTCTTACTACAATATTAGTGAATATTGTCCTACAATACATTTAATATTCCATATCAAGGTACCCGTCAAATGTTCCTGTACTTTTGAAAATACTACTGCTTGATCATTGTCTCTAGAAATCATTTCTTTCATTTTATCCTATAAAGTATATTCATGTTTCTGTCTTATTGTCCATGATGAATTCAATATATCATCCATTTCATGACGAAGGGGCGCACAGATAACAAGCTGTTGTTATCTATTCACCCCTTTGTCATGAAACCGATGATATGAAACAGCAGCTTCACTAAAGCACTCTACATGCTGCCTACAGATAGTTCGGCATTTCAGTTTCATTACATTCCATCAGCTCTATAAACAAAAAGCATTTCATGCAATGATGAAGAAGTCTTACAAGAAAAGTGGACATCTTGAATGGTTGAAACTTGATACACCACATTAACCTCATTTTGCTTTCCTCAAATTCAGTTAAATTTGCATAACTGATATGATTAACATGTGTTAAAAATGTAGTAAAAGTCTAAATAAAATAAAAGCCAGCTGACAAATGACACATGCCAGGTCTCATAGAGACAATTACCATGCTCCATTTTCTTTTTGTCTACCAATAGGTATTGCGGGGACAAATCTGTACAAATGAAATTATTTTACCATGACATTTCGGGCACATCTAAGTTTCACTGCAAATGAGCTAATATGAATGAATTACAAATTTTATATGGCCAGCCACAGTTCACTATATAACATGTATCAATATCCCCCATGGCTTTGATCTGGTTGATGCTGCAAAGTATATTTGCCAATGGGCATTCTTCCAGTGTCCATCAATAAACTGGAAGGTGGATTGACGGGTACATTTGGGGGGTAATTCAGTTGCATTTGGATTTGACTATAATCCTGGTGTGTCTCCATTTTTATTAACATTTCTGAATCCAGATTGGAGGCCATGCCAACAGGCAGACCCAGGTGCATTTGACGATTATTTGGATCTACTGGTATTTTATTCATATCAGGCGGCAAATTTGGATGCGAAGGTGGTGGCTGTTGATGTGGAGGATTGACCGGCAAGTCCATTTGCATATCTTGTAAACTCATCTCCCTTGAATGTTTGTTTTTCATATGACCCATCAGTGAATTTTTGTGGTTGAAAGCTTGTGGACACATTGTGCAAGAAAAGTGCCGATCATTGCTATGGACACGCATGTGAATGTTAAGATTGGAGCGGAGAGAGCAACGTTTGCCACAAACTTCACACTGATAAGGCCTTTCCTGAGTGTGTGTAAGAAGATGTTTCCTTAACATTCCATTGCTCCGGAATCGTTTTGGGCATCTGTCACAGGCATATGGTTTCTCTCCTGTGTGTGTTCGCATATGTCTGTCCAGGTTTGATTTCCTCAGATATCTCATGGGACACTGATCACAAACATACATTTTCTCCTGTGCCATTTGGTTGTGAAGTAACATGTGGTCCTTCAGTTTGGCTACCACTATGCCACAAACTGGGCACTGCTCTCTTTTACCTTTCCTGTGGTAAAGCAGGTGCCTTCTCAAATCTTCCTCGGTGGCAAACATGCTGGAACATACTGAACATTTCAGAATATCATTCGGATGTGAAACTCTGAAATGACAGGTGCGGCTGGTTCTATTGGGGAAAACTTCCCCACACAGAGCACATTTGATTTCATGAGTAAGCTGATGTTTTGCAAGTTCAGCTCTTGAAGCAAACCTCTGTTCACAAGGGTTACATTTAAATCTCTGGGCAGATACATGGGTATCCATATGATGTTGACGTGAGGAAAGTGATGAAAAATTTTCACCACAAACACAGCATCGGTAGGCAAACTCCCCAGTATGGAGCATTGTGTGAATTTTCAAACTGTCTATGGAAGATACAACAAGTCCACATACATTGCATTTCATTTTTTCCTTTTTACTTTTCTTTTTCTTGTTTGGATGCAGATTATCAGAATTTGTGTTTTGCTGTGAATTTTCACCAGTCAATGATACATCAACTTTAACACGCCTGTGTTTCTGCATATGCACTATGAGATGTGCCTCATATGGTTCAACCTTCCCACATATGCCACATTTATGGACCGATTCCTCAGCTTTTCTGTGGTTATAATACTCCTGCTGATTCTTAAAATCTACCTCACAATACTCACATTTAACAGTTTTGCACTCCAGCAGCTTCCTTGGTCTAACTCGTACTGATGGAATTCGCTCATTTTCCTCATCTAGGTTTCCAATTCTTGTTTGATTTTTCCCCAGTTTACTCGATTTCACCTTTTTCACTGACTTCAATAGTGCAGCTGAGGTTTTTGAAGCTCTGAGTCTCTTTTTAAGATTACTGTAAGAGTTAACCTTTAGTTTGCTCAATCTTTTTACCTTAGTTCTGTCACTTTGATTTTCCAGTCCAGATTGGGAAACAGATTCAGACACTATCTGCACAGGCTCATTTTCCTTGATAATGGCATCCATTTCTTTTCTTCCTCTCTCTGCTTTTCCATGTGAAGTATTAGATCCAAGTTTGGCTGGACGAGTTGCCATATTTCTCTTACCCCTTCTGGGCAATGCTACACGGCTGCTATTGTTCTGTGATGTTCTGAGCCCCTTTGTGTCAGCTTCAGTGTAATCCTCATTATCCTTTTCTACAAAAAGCTTTTCTGATGCATTTTTACCCACCTCTGTTTGAATCTCTTTAACATCTTTCACACCGAGTACTCCACTTTCCTCTTCACCGTCACAAGTCAACACATTTTTCATTTTATTCATGAGATCATTTCTCTGAACTTCCTCAGTTTCAGCATGTTCTGAGATAAAATCAAAGCTCCCATTTCTTGTCCCTTGAAATTCTGACCAGCTATCAGATGAGTCAAACAAAACTTTAATCTTTATGGTCTTGCCAAATTTGAGACATACGGGTTCATCTTCATCAATAACATAAACTACAACTCCACTAGCTTCAGTTGCACTATAGAAATGATTCTTTCCCTGACCTGCAGCCATTCTCCTCTATGTCACAAGTACAAAAAGTGGTTAGAATTATGCACGCACACACACACACACAAAAAAACAACACCTCTGGAAGCACAACCTCTAGCTGCAAGAAAAATTTGTGCAGAAAATGTGTGGGGAATTTTCCATCCAGACTTGCCGCACTTGCTTTGGGCACCTGAAAATATAACAGGAGCACTTGAAGGAAGGCCGGTAGTGTTTTCCAGGCGGTTGGTTTTTTTTCATACAAATTGAGTTTGATGATTATAAAAATACACATATTTTTTACGCTAAATGTTTCAACAGTGTAAATGGCATATATCGGCATTCATGTAGTGTCATAAAAAAAGTGCTTTGAAGCCTGATATTTCAAACAGAGCAGTGTAGAAATCAATCAGTGTTTCATCCTTAAATTTTTTTCTCTCGTAAATATATTATATTTTCAAAAGCAGCCTGATACTCTAAAACAAGTTGCCATAAAAAGCCACTGTCAATGAACATACATATTGCCTACTATGCAAAAAAAAATTACAAAAATCATATATTTGTTCAGCACTCAAATACTGTCTTTGATAAAAATAACATTGAAATCTGGCCAATTCCTGAAAATATAACCTTCCACAAATTTTCAGATATACTGGCAATAGTGACATATTGAAAAACAACCTTAGACAAATTTTTTGAAAACCCCAAAAATGTCAACAGAAATGCTAACAAGGGTGATGAGTGTGTGAATAGACACCTCTGGCAATGGCTAGTCTAGGATCTATAGGAAATAAGCAAGCCCCAAGAGATCTTTCATCTAATGCAATATCGCAATTGTTGGCTGTCAATTCTCTTTGAACATGACTCAAATCTTGTGACTGTATTTGGGTAGGGGTAAATGTCCCCACAGGCCTTGACATTTGGATGTATTCTTTATCATCATTTAGAGCGACTGGGTAATCCTGGCCATGTCCTTCAACACAATTAATGTAATCTTTTCCCCCCTCTACATTTCTGGTCTCAGCCACTGTATAGCCAGCCAAATCTGCATCCTTTTTCAAAACTACAGCACCCTGACCTGCAGGGTGTTTAGATTTCATATGAGCCTCCAGCGAGTTTTTGTACCCAAAAGCCTGTGTGCACATGGAGCATGGAAATGCCTTAGTATCAGAATGAGTACGCATGTGGACTTTCAAGTTGCTTTTCTCTTTGCATCGTTTTCCACAAACGTCACATTCATAAGGCATTATAGAAGAATGAGACTTGATGTGCTTGAGCAGTACACTACGACAAGAGAAAGTCTTGGGGCATTGATAGCATACAAAAGGTCTCTCCTGGCTATGTGTTCTTTGATGACGCTGCAATGATGATTTCAGCATAAATTTCATGGGACATTTGTCACATATAAACAGTTCACTTTCATCCAAATCCTTCAAAGATTTGTGTGTGAGGATGTGTTTCTCCAGCCTGGACACAAATTTGCCACATGTGGTACACTGCTTCTTTTTGTATTTAGTATGGTAGATCATATGGTTGGTCAGCTCTTCTTGAGATGAGAACATGTGATTGCAGATATCACATCGCAGGATGTTGTAGGGATGGGCCAGTTTATAATGCACAGTTCTACTGGTCCTGTTTGGGAAAACTTCTCCACAAAGATGACACTTAATATCCAACTGTGCCAACTGATGTCTTGACAGTTCGGCCCTGGTGGAAAAATACTTTGCACAACAATTGCATTTGATCATCCCAGCACTTTTATGACTGACCATATGGTTATTCATAGCCCCAAAACCTGAAATACTTTTGTCACACACACAGCATTGATAATAGTACTCTCCAGTGTGAATGAGCATGTGTTTCTTAAGACGTGTCACATTCTTGGAATCTAAACCACAAACATCACAAAGAGCACGTTTACTTTCATCAACAGAACTGCCTTTTCTGGTTCTATGCTCTTTCATGTGCACTAGTAAATGAGCACGAAAAGAAAATGTTTTCTTACATTCACTACATTCGTGTTCTACTGTTCTTGATCTTCTATGATTATAAAAGCCTCTCCGAGAATCAAAAGTTTTCAAGCAGTATTCACAGGTAACTGGACTCTCTTCAGAGTTTTTGGATTCTAATTCCGTCTTTTCATTGCTCTGGCTTTCAAGTGCATCTTGATCATATTCAGAACTGTCCCCATTAGATATAGTTTTACAATCCTTCTTTTTCCGAGTCCAACTCCCAGTGGAAGGCACTTTAAGAATTTTCTCGTTGTCATCCTTCTTTGACACCTTTTTTCTCCGTTTTTCATTATTTGCAATTTTGATGGCCTTCGTTTGCTTTGCTTTTGTTGGTGTTTGCTTACTGATTCTTTTACTCCGATATTTGTTCTTTGAAGAAGAAACACTGCCTTTCGTCTTTGTTTTCCGTTTCTTACATTCCTCTTCTGAATTAACATCTTCAGTGTCTGTATTACTATTGGTCACCATCTCCTGCTGCCTGTTGGAGCATTGTTGGTTCAAGTTGGGATAAGAATGAGCTATCTCAACTTCATGTTCACTTTTGTTTACATCAAGGCAAGCTCTGGAAGAAGGTCGGAGACCTATTCTATGTGATGATGGCTGCTTGTGTGCAACAACAGGAGAAAGATTCTTGGCATTCAGTTTGATTTCAATCTTAATACTGTGATGGAAACCTATGAAAACTGGTGACTTGTCATCAAGAGTGAGGTAGATTACTCCACATGCATGACTGGTCTCATACAAGAAGCATTTATCACTTTCCACTGCCATACTTTGCCTCTTTTCATTCCTGTACCTGATCACTACAAAAGAAGTTGTCACAAAGATGAAATGTTTCAGACAATACGACTTGAAACTGGCCCAGATACAATATACAATAGTGACACAGTTTTTCAATTTACAGTCACAAGTGCAATATGAAATCACAGACAGTTCTTTACAGAACCAATGTGCTGTAAGCAATGACTAACTTCTGGCACTCCTACTAACACTAAGTTGACTAACAGAGTGCAGGGATGGCTCCAGATGTCAATACAATGCCCATCAGGACTTGACTTGCATCAAGGGACATCTGAAAATATAACAGGAGGACGTGTGAAAACACGTGCTGGAGCTTCTACTTTCTCCCTAGGCTGCCTCTTGCCAATTTCAAAATTAAACATTACAGGGTATACCACTCCATGCATCTCTCCCTACTGACACATACAATTTTCACCTATCAAAACATTACTGGGATTATTTTTTCTATCTTTGTCTTGTATTTAGGAAAGAGTCACTTAAGTTTTTTTATTACAATAAAAGCATGCATAACGGATGTTGATTCACAACTGACAGATGTCAATTCACAAGTTGAGTAGATTCAAACCAAACACATGTACCCAATGACCACTCATATTCAATTTAACACTGTGATGATCTGTAAGTACAACTGTCCATTTCAACACAGCATACAACATGATTCCATATAAACAACTTGTAAATGAAATGCATCAGCAGCTCTACCACAAAAATGAAATGAAAAAAGTCAATCAATATAAGCTAACATTCATTGATGACACATTCACAGTTGTTACATCCAGTGACATGACATTCACTGAACTTTCCTCACTGGGGTGGGTGCTCATTACTGGCTGTCCATCCTGCGTATATAATGCTGATGACAAGTTTATTGCACCAGTTCCTGATGAATCTACAGCATACAAATGTTTTGGTGCCAAATTTAGACCCAATGTGTTTGTATTCACTGGTTGAGTTTCATACACCTGTCTCGCCATCAAGTTAACTGGTTCTGGGCCAACAGTGTTTTCACTGTATGAAGGCTTAAAGGGCATATCTGTCCCATTTGTGTAAGCTGGATTGAGACAGGGTTCTTGTCTCCCCGATCTGTTGTCACACACTTGGTTCACATTTGATTCTGAGTTGCCTATTCTAAAGTTGAATGTTTGATGAAGATCTGATTCCACATTCTTCTCAAATTCCTGTTTAACACTAGAGCCCTGGGATGACACGGTTGTGGGAACCTGTGAATGACGGGATCTCATGTGACCTTCCAATGAACTCTTATAGTTGAAACCCTGTGGGCAAAGAGAGCAGTGGAACTGTTTAGTTTCTGAATGAATTCGCATGTGCACTTTGAGGTTGCCAGGTTCCTTGCATTTTTTACCACATACATCACACTCATACGGCATCAGTGAAGAATGTCTGCGCAAATGCTTTCTCAAGACTCCACAGTCTGCAAACTGTAGAGGACAACTAGGGCACTGGTAGGGTTTTTCTTGGCTATGAGTGGAAAGATGTCTTTGGAAAGAAGATCTGTTTGTGAATTTCCTCGGACATTTGTCACAAACAAACAGTTCACTCTCGTCGATTTCTGTGTTAGTTTTATGAGTTATTATGTGCTTCTCCAGTCTGGAAAACAGCTTTCCACATATAGTGCATTGCTTCTTTTTATAGCGGTTATGTTTTGTTAAGTGTTCCTCCAATTCTTCCTGAGATGAAAACATATTTGCACATTTTGGGCATTTCAGAATATCATTTGGGTGAGCAGTTTTGTAGTGCTGAGTTCTACTAGTTCTGTTGGGAAATATTTCTTCACATAAGTGACACTTGACTTCTAGCAAAGATAGTTTGTGTTTTGCCAGGGCTCCTCTTGTGGCAAACAGCTGGTCACAGCACTTACACCGTATCATTCCCCCTGATTTGTGTGTGGCCATATGGTTATTCAAAGTTCCAGGCTCCACAAACTGCTTCCCACAAATACAGCATTTATACAAGTATTCTTGTGTATGAAACATCAGGTGCTTTTTCAAGGCAAACAGATTTTTAACCTCTGAACCACATATATGACAAATGCAAGGATCTGTTTCTTTCAAATTTGACGCCACTTTGCAGTCAAAGTGATAAGCTTTTGTATGGGCCTGAAGATGGGCTTTGAAAGGAAACTGTTTCTGGCAGACGTCACATTTATAAGAAGATGACCGTGAAGTTTTCTTATGGTCATAATAAGACTGTTGATTTTCAAACACTTTCAGACAATGTGGACAGGTAATTTCCTGTGCTAACTTCCACTTGGCACTTTTTTCCTTCATTTTGTGCACTTCTGAAACATGCTTATTTTTCTCCTTCGCCCTCACCTTGCCTTTTGAATTGGGTAATTTTTTGCCTTTAACAGAGATCAGCTTACTTCCTCTCCTTGATGCTCCGGTGACATTAGCTTTTTTACCAGTATTTCTGTCAGATCCGACTTTCTGAGGACTTGTCATTTTTCTCTTACTTTTTCTTCGAGTTTGCACAAGTGTCTCACTGTGTCTCCTGGACTGGTTCTCTTTGTAATCAGTGCTGCGGGAAAGTTCCCCTTGCACTTTTACTGAAGAAGTTTTTAATCTCTTATTATGTAAATATTTATGTTTCAAACCACTCTCCTCTTTCTTATTACTATCTGGTAATACAGCTCTCCTGGACAATGTTCTTTGAGAGGGTGCCCTGCTCCTAGGTTTCTCTTTGATACTCTGCTCTTTAATAAAATGTTTTTCATCTCTGACAGTTTCATTATCTACTAAATCAGTGTTTGCTCTAGATCTTGCAAATCCATTTTGCACGCATTCTGAAGTGTCATCAGTGGCACAAACTTGACTGGCAGACTCTTCCACATCAGGAATGTTTTGTTCAGGTGGTGTTTCATTCACTTCCTCATGTGATTTTCCATCGTGTATTACTACTTCCAATCGGATGTTCTGAACAAACTGGAGCATGATAGGCTCCTCCTTGTCAATGGAGAGATACACTGTCCCACACAAACCATTTCTGATGTATAGTATTCCATCGGTGTCACATCCATCCATAATTATTATATTGTATAACACATATATGTGTGTAACTATACAGGAAAAATCTGACAATAAATCTATATCATAGGTACTCACAAAATGTGAAATTAATCTTATGAATTAGTTTCATTCATAAATATATATCTGCACATTATTTGCAATAACTTTTACACACTTGCAAAGGTTATGTATTCTGAGTATTGAAATACTGAATGTTCCTTAAAATGTACATTAATCACTGATGGTTCGGTGAGGAGACAAACATTTTCCATCCAGACTTGACCCACCACTGGTAGGGGCATCTGAAAATATAATACAGGAGCACTTATTGAAGGTTCAGGCATATCCTGGGCTGTTATGCAAAACATTTAAACATCTGGCCAGTCACATAATTATTTTAAATTATTTCTTTAAACTCGACTTCCTTTGTCAAGAATGTAAATGTGTTTTATTGGTGGGGTCTAGAGATTCAATGCAGGGGGTTCAGTCTGGATGATTTAGCTACATTTGGTTTACTATCACTGGCTTCTCTCACACAGTTGGCAGCAGAATCACAATTTTAGCACACTGCTCAAACTACAAATCAGACACTGCAAAATAATATTAACATTGAGCTTATCTCCAAACCAGAAATTTGCAAAGACCGCTTTTCAAGATTGGTACACCGTTATGTGGTTGATATTAAAATGGTGTAGTCAATGTTAGCAATGATGCGTTTCTTTTACTTCAAGGAAAATAATAAAGTTGCGGGACAGCTGGCAAGTATTTAGAAGGATCCATATTAATGTCGACATAATGTGTTTCTCTCATGTGTTCCTGAAGGGCATTTTTGTAGGTGAAGTTTTCCCCACACACTTGACACTGTAATGGAATGCTGTCTTTGTGTATTTGCATGTGAATGCGGAGGTTACCCATCTGAGAACATGCCTTTCCACAGATCTCACAAACAAAGGGTCTTTCTTGAGTATGTGTGATCATATGTCTGCGAAGTCCACCACTGCGGGAAAACTTTTTGGGACATTTCATACAAGCATATGGTTTCTCCTCTGTATGAGTTCTAATATGCCTCTGATAAGAGAGCTTTTGTTTGAATTTCTTTGGGCACATGTCACAGGCAAACAATTTATCATCCTCCAGCTCCTGATTATGTGATAGCATATGATTATCCAGTCTTGTGACAAACAGGCCACATATTGTACACTGTGTTTTGGCTCTGTTACGGTGATACTTCAGATGGGGAGCCAGCTCTTCATTTGATGAGAACATCTTGCCACAAATATGACACCTCAGTATGTCATCTTTATGGTCCATCTTATAGTGGAATACCCTGCTTGTTTTGTTTGGAAAAGTTTTATCACAGATATTGCATTTGAACTCATGAGTAAGTTGATGTTTGGAAAGAGCTGATCTTGATTCAAAGCTAATGTTGCAGATTTTACACTGCACTTTTCCTGCTTTTTGATGTGTTGCCAAGTGGTTACTGTGTTTGGCAATAGAGTGGGTCCTCTCACCACAAACACAACACTGATATGCATATTCCCCAGTATGGATCATTGTGTGTGATTTCAAAATAGGAATGTTGGATACTTTCAAACCACATATTTCACAACTAATTCCTGCGCTATGTTTCTGAGGTTCACTGCCAGACATTGTATTTTCACTTTTGGACGCTATTTCGCAGCTCCCATTATTGTCAGCACCCTGGGGTGGATTTTCACTCTTCACATTTTGGCTGTGTTTTTGCATATGGACCATAAGATGAGCTTTGAATGGAACAACTTTATTGCAAACTTTGCACTTGTAAGATATTCTATCTCCTTTTCTGTGATCAAAATATTCTTGTTGGCTTTTGAAGATTTTCAAACAGTATTTGCATTTGACCTCTTTCTCCTGGTCCAACTTTCTGACTTTAAATTCTTTCTGCTTTCTCACAAGTTCTGAAACACCAATTTTGTTGTCAATACAAGCAGTTTGTTCCCCTTGCTCACTCTCACTGACACTCTGGTGTTCATCACCATATTTACTGGCAGGTGGGAATGTAATCTTGAGCGTGAGATCACTTTTCTTGGATTTTGAAGACCTTGTCACACGAGAAACTTTTTTCACAGTACTTTTGTTTGTCTTTCCGTCTGTTTTCACTTTTTTCTTTGAAATTGCAAGACGTTTTCTCTTTCTACTTTTGTAATCATCAATGACATCCTCTAAATCATCATTTGAGACATTTTCTGTCTTTGTAATGAATTTATTTCCATCCAATGTAATATCCTGTGCATCCTCTTCGTTCACATCATCATTTGTTGAGTCTCCAGCTGAAATCTCATTTTGAGATTTCTCTAGGATTGGACTTGCCACAGAACTTCGCAATCCATCTTCTGTTTGAGATTCAATAACAGTTGGCAAGGTAGTTATATTTCCACATTTCAAGTCATGTTTAGCAAACTGATCAGGCTGAAGAAATGGAATGGACTCTGCATAATCACCTTCTAATTTACTAATACTGTTATTAAAATCTACTGGTGTAGGTGTCATCTGAGGTTCACAAGCGACCCCTGACGAGGGATATGTTGTATAGTGATGCAGAACATCTTTGCTGGAGAGATCAGATATCTGTAGCTCATTCCCACTGGTGCCGTAAGGTGTGCCTTTGTCATACAATACAGTAATTTTTATGTGCTGTTCAAATCTACGGCAATAAACTTGCTGCTGATCCAGTGTCACATACAAGGTTCCAGAGGCAGAAGCAGTCTCATACACATGGCCATCACTTTTTGTTATGTTTGACATGCTTCCTATCTAGTACCAAACATTCAAGACATCTGCCTTCCTTAATTCAATACAGTTGAAATTTTACATACACCGCTCTCTGTACTATGTAATTGGGTAAAATACATGACATACATGCCTTGGTTACCGATTAAAGGTTTCTAAGAAAACTACAATGACATACAGTGCTGATAATTAAAGCCAGAATTACAACATTCAGTATTGGCATTCTTTCTCATTTGTACTTTTTGTGATTTCTAATTAAGACAAGTACAAGCAAAAATGAAATAGAGTAAAATTATCATCTAGAGCTGACCGCTGGAAATTGATGTAAACAAATGGCGAGCAGGTTTGAATAAAGCCTTCCTTGCTTGCCTCAGCAGTGGAGATATCTGAAAATATAATAGTAGCACTCATTGATGTGCGGCAGACACACACACCATAGAGAAATTGACAGAAGTAAAAAAATTAAATATAGCGCAGTCCAGCAGACACCAAAGGTGTTAGATTCAGTGAGTATTGATGTCTTAAGTGAATTTGATACAACTTTTCACATTAAAGTACCTAATAAAGCTTGACTGTCATCTCATGAGTAAGCAACAACCAAGCTACTCTGCTACTTTATGATACATTGTATCTACTCTTGTGGATTACTTAAATTCATTATCATTAACTCACCGCAGTTTAAAATTATGACTTCATCTTCTTTTATCAAATACAAATTTGGCAAATTTATCTGATTGCTTTCCACGGGTCACATTTTCAAACCCAGTACATGATAAGGCCACCCACTCTCCACCCATTTTTTGCTGTCTGCAGGACTGAATAACCTTAACTTTCGGACTTCTTTTATAATGTGTCAAAATTCACTAAAATAATATTTCAGCAATCAGAAAAGTATTCTTTTGCATCTCTTCTCCTACTTACCATTTCATCAAAATAATTTAAGGGATTATTTTGTTTGCTAAGTTTTGATAAAATGAGCAAAACTGATACAGCTCCTTTTGCCATACATCCTAAATCCTGAGATTTGTCTTGGTAAAGGTAAGGCATTATTTGTTTCAAATGAATACAACATCATTGTTTACATCAATTCCAGTCATAGAGGTAGCCAGTTTTGATCATTATCCATGGGCGGTTCTTCTTTTTTTGTCTTAAAATCACTTGTTCAATTCTCTAAACTCATACATTTTGTATTTCCCTACAGATCATAGAAATTTTACTGAAACATGAAATGTCATGAACTAAATCTGAAAATTTCTTTTTACAAACAAACCGTCTGTAACGAAGAAGATACGATAAACACAGAGAGGTGCTTTTTTTTCTTTCTCTTTTTAATTTTAATATTTCACCTCAACCAGTCTGTGCACTGTGACAAAGTTATCCTGTCTTCCGAAAACTCACAAAATGCACAAAACAGTAAAAAATATACAATCTAGGCAAAGTATGAATGATGGCAAGTAAAACACTGACCTTCTGCAAACAAACTCTTGTATTATCACATACAAAGCATGTGTTCTCACATCCTTCATTTTAATTCATATGAGAAAATTCAATATTTCGCTGACTGGGAACAATTATTTTTTTCCATTTACATTATATTTAATCTCATTATTCAACAGAAGTATATAAATTAGAACAGAAAACTCTTATCCGAGGTGACAAATAAAGCATCAGAAGTCTGATACCAAGCACATTAAAACAAAAAAAAACTGACAAAATTTGCTGCAATAAACAGGATGCTGACAATATTATTTATTACAGTTAGTTAAAATATCAATCATTAACTTTTAAATTTTTTTCAAGGAACTGGCGAAAGGCATTTGAATCTCTTACAAAATGCTTTGATTTTCCAAACAAGACTTACTTCAACAGCTTACTTTCAGGTCAACTTATGATAGAAGTTTAGTCAATGAAATCAACATGAATTTTGCTTCATGATAGGTGCCAAATTTGATCTCACTTCTAATGAGTAACAGAATTTGTGGATGACACTTGCTATAAGCTTAACACTATATACTATTGATTACACAACCTGCCATGTGCTGAAACAGTTTATGATGCTCTTCTGATGACGATTACTCTAGGCATTGCTACATAATGACATCATGGTAAAAAAGTTCCTGCATCAAACCCCAATTCAAACAAACTATTGAAAAGGGACATTAGTGGTAAAAGAAATTTAAAAGAAAAATAAGGAAATTTACAAATGTAATTAATAATCCTGATTTGTCGATCATCCACCTAGAAACAGCCCCAGTAGAGTAATTCCATTACTGACACTTTCCACTCCCCCACAACCACATCACCTGAAGTCATAAGCACTCAAACTTTCTTCCCTAAGCGACTGTGCCCACCTGAACATGTTTTGATCTGATGTGCCCTTGCAGTGATGTGTTGTAATTAAAGCCTTGCCCGCAATGCTGACAAGTGAATGCTTTGGCATTAGAGTGAATGCGCATGTGAACCTTCAAATTGTAGCTTTGGCTGCACTGTTTCCCGCAAACCTCACATCTGAATGGTTTCTCCCGAGTGTGGATTCGGATATGCTTGATGAGTGTTGATCTGTGCCTGAAGTCTTGAAAACAAATGTCGCACCTGTGAGGTTTTTCACCTGTGTGTATTCTTGAATGATTTTTCAACTGAGCCTTGGTTAAAAAAACTTTAGGACATTGATCGCATGCCATGGTTTTTGGCTGTCCATGTTTTGTCATATGTAAATCCAAGCGAACAACAAATGCACCACACAAAGAACACTGTTTCTTGCTGTGAAAACGATGATAGCGTAAGTGCTTCTGGAGATCAACATCAGAGTTACAGAACTGCTGACATATTGGGCATTGAGGCGCAACATCATAGTGACTACTTGCGAGGTGTGCAACCCTTTTCAAAAGATGTGGGAAAACTTCTCCACAAAAATTGCAACTTATTTTGTGTGTCTTCTGGTGACTGATTAATTCTCCTCTAGAGTGAAATGTTTTATTACAAGGATTGCAATGAAATTGTGACACTTTTAACCTGTGTCCTAAATGATCAACTTCACAATGTCTTAACAAGTCTTTCAACCAGTTTGTTTTTTTTCCACACACGCAACACATGTAGGAATGTTCATCTGTATGTGCTCGCATATGGTGCTTCAATCCTCTTTGAAGCACAAAGGATTTTTTACAAATAAAACAAGAGTAAGGACTGTTCCCTACACCAGCAGTCTCTGCCTTAGGACCATCTTCAAGGTTTGCTGGATGATCATGATACTGATGAACCAATAGAAAAGCTTTGTACTTGTGTTTGGAATGACATATGTCACATTCGTATGGTTCATCATCACCAACAACATAGGACCTGTGATCTTTTAGCTCTTGCTCACTCACAAAGGCCTTTCCGCAATATTTACAACTAACTTTCTTACATGCATCCACTTCAGCACCTAACATTTCCTGTGCAACTTTCTTCTTTTCAGGGTAAAAATTGCTTGCTTTATGCAACTTTAATTTCCTCTTGCGGCAGCTTTTCTTTCTTTCTAATGACGTGCTCATTATTGTTTTTCTTTTCAATCCAGAATCTTCCCACCCTAGCTCCGTGTAATTTCTCCATTGAGATTTGTCTGTCTTCGATACATTCATGTCCGTCAGTTTTTTCTTGCCAGTTTCCTTCTTTCCCCTGGTCGTACAAGTTAAAGGCAAATCAATGCCTTCAGCTCCTCTATGATCTTTTCTGTTATTAAAGTCACTGAAATCATCATTATCACAGTCCACGTGAAGGGCACCTCTGGAGGGGGAGGACCGAGGTTCAAATTTATTTTCAACTTCCAACCCGTACGCTGAAGTTTGTGGGGTTTCAACTTTGTTGTTACCTGTTATTTCACCATCACAATTGTTTACCTCCAGATCTTCAAAAAGGACTGATGAGTTACTCTGGTGATTGCAACCTTGACTGTTTTGATGTGTCTTGTCCAACACAACTCTAATTCTAACTTTGTGTTGAAAATTCCAAGAGAAGTCTTCATGATCATCAACAACAACATAAATAATACCACTAGTATTGGCAAACTCATAGCAGTGACCATCATCATACACGAAACTGCCAGCCATGACAACAAAAAGTAAAGTAAAAGCAACAAAGAAGTACCAGTAAGAATTTGCTATCGAAAACTTGTCATATTTTCTGAAACGAATAAATAATGTAATACTTTTAGTTTCAGACTGCAATAATTCTTTAATATCCACAAACTCCTCATTAGCTGATTTTATATATCAACTGCAAACGAAAATTAAACCATATATTTTTTTTAAAAAGGCATTTACATCATTTCCAAGAGATCCCCCGTCAATGATCCTTCAAAAGTTTTCTGCTCCAGATGAATCTCATATCATTCATTTCTTGATCTGTCCTGGTGAATACCTGCAATAAGATGTATCTCACTGAAAAGATGCTCAAGATTACAACACTTTCCATGCTCACAATGTTCATCCTGTACAAATGCCCTACTACATGTACTGTAATATTGTGCCCCATCACATGATGTCAGAATATAAGATGAGGGCCTTCTTTCACTCTGAAGACTCCCAATTTATTAATTTCATCTCCTCTCAATCTTGCGCCAAAGAGCCAATTGTACATGATGCATTAGATGAACTGCAATGGTGAATTTGATGATAATCATGTCTTGATCTAACTCCCACACACTTAATGCTAGGTAATCAGCCAGAGCTCCAGGTAGTCAGTCCAAAGACTCCCTGTACAGATGTCACTTTAGTAATGATGACTATTATATACCCAAGCCTTGCATTCACTGAACTTGCTGCTTCCTGGTTCAAATCAGACACTCTTGTGGCCATTATATAAAAAGGGCACAAAATGGTTACGGCTGGTCTTTTTGGGGGCATAATTTTAGTCATTGACCTTCCCATTTATTAATCATTTAATTCAATCTCCATTTCTGATGCAGGTTATATTTACAAAATATAGAAAATTTTATTTCTTGGAAAATTGTGCTCAACTCAGGAGTTTCCTGATATAGTACCCTCCCACTGAACCAGCTGAACTTTATTGCAGGTGTTTCAAACCCATTTAATTGCACAGATCATTAGTGTTTTACTATATTTAGTAAATAGTAGTATGATAATAATTTAAAATCAGAAATCAACCCTTCCCCCGTATTCTAAACTAGACACCTGCTCCCTTAAAATTATTTCACACATCTTGTATAATTATCATACTATAATGGAGCTAAGGATGAAAGTTCTGCCCTCAAAGGCTGTTTTTGGGAGGGCTTTGAAGCTCTGGAGGCATTCTCATCGCCCATAGCTCGAGTCATTGTGATGTAAGGGGATAATATAAAATGCTGCAAACTTTGGGTAATTTGTTCATTTTGCATTATAATTCACAAGTAAAATTCGCAACAAACACTGCCGACTCCATGCTTTTGAACAAGGACATGCTATTATGATCTATTTTTAATACCCTCATCGTACATATGCTGAAGGAAGCAAATTGTGGATGAACAAAAACATGGATCGCCTGTAAACTTCAGTGAAAAATGGTAAACAAACTCCAGAGTTGGCACAGAATCCGAGTCGATACTGATTCTATCATTGTATTTCTTTGCCTGTGGAGGGAACTTTACTTTGTGTCCTAGATCTAGATCATTATAAGTAATAAAGATATTTAAATCTAGATCATTACAAGTAATAATGGTATTTCTCCCAGGCAGGGCTGGGAAATTCAGCTGGTAATCAAAATGAAAAACTCAAAAAGTGACAATACTGTCACAATATGAATGCATCCATAATTCTCAGTTCCATAATAATGAATCATAATGACTTCACTGGCATAGTTAACAAGTTACTTGTTGGATTTCTTAAGTAAAAAATAAAAGAGAATGAAGAAAACTTACAAGTACGTGTTCTGACTTTATATCCCTCTGTCCTTATGCTGGAAACTGAAAGTAAATCACAACATAAATAAGATTTGTATATATATACTTCTTCTAGTAGTTCTAGAATGAGCTAATTTCACCGAAAAGAATGTTCATAAACTATATATTTTAAAGACAGAATTGCTGAATCAACACCACTTGAGGTCAAGAAAGTCACGCTTCTCCCCCACCCCCTCCAAATTCTGATTCTATTATAAAAAATAAAAAAAACTGTCATGAGACCGAGAGAAAGAGCCGAGGAGAGATATTTTATTCTGTAACAAACCTTGCTAATGGATCAAAAATTCAAAACCCACATAAACTGGATTGCTTGAAGACTCGGTTTCAGACACTGTGACCGTTCGAGCCAGTTCAGTGTTTTGCTTGTTTTATTCTTGTCAAACATTTAATGCAAAAATCTAAAACTAAGAGCAAGAGAGATTGGGATCTTTCATATCACTGCAAGTATGTTTGAACAAGTCAATAAGGACCAAGCTTAGCTCAAGGTTTTCCCATTATAGAGTGATATTTCTTTGATGTAACTGTAAATCTAAAGCAATAGAACTACTGAAACCAAATGTACAAGCTCCACAATGTAGATCTACATCTGTACAGGGAAAGTAACATTCAGCAGGATTACCGAATCTGATTATTCCGATGGTGACACAAGGACGTAACTACAGGAGCATCCATGTGCAAGGCAAGAGTCACAAAGCCCTCCCCCCCCCCCCCCTTACCGACTCGGCATGCGAGTTTACTTATTAGCATTCCATCAGGGAACCTGAGTAAAAGCAGGGTCTCTTGAATTCGAGGACACGATAACCGATAAGTATCGCTTTTTAAAAAAAGACGTGTGTGTAACCTGATGCATTACCATAAAAAACACCATGCTTTGCTCCGTATCGAGCCATCATGACGAGTAAAGAGCATAATTATTCAATAAAGCCAGCCAGAATTGTGATCTATTTTCTTCCTAAATAAAAATTACAAAACCAAAGATCCATATTTGCGAATAAGGTTCTGATCTTATCCGCAGACGTCTGCCAATAAGCGTAGCCCCTTTTAATGCAATTGATAAAGTCGCATCCTTGTCAGTTCCATACAGGGCCTACCCCCTTCTCCAAATCTAGTTTGGATTTCATTACCAAGTCATTCATAGTATCTTGGTCTAAATTCTGTAGGCCTATATAATATAGATTTAGTGTGTAATATCAAAGATACTAGAATTGATAAGATGAGACAGCTAGTGATTGCAGTGTACACAGATTTCACACTATAACCAAGCAGCAAACGCGCAGAAATCATGAAAAGCCGTATTAAAATTACAAAGCCAAATTAGTAGGGAAAAATTTTGTATTCTGTTCACTGTTCAGCTATCACTATATAGTATAAAGGCCTCGATTGACGTCACACATAAAGAATTATAATATAACCTCAATCGCTGTGGGAAAACTCTGGCTATGCCGCTTTTTTTTTTTTTTTCATGGCAGTAGCACTGTCACAATTTTGCATTATAAATTTACCCTTGTAATTTTAAAGCATTCTTTTCATACTATGCGCCATGAGCCCCGCCCCCAATCAGCACACAAATTGCGTACATGGTTTTTTTAGTGGTGCGAAGAAGACAGTGTCTCATCTTATTCCTTCTAGATCTAGATCTAGTATCTTTGGTAACTGTCTTTATACTAAAGAAGTCTTTCTAACTGTCTAATAGACAACACTTTATGTTTGGGCAGATCCGCCATCCACAATCTATTTAACCAACTTTGCAATTTATAACCACTGCATTTTATTTTATGAACAAATCTGAATAGATCTGGGAGTTCTATATCTATACGACATGACACACCCATCTCTTGTCACACACCTAGCTCTTAGATCCAAAACTACAGATCCCGTGCTTTTCCCAGTTCTGTATCCGAGGAGAAGCGCCACCCAACCAACCGACTAGATTTTCTAGATCTTGGGTCATTTCACTGCCAACGGCTGAATAGTGAATGTCGTCGATCAAAGGACCTCAAGAAATGCTGAGGAGAACATTTACCGTTTGTGTCCAGCCAAATACATCTGGAAGCACTGGCCCAGAAATCGTGGACAATATAGCAAATGAAAATGTCAGTTTGCCAAATGGAATCAAACAACTTTTTGAGTGAGTCCTTCACATCGGTAGGCCTTTTTCATAAAGCCCCGGATTCCATTCGCGTTTGGATAAAGTAGAAATTGCCATCCGGACAGTTCGGTTATACAATATTTAGTATCGAATATCTTCCTAACAAACCCAGCATTTTCATCCCTTCATTCGCTAAACAACCTTACTATTTATTTTACCATTAAACATTATTTACACAATTCGAATTTCATCGTTCCGGCGAATAATTATAATTTCTAGCTGCAGTACTTAATTTGCAATAAAGAATTTGATTTTCAATGGCACCTAGGCCTAACAATAGGTTTTTGTAATTTCGTTCGAACGGAGAATAAGGAAAAACATGCGTTTCATTTCAACCAAGAATAGCGATGGAAGTGATACAGATTCAAACACATCACACGGTCTCTCATGATACACATTACACATACACATCTCCCGTGTCAGAGAATTTTCATGCTAAAAATCCGTAGTCGGAATAATTTACTTGCAAAACGATACCCTCTGGCAGAGTAACTATAAACACATTAGGTTCAGGCAGGGGTTCTCAGCTCGTGTCATACACAATGGAGGCAAATGAAATTGGTCAGATATGTATGTTGAACATGCAACAAAAATACATGCATACGCAACGCAGGCATTTACAAAATGCACTCAGTCACCAAACAATATACGCTGTCGAAGAATGGAGGCTCGGAGTTTATATCTACCATTCCGATCCCAGAGTCCCTGAGATTCGAGGAGTGAGAAGCTTTGTTTTGCACACGGTTCACATTCCGAATTTTCGCAAGGCTGGCTTTAGTTCCGGACATTTGGTCAGCTAGATTTTGACCTTTTTCCGGGGGGGGGGGGGGGGGACTAAATCAGCATCGGATGTATACCAACACATTTGGGGGGGGGGGGGGTTGTTTTATTTAATTTTTCGGAGATAATACTGTATGAGGAAGACAGCATTAGTAGAGCACTTATTTCATGTTCTCAGTATTAATAGCCAAGTTAACAAACATCCGTATTACTTTTCCCACAGCTACAGAATTAGAAAGATCCTCCGTCTCCCTGCGTCCCGCGCTCACGGAAACACATGAAGTCTATTCTTGAAATTATGTCCTTGTTGTGTACCTAAAATGGAACTCCACCCATTATCTCTCCATTTTTTGCCATGATTTTCTAAACCTGAACCAAACTTAACCGAGTTCAAGAAAAGGAGTCTGGAGCGTCTGACCATTTATCCGGTTGCTGAGCAAAGCTGGGATTGTTGAAAAAGGTGGCTACTTACAGTTTCTGTAATAATTGAGCCGTGGGTTTTAAGTTAATGTTGGATGTCACCATAGAGATATTATTACACTAGAGTGCGCACGGTGTCACACGACGTGGAACTATTAGAGTCTCGTGGCGGCCATTTTGACTTGGGGTGGCGATTTCGGAAGTCAGAGGGTTATTTTTTCTGTATGCAAGATGGTTCAGAATTCCATAAATCATTTCTATCCTTCTGTCCTTCCCATCTAAGGCTGAGCAAGCCCAGTTTACGATAAGAACGTCTTTCAATCTCTCCCACCCACGCCATCTGTGATTTGTACATCCATTTGTCTTAATTATAATTACACACTTGCGAAGAAACACAGGAAAGACTCGGGGCGGGGGGGGGGCAGAAGAGAATCAAAGACCTGGGTCTTTTATGAACAAGTGCCGAAGCGGCCCCGAGTTGACTGCACAGTGATGGCTCACTTTCAAGGAGATAGGACGTTAAATGCTCTGGGCTAATAATGTCTAGATTTACGTGTCATCGTACTGCATCATGCTCCTCCCACCCCCATCACCCTTGTGTTTTGGATTGTCTCAGTTAAAACAGACAGCCATGATGGGACTGGGTGGCAAGGTTATCTCCATAGCCCTAATTCCTCTTTGATATGAATAAAACGTACGTCCAAACAAATTGATCATTTAGTGCATTGGATTGACAATAGGGAAGGGCTAAAGATCAAAACCTATTGTAATATATTTATCAATATGAGTATATCGTGGGGCATTGCCATATAGTTGTTTGCGACACTGTGCTGATTTTTTAGCCTTTGTCATGAAAGTTGTTCTCTCACTCCTCATTTCATTATAAGTGTCATTCCAATCTTTAAGTTTCGATTTTGAAAGGTCTGGAACAAACCCCAGATGTTACACAACTCTTCGAATTTTCAATCCTCATTTTCCTGAAAAGGCAAAGATGCACATAATACAACAATATGGAAAATGCCAGTCGATATTATTTATCAAACAATAACAACAATTTTTTATTGTGACTTATTTTTTGCTTTTTTTTTTTTTTTTTTGCTTTCCGTGGAAGGAATTTGAGAGATTGGCTAAATGGATTGCCAGAATAAGTAGACAAACTGAGAATGGGAAGCCTTGGTATCCAACCAAGAATGACTAAGTGTGTAGTGCTCACTTCCTAAGCTCTGACAATTACGCAGGGCTCGATAAACAGACACTAAGACCAAAGGCAATTCCATCTGTTTTCGAAAATTATCCTCCCCTCAAGCAGAAACTGCCAACTCCAAGAAGACCATCTCCCAGAAAAGAGGAAAAATCCTGAGAGCTGAACCCCCCCCCCCCCCCACCCCACCCACCCCAAGGCATGTATGTATGATCTAGATCATTCATATGCCCACCACTCAATCGAAGGTCATCTTGAGAGGACAAAGGCAGAGATTAATTTATGCAAATAAAAGAAAGCTGTGCAAAGGCCGCTGAATTAAGAAATAGCAAGAAAAAGCTGGTGCGGAGAGAGAAGAGAATTGAAAGTTTTCATGTCTATTCTCTTCTTTCTTTCTTTCTTTATATGATCCAGTTATACCTCTAAAATATATATATTTTTTGTTTCTGTATGAAGGTGAACATTTTTCCTTGTTATATACTACTAACATGCCCTTCTCATGATTTTCTTTTCAAAGCTATGCATGTTGTAATTTTCATGACTCTTACTAGTTTTACCAGTTATGAACTTGTTATTTTGGAGAACGTTGTTTGGGGGACGTAGTCTGATTAAAAAACCAAACAGAAAATATTGCGGTGTTCACTGTTCAGCTTTAGCTTTCTATGTAAAAAAAACTGTCTCCGCAACAACAGCCTGTGTTGCATCGTATTTGTAGTATATCTATTATGACTTTGACATAATTATAGGCGGGGATGGGATTACTATTCCTTGAGACGTCGAACAGCCAGCGCCTGCTCGCTAGCGAATCCTTCCCAAGTCAACATGGCGCGCATGTAGGCCAATTGGGGCCACTGCGACGCGTTGCACTTGTGCATGCGTGCGGACTCTATTTTATTATAGTATCTCTATGGATGTCACTAAAATGCATTATTCATCATGTGCCACGAAAACTTCAGATGTCTCTTTTTTTTTTTTTTTAATAGCCGTACTGAAAGTCCAGAATTGCTGGTTTTTTTGTTGGTTTTGGTTTGTTTGTTCTTTTCAAATAGAGGCATTTTATTCATCTTGGTAGTCCATCTTGATTTTGCTTTGAAAAGACATGAGAAATTTGGGATAAAGGACTAAATTGAAAATCTAATGATTAAAATTCCAGGTCTTCTTCGCCAATATGGCAATAGTTATATGGCACTAGGAAGTTCAGAGACAGCCTGGCTCGTCTAATTATCGGAGAGAATTTCATCTTTACTATAATGTGGTGGGGATAATTTTATACCGTCAGAAAACACTAGCATATATTCTGCTTTGAAGAAGTGTGTTAAGTGTTGTTACGCACATATCATTAATCTAGTGTCTATCTTCTGCATTACCCAGTTTCGTCTCGGTTAAAGTAAAAAATTGGCAAAAAGAAAAGGCTGTATGTTGCCTATAGCCTTGAAGCGACCCCCACAGTTTTTCTGTGTTTTTTTTTTTATTTTGCTCTGAGATAGGGAGAGAGAGTGAGCGAGACAGGGAGAGAGAAAGAAGCAGTGCAGAGATAGAGAGAGAGAGAGTGAGCGAGACAGGGAGAGAGAAAGAAGCAGTGTAGTGTGTTGAGCGCTTCGCCGGCGCTCCATTCTGCTCTGTGGTTGACAGGTTTCGTCTGTAAAGCGCATAGAGCATTTTAAGAATGGATATGCCCTATGTAAAAAAATAATAATGATATAATATTTCGTCTCGGATAAGGCCCTCGCGACGGTCCGGAGACTTTAATTGGATACGGATTTTTAGTGATAAATAAAAAGTAAAATTGATGTTTTTCAACAAAACAATGTTTATTCCCAGCTCAATTTGTTTCAGATCGATGCAGGCAAAGCATATTTTTCTGAATTATATTCTACACAGTCGGAATTCCTTGCTGTTGCTGCTGTTTTTGTTGTTGTTGTTGTTTCTTTCCACAGTGACTTTAAGCTCAGATCTACCTTTTCGCTGTGAACAGTCATTCGAGACCGGACGTTAAAATTAATGAAAAGACGGACAGGAGATCGTGAACGTTCACATCAGAAGCTGAGAAGCACTTAATTATGTTGGGGACTGCCTAAAAAATATCTTGCGAGATAAAAATGGATATTTGGACGAGCCAAATAGTTTAATCACAGGTTAGTCGGCAACAAATTTCGAAGTCGAGACGTGGATCTAGAATCTAGATCTAGATCAAGATCTGGTTCTGCATAAAAATCTAAATCTAGATCTGTTTGTCAAAGTGTGCGTAAACCATTGCCGCATTGTCTTCATTCCGCAGAACAAGGAGTCAAAACTCAAACTGCTTGCGCCTTGTAGTTTACACATGGTATAGATCTAGATCTAGATCTTGACTACATGCAAACTGCTATTGCAATTCACGACTTGAATTAAGATCGGGTTGACGGCCGAAAAATGAATGGGTGTAAACTCTTCGTGCGCAACTCTTTAGTGTTAGCAAATCAGCAGACACTGCACAATGCTTTACAAAAAGAAATTCAATTCACGACCCCGCCAACTGCTAGTGTCTTGATCTTAGACCACTTTCTGTGTAGCTTTTGGCCTAGAGTTCTATACTAGTACTTTCTCAAAAGGCTAGAAAAAGAAAAAAAAAAATGAAATTTCATGATCAGTGTGAATGTAGGTCATCCTGTGATAATCATGCTGCGAGCACATTCCCACAATAAATTGTAACAACAATGCAACAACACCCAAGCTGAAAGACCCTGGGTGTCTATCCACATAATTTCCTCAGGAGAATGTGTTTTTTTGTTGTTTTTTTCTAACCGCAAACAACTTAGTGGCCCTTTTTGATTATTAATATAAAAAAAAACAACCTCCCAAGCAATCAAATTAGACACTGTCAACTCACTGGAGTGAGTAGTGGGCATTAGGAATCAAGGATCACTTCTGCTAGTGCGCCTCCCAGTACACTTTGAGTTCATAAGAAATTAGTAGAAAGTACTTTGTTTCCCCTAGTACTGAAAATCTTCAGCCACACGCAGTGGCCAGAAAATAAGCAGGAATTAGCAGCTCTCACAAAAAATGTTTTTTCAACAAAATCGGATGACCGCTTGCTGAGGGTTACACAATAATTAGGAAGTTATTTATAAGCGATTTCAGTTTTTGGACATGTTTGTGACCTGATTGCATTGGAAGCCTACTGCCACATGTCTAGTCAGTGTGGACTGTCTTTAAATCTATTGCATAAGTTAAGAAAATTCAATTTCATTTCATATGAGATCATGTGTCATTGCCCTGTCCCCAAAATTAACAAAGCTGCCAACTTTTACTCACTGATTCAGTTAAAAAGCTTCTGGTTGGCTCACCAAGCTTTTTGGAGTGATCAGATGCAGATTTCTTGTTGTAGAAAGTAGTGTTAGATTATAAAAATTAGAATTGTATGCAGCATGCATGTGATTTATGAGCCTCATCTCAAGCCGTGTTGCATGAATTTCATAGAGACATAAACTCATAAACTAGAATTAGAAAGGAGGGACAGAAATCTCTGGCTATCATCAGCATTAACATGGCATTTCATTATATTATGTCAGGGATCAACTGTAATTTTCTTCTGTCTGGTGTGGAATAGCAAGATTACAACAAATTCCACCACCATTCAAGGAGTCCCTCAAATAGTAATGGTCACTATTATTATATACAGCTAGGCAAAATATGCCACTTCGTCCCATGCACCACAGTATAGCTGAGTAATGATAATATCAGTTATGGGGGAAGGACTTCTAAATGTGTCTCATAACATACTCCACTTGTTCTTTCAGCAAAGAAATATTCCACACTGTGAGGGGTATCCCCCAACAAGAGCGTGACTTTAGGAGTATTTGGGGGTGATCACCACGGAGGGGCAGCGCTGCCCTGGCAAGTTGGCCCTTCATGTTTTAATTTTTACAGGAGAAATTGGAGTATTGACCAGATTTCAATGGGCAATTTTTTAATATCCAACAGGGTACCTAATCAACAGAGGCTTTCTTAACATTTTCTGTTTGTTCTCTTTCAGAAAAACCCACTGAAGACTGAAAAGAAACAGGATTTGGATTGGATCACAGATCTCTGATCAGCTTCTGTAAAACTAAAAGCATTCAAGACCGAGTTAATTTTCATGTCAGTACTATTTACCTTGCACTATTTACAATTTATAAATTTAATTATGAAAGGAAGTTTCAGATCGAACGTGGCATTTCATGAATTTATTTTTATTATAAATACTTCTGACACAAGTTCAGTTTGGGAGCATTGCATAATTTGTGAAAATTCATGCACATGATTTAAAATTTATGTACAAGCAAAAAAAGTTGACCTTAAAGTAACAGTCGTCTTTAAAAATTGGCATTTGTTATATAATGTGAATAATAACATTTACTGTTCAAGTTGTCTTCAATCCTTTGCAACTGCAAGACGGTGTTAAAAATAAAGAAGAGGAAACTAATGCAACATTTGGAACAGAAGTCATTCCAAAACTTTTAACTTTACTGTTTTCAAATGTCAATTCTTCACTGCAGTAAAGAGAGGCCATTGAAATAGGACCTGTATTAACCCTTTCAGTGCCAGTACTGTTAAATGTGAATAGCTTCATGTCCAGGTGACAGCATGCAATATTTTTCTGTGATTATTATCTTACATTACAAACACTTCTTAATTATTTCAACTCACATCTTTTGTCTGAAAAAGTGCCATTTACTAAAGTATGAGAGCTACACTTTACCAAAACTATTTTTAAAAAACAAAAGTTCCACAGCATTGGCAGTGAATGAGTTATGTTGTGATGGAAAGACTGGAATAAGGCTGATTAATCATTATAAACATGAAAAAACTACACCATTTCCCATGCCAAACTGAGTGTCATATCAACACATATCTCCAGAAAAAAGGTGGCACAATGAAAGTTTTTGATGGTATTGACAGATGATGGAAAGGAATACTTTGTGATGTGATACTGGGATGTTAACAGAATAGCGCAACTCACATAGCTTTTCTCTACAAATTGGTCTTCTTAGTGTCTGACCAATCAGCTGGCGCATGTTCATCCGGTTTAACAAGCCAAATAACCATGAAAAAATGATGGTTACACAACATCCTGGTCATAATCTGTATATCAGATGTCTGGAATTCATGGAGCCTGTGAAAATCATCATATTCAGTTCCTGTCAGTGTCATTGTGCTCAGTGATTAAATAACATTTGTTATCTGTAATCTAATGACACACATACCTGTTGTAAATACAATGAAAGGTAATTCAAAGCCCGTCTCCTGTTCTTTCAGAACCATATAATCAAGATCGTTTGGCAGGGGAAACGAAGGCAACCCGTAAACTGTATGGAACCCTGGTCTTTTCAGTCCATGCAGCTGAGCAGTGGAGCACGTGATGATTACCTTGTGAACAGATGGCATTTTTTGTGAAATGAGATCATCACTTGGTTTGTCTGTTTGAAAGTTGCAGAAGATTTGAAAGGAAAATGAGGAACTGGAAATGTGATGATCATGGTTGTGAGTATGAAATGTCAGATTCAAGTGGCCATGTTTTACTTACATTTGATGATCAGGAAGTCATGAAATGGCCGTTTCAGAAAAAAATCAATCTTTCAGTTGTTTTGGACTCTGTAAAATCTGTAACTGTGAAAGATGTGAAACCTGGATCACCAAATTTGCAGGGCTTAGATTTGAAAGACACAAATTGGAGTGAAAGTTTTACTGATGAGAAATCTTTGGCCCCTGAACTTTGTGATTTAGATAATGCAAATTTTGATGAGGTTGATTCAAAGGATCCAAATTTAACCATCACAGATAATGATATTAATGTTGCTCCCAGTCCATCGGAGGGAACAAATATTGTAAGTGCAGGCTCTGGTACAAGTACTAGTCTCAGTACTCATAATGCTACCACTCCTTTGAGCACCATGGATGTCAAACAACTTTCTACGTTCAGCACTATTTGTAGTGCGGCAGCTGGTACTGAATCATATGGAAAATATGCGCTCACGCCAGACATCAGACTTGATAAAGCTATTCATGAGTCGTTGAGCAATGTGAAAGTGCAGTCAGATCAAAAGGCTGGTATTTCTGCAAATCATCATTGGGGCATCTACCCATCCACAATGAACAAAACCAGTCAGTCTCACAAAGGTAAAAGAGTGCATGCTGATGATGAGGAGGAGGTGATCATTTTAGGTGTACAAGGCAAATTTCGCACAAAACCAAATTTGAAACTGAAAAATGTGCAAAACCAGCATGGAGGAAAACAACATTTTTACAGTGAAAAGGCCAGAAGTGCAGTTGTTCAAAGTAGTTCAAAGTTATCGAGATTAGATTTGTCTCACAGTGAAAAGGCCAGAAGTGCAGTTGTTAATAGTAGTTCAAAGTTATCGAGATTAAATTTGTCTCACAGTGAAAAGGCCAGACAAGTAGCACTTGTAAGACCTACTAGTACTTCAAAATTGTCTAGATCAAATATATCAACACACACATCTCGCAATGAAAATACCAGACAAGTAGCACTTGTTAGTGGTACTTCAAAATTGTCCAGACCCAATACATCAACCCATACATCTGGCAGTGAAAGGGCCAAACAGGTAGCATTTTCAGTTCGTGCTTCAAAATTGTCTCATCCAAATACATCAACACCCACATCTCGCAATGAAAGGGTCAGGCAAGTAGCATCTCTGGTTGGCTCTTCAAAGTTATCTAGATCAAATATATCGGCACTCACATCTCACATAGAGAAGGTTAGACAACTAGCACTCATTAGTGGCACTTCAAAATTGTTTCGACCAAATACATCAACACACACATCTCGCAATGATAGGACCAGAAATATAGCATATGTCAGTGCCTCTTCAAAGATGTATAGACCAAATCTACCAGCTCATGCATCTCACAATGAAAAGGCTAGACAAGTAGCATTTGGTAGTAGCACTTCAAAGTTATCGAGACCAAATATGTCAGCAAATGCATCACTAAAGGAAGTTAGACCCGGAGCATCCAGAGACAGCAATTCCAGTTTAAGAATACCAGAAATGTCAGCACATAAACAGTTGGCACAGGCAGCACCCATGGCACAAACTTCCTACTACAAACAAGAAATCGAATGTGAGGCTTGCAAAAAAAAGTTTCAGGGCAAAATTGCATACCTTGATCATATTCGCAATAAAAAGCGTTATAGGAATCGGAGGGTAGAATACACATGTAAAACCTGCGATGCTACAAAAGGATTTGTATATGGTAGATTTGGATTCGAGGCTCATTACATTGTACACAATCATGTGTATCATTCTTCTCAGCCTGGTGTGCAAGTAATTCAGACAGAGGTTGGACCAGTGAAGAAGTATCGATGTCCATTTTGTGAGTATGAAGTGTACAGTGTGCAGACTCTGAACAAACATGTTCGAGAACACACACAGGAATCACTTTTCCAGTGCTGTACTTGCGGCATGTTTGTGGAAAAATGGGAAAGTCATGTAAAAATCCACAGTGATGCTTTGAGATTTCGGTGTTCACAGTGTGATACAAGATTTTCTACAAATAAAGAACTGAGGCAACATAAAAGATCCCACCCTCAGATTTGCAAATACTGTGGTGCAAGTTTCAATACCTTGACAATCATGAGGAAACATATTCAGTCAGTACATGCTAATGAAGCTTTGAAGTGCTCCATTTGTGGAAAGTTGTTCAATAACCAATCAACCTATGATGGACATATGAAAGAACACCGCGTCAGAAAAAGACTCCAGTGTCCTGTTTGTGGAGTTTTTGTTACACGTCTGAAGAATCATTTGCAAACTCATAATGAAGAAAATATTTTTGCTTGCGATCAATGCCCAATGAAATTTAAGACCAGTAGATGTTTGGCTACTCATTACTCTCGCCATTCAGGGGAAAAGCGTTATAAATGTGACTTTTGTCCCATGAGCTTCAGGTTATCTTGCACCCTGGCAAACCATGTCAAAATTCATACTCAAGAAAGAGATTATGTTTGTGAAGTCTGCGGGAAAAGGACCGCAACCTCATACAATCTGAAAATTCATAAACGGATTCACTCAGATCATCGTCCATTTCCCTGCAAAATGTGTGACCAGGCATTCAACTACAAAGCATCACTTCAGGGTCACATGAAATCTCGCCATGGCATCTGTCCAGATGCTCTGAATCAGTCCACACAGCCAAACAGCATAAGTACTGATCCTCAGAATCAGTCCACACAGCCAGACAGCATAAGTACTGATCCTCCATTGTGCAATGACACAGATAAAGGTAGCACACAGGCTTCCTGCACAGCTCTGGAACTCCAGGATTCCTTGGAACAGCCCTGGAATTTAAAACTTGAGGAAAAAACCTTGGATTTACTGGATTAGCACTGGAATAACTCTGGAATACCCATGGGATTTTAGCAAGTGGGGCAATTCTGAACAAAAAGAAATAATTAATTTTCTCTCATTTTCTAGCATGAGTAGCCCTGGATTTTTAACATTTTAGGTCCCAACAGGCAGGGGAAAGGCCCTGGAGAAACATTCTCAGAGGGGTGCGGGACCCCTCAGCCCAGTAGACTGGCACATGATGTATATCTTGGTTATTTGATTTGTTTTTACTACTACTCCTGAACATTCTTTTCATGTATTTACCATGTTCTAAGTGTACACATAATATATTGTACCAATGGCTCTATAATTGTGTATTATATGTGTGTAATTATATGTATAATGGTGTACTATTGTTAATGTCATTCTGAATAACCTGCAGAATCATAAAGTATGGCTTCTTGTAATGCATCATGTACAAAAATCTGGAGTCACAAAATGAAAGTCTCCCAAAGGCAAGTCTGAAAGATGATAATTCTCAGGATCTTTGGCTGTCACTTCCATCCAGGTGGTTGCCAGGTAAATACAACAAATCTAGAACTTTAAAGAACCAACATATGTTGAAAATATCAAATCTGTAGATTCAGAGTGAGGAAAGTAACCATAAATTCATTTCTCAACTACTTGTGTAAAATTATAATTTCAAATTTCTTATAGCTTGAGCAATAGCCTCTGGTTCCTCCAACCCATCAGAAACTTCAAAAACTGGTTCATGGGTGCCAGTCTTTCATTTTCGCCAACTGCCTTTTCAAAACCAGTCGCAGGAGAACTAACACCAGTCATAGGAGACGGACTTGAAAGATTCAGATCTGATCAACTGTTTCACGCTGAGTTGTGTCTCATACAATGATCGGGATGGCCTGCTCATTTATTACTTTTTTGACGCTCTTTTAATTTTCATAAAACCAGTGGCTGACTTTTTCAAAAGATCTTTTATCAGGCTTAGCAAAATGGAATGGGTCGAGGCAGTGTGGAATTAGTATTGCATTTTAAAATTTTTTTTTACACATACATGTACTGAATTGTACTTGTGGAATAATAACAATTTTAGAATGATACATGTATTTTTTTATAATTTGCAGAAAGTAAATTCATTTCATGTTAATATGATAGTGAATATTATTACATGTGTTGGAAATACTGAATCGCTTGCACATATGTAAAACATGTACAGTTTTCTCTTCAACATACTGTTCACATTATCCATGTGTGTGTGAGTTTTGAAAATCCAAGGACTCTGTATGTAAATTCCATATTTTTATCATTAATGTTCATAAATCATGTACATTCAGGTAAAATTTAGTGGAAAAAAAAAAATACAATAAACAGAAATTTTATCATTAATGTTCATAAATCATGTACATTCAGGTAAAATTTAGTGGAAAAAAAAAAAAAATACAATAAACAGAAAATGTCTAACAGGTACCAAATGCCTGCATGAATTTTATGATGAGGAGTATATTTCACTGCCTATTTGGCCTATAGTGTTTGGTAAAATCAGTCATAAGATGTGCAAAATTAAAGCATTTTTGCTTCTTGAGTGTGCATGTTGCAAAAATCAACTGAATGAGTAGGTCTTGTGCTTGATGTAGTGTTATAGTAAAATACATGTAACGGATATCTGATGAGATGTTGTAAGAAATTATGCATTTTTTAGTGAATAGTTATTGATCATTTTAGCGCCATTTCCCAGCGGCAAAGACTTATTGTGTTTATGTGCTTTATGTAGTGAATATTATTGAAACTCAAATACACGTAGTGCATCTGTAACTTGGTTTATGATTGCTTTGCCTCTTGTAGTTGCAGAGGGAACATAATATTATGACATATTATGCCAGATATTATTACATGCATGGGGTGAAACAAAGTCTATTTTTCCTTTTCTGTTAATGCAGACCTTGCTTTCCATGTCTCACAGTATGTCAATATTTCTGACAAGTTTAAGAAACCTCTTATAATATTCAAATGATCCATTCCTGCTGCATCATGAAATTGTAGTACATGTATAAATCATGTACCAGAGGATGTTTCTGAATTTTGTTTCTCACTACAAAAACAAAATGTCATAAAAATTGATGTATTCTGTTTATATTCAATTGTTCCATTCATTTTTTTCACTGCCCTTTGATAAGCCCTCTTTTACTGTTCTCGTATTGATTATTGTTTTCAGTCACACAGAAGTCACACACCTGACTGACATCATTTCATTTTCTTTGGTCAGATTACACTTTTACAGCATTGTTTCATGTACTTCATTATGCACTCTATAAAATACTGTCATGGTCATAACACAATTGCCTAACTAATTTTTAAATACATACATTTTTAAAGTAGGGCCTATGGTTCCAGAATAAAATAAGGTTTGTTTTCTTTCCTGAAAAGCATGAAGTTTTTTATCGAGCCTTCAAAGTCTGAACTTTGACATGAAGTCGCTTTTACACACTTCACAAGATTTGCAAAGCATTGATACTTTTTCATGCTTTATGAACATGTTTTAAAAATGACGTCAGCAAATGTGTTGTAAGCATGGCGATACATAGCGCGTAAGGTAGTTTTTTCTGTGTACTTACATATATATTGTATGATATGACCATCCATCTGTCAAACTGGCCTGTCAACAGTTGTCCCATTTCACAGGAACGCATTTCAGAGCTTTGATCAGCAAAAATATTTCCTTTTATAAGTTGTAAAGATACCAACACATAACTTTGTTGGAAAAGATCTCACCTCAAACAATAATGTGGTAGTCATAATTTAAAATCCCAAAATCGTTGATACGCCAGTATCAGCTCAAGTGCATGTATACACTGAATTCTCCGTGGTGTATTCTCTCCATAGTTTGTGTTAATTTAGGGTAGTCATTTTTTCAGGTCAGTGCATCAGAGCAACCTCGGTGTGGTGACCAATGAGAATTTTTGGCACAGTTTAAATTAATTTCCATAGGTTTGAAAATATCAGGAAATTACAAATGATTAGCCAGAACCAATACGTGTCAACATGATGAACAAGATTAGGCACTGACTGTTGCTGCTTATAACTTGTGGTATTTCATAAGGGCAACTTGTTTTGATTCTTTCTTTTAATAAATTTTCATCGAATTGTCTAAAACCGAAATGAAAAGATTGTGTTCGCAATTATGCTTGTATGTGTTTTTATCTTGTTTAAATATTGTCTCATGATTAGAGTACGATTAAACAATGAGCTATTAACAAAATACAACATTAATTGATGTATTCATACATTCCTGTATGTTGTAAAGAAGTATTAGGGTCCTTTCCTTCAACTTTGAATGACAAAGTGAGAAATATGCAAGAAATACACTGTAATATTTTCTAAGTTATTGCCCTTGGGTCCAAGTTTAGTGGATGATATGGGTCGCACTTTCAGTTTCATACTGTCAGTGTTAAGTTTTATGCGCACATTTATTTCATACTCAGAAGTGTTGATTAGATAGTTTATATCTTATGTAGTTTGGTGTTGTCACGAGTGGAGTGAGTGCAATTAAGGGGATTGCTACAGAGCGGGTGTAGAATAAGAAGAGCTCACGACAGACGGATAGGAAAAGACGTGAAAGGGGAAGAGTAAAAATAACTCATGCAGACAAGTGGGAAAAGCGTGCGTGTATGAGTGGTGTGGAAGTCTGAATGAGGCGAAAGCGCGGTATTACTATCACTGCAAGTTAGAAGGTCCTACGGATCGGACCTGTGAATAAGAGCCCATTGGGCGGACATAAAGGGAAGCAGTCGAGAAGACTAGTGAGAGTCTTTCCAGTAATGACTGGTGTCGGGGACGGGCCGCAGAGCCACCTCGATGAGCACAAGTGATAGGCCAGCATAGGGCCGGAGGCCATACATAGGCCAGAAGTGAGACTGTCAGTGCAGGACAGTAGAGGCACATAAAGTCGTGGCAGTCAGGCCACGGACAGGGACGTAGATATGAGAGTGAATGAGATACTATATTGTTGCCATGTTGATAGGCTAGTGAACTGATACTATGTTGTTGCCATGTTGATGGCTATGGAAATAATAATGTGTTATTGCCCTGCTGAGGTGCGAGGGGAATGCTAAGGTGTATGACAATAGGAAGGTGATATTGAGAGACTGCGGTGCCAGTAAATTATTAATGTGCTATTAAGACCCGGAGGGGAGAGGCTGAGGCCGAAGTGCCGTTAGGAGTAACTACCGGATTGTGGATCCGAGGGAGAGTGTGTGTGAGAATAAGGCCGTTGTACGGCAGTGCATTTCAATAATATAATGTATGTAATTGCGCTATTATATGTATAATTATGTTTAATAAATGTGTGAGTCTGATGGGTTGTTTTGTTAAGTGTTAAACTTGGTTGTTCGTGATTGTCGTCCTGTCATAAACCATTACATCTCCCAGTCTGGGATTTGTGACATTGGGGGCTCGTCCGTTGTGACACTGGGGGCTCGTCCGTTGTGACACTGGGGGCTCGTCCTGTTTACCTGTGGTCATTTTGACATTGTGTATTCGTTATATCTAGTTGTTTTTCTGTTGTGCTAGGAATTCATGCTGTTGTCTTTGTTCGTGGGATGAATGGAAATTTCATGATGGTATGATTTATGTATGTTTATGAATAATAATATGTATTGATGCATGTATTTTGATGAATATGTATTAATGTGTACTTAAATTTCTGCAGAGTGTGTGTGCCAGCCTGAGGAGTCAAGCGGCCAGAGCTCCGATTAAGGGGAGGAGTTAAACTCAAAATTCGAAGTTAAGTGAAACTGAAATTTTGTACCCTGGATCGGGGGCTGTTCCTTTAATCTGTCTTTTTCTCTGTTTTTGCTGTTTTTGTTGTCGTTATAGGTTATACGGGCGGTGGCGCGGGTTTGCTGTGGTGAGCGTAGTTTGTCCTCTTCGGGAGGTGGGCTAATCTGGGAACTTCGTTCATCACAGTGAACAGTTCTGTAGGGACCTGTATTTTTGTTTAGATTGTAGCGTTCTATCTTCCTCGTTTTAGGAAGACGTTTCTCTTGTCCCTCTTCTACCTTTCTGTAGATACGTTCTTTTTTTTCAGACTCTGTTCTTGTTTGTACCGTGTTGTGTAATCGGCGTAGTAGGTTGCATTTTTTTCCATTATAGTTTTTTTTTTTGTAGAAGCTTTGTCCTAGTCTGGTTCGTTGTCCTTGACGTACTTGTGGTCCTTCTACTGTATTTCTTCATTCTTGTCGTTTCTTTTTTCCTTTATAATTAATAGTGCTATACATTTTATAGATATAGAATTAGTGTGCTGTAAAGGTAAATTTCTGAATTGTATTTGAGACAACTAGGTATTGTTATAGCTGGTGTGATCTCAGGTCTCTGGTCGTATCGTTAGTTATCATACCGACAGGTTAGCCGTTTTTTTTAATACATACCATAACCATAAATCTGTGAAATGGCGGAACTCCAACAACTAATGAAGTTGGGTAAGGAACTTGGCCTGGAGGGAGAAGAGCTACGCGGCTGGATTAAAGAACAGCAGGCAGAAATGCGCGATGAGCGTGCTAAGGATAGAGAGCGAGAAAAAGAGGCTCAGTTAAAGGAGTTAGAAGCTCAGCAACAGGAGAGACAGGCTAAGGAAAGGGAGCAGGAGATAAGGTTAAAGGAGATAGAAGCTCAAGAGCGGGAGACAGACGCGCGAGTAAGAATCGCAGAATTAGAAAGCAAAAAGAATACGCCAACGGAAACGGTTGAGCGGCAGGTACACAATAAAGGTGGCGTTAGGATTAAGCTCCCTACGTTCGACGACCGGAAGGACGACATAGACGCCTTCCTTTACAGGTTCGAACTGAACGCACAATTGCAATGGGGGGAAAATAAGGAATTATGGGCCACGTACCTGGCGTCGCTATTGCAGGGGCGAGCGTTAACATACTTTAAAGAGCTACAGCGCGAAGACGTGCAATATTACGATAAGCTGAAGGCTTTGCTGCTTCGCCGATTTGCGCATACCGAGGAATATTTCCGGGAGCAGTTTAGGCGAGCACGTGCAGACACCAGGGAGGACTTTGCTGCCTTCGTCGCGAGACTAACGGAGTATTTCGCGAACTGGGTAGACTTGGCGCATGTGGGCGCGGATTTTGCTAAACTGAAAGACTTAATGATCCGTGACCAGCTGTACGCGTCGTGCCACAAAGATCTGGTGGCTTTCCTGAAAGAGAACGAACCCGCGACGGTGCAGGAGGCGTCTAAGTTGGCGGAGGCATACCGTACGGCGCATCCGTCCAAACCAGTCGCCAGGGCGTACGTCCAAGATGCTGGGTACGTCGCCGTTGTCGAGGGGTCGCCGGCAGGACTTAGGGACAGGTCGCGTCAGCGTGGTGCCTATAGTGGGCAAGCCCAGGGGCAGCATAGGGGCTATCACCAATCACCGGCACATGGATCCGGTAAGTTTGACCGAGCAGGAGGGCTAGGTCGCGGTAATGGCCGGGGGCGAGTTGTGACCTTTGCCGACGACCGACGGCATAGGGACTCTAGTTCCGGTCGCGAGGGGTCACGGGGACCCAGGCCTAGGGCAGCACAGGGAGCGGAGTGTTGGACTTGCGGACGCGTGGGTCACTTTTCGCGCGAGTGTAGGGCCGCGAAGTGTTGGAACTGCGGAAGAGCAGATCACATCAGCGTGAACTGCCCTGCAGGTAGGATAGCGGCGAACGTGGACAGTAGCTCCAGTCCATGTTCCCCAAATAAATTTCATCATGCGGCTGCGTGTGTTACATCGGACAACGGAGGCGGACAGTATTCTAAGTGTCCCAGTTGTGAGAAGTTATTATCTTCCGGTGTTTTACCTTGTGGGAGAAAGATCCCCGTTATAAATTCATGTCATACAGGAGGTGGTCTTAGGGTTTATCCGGGGTTTGTTGGGGACGAACCGGTCTCGGTTTTACGAGATACAGGATCTACCGTTGTGGGAGTGCATAGAGACTGCATTCGGGATTCACAGCTTACAGGTGAGACTGTCCCGTGCATCCAATTTTCGGGGGCCATTGAGAAATTGCCCATGGCAAGAATAGTGATAGATACACCTTTCCTTAGCGGGGAAGTCGAAGCAGTCGTTGGTTGTTTTCCAGGCGCCCAGCTCATCATTGGGAATGTATCACGGGTAGTTTCCCCGTCCGATGAGAACGTGCAAGCATGGTCGCAATCAAAAGGTATTGACTTTTGCGCCGCGGTCGAAACACGTCGACGGGTAGCTGATAAAGATAAGATTAGACCTTTGGCGACGCCAGCGGTCAACCTAGATATCAGGCCAGAGCGCTTGGCGAGATTACAAAGGGAGGATCCATCATTAAACCCATGTTTTGGGGAAGCGCGAACCGAGAAGACGAGGAGATATAAGAACGGGTCGTCCTCCTTCATTGTTCAGGCGGGCATTCTGTTCCGTAAGTATGTAACGGTGTCCTCCATTTTAAAGCAGGTCGTTGTGCCAGCGTTGCTGATCGCAACAGTATTGCATTTGGCACATGATGTCCCATTAGCGGGTCATATGGGGATAGCTAGAACCAAAGAAAGGGTTCTTAAAAATTTTTACTGGCCATCGATCCACAGAGATGTGCAAGTCTATTGTAAGACGTGCAGTGCGTGCCAAAAGACGACGCATAAGGGTCGTACACCCCAGGCTCCTCTTCAGAAGATCCCCACGGTCTCGGGACCGTTTAAAAAGGTCTCGATAGACCTTGTTGGCCCCATTCACCCAGCGACCGATAGGGGGAATCGATTTTTCTTAACGGTCATATGTAATGCTACGAGATGGCCAGAGGCGGTTCCTCTGCGGACCATAACGTCTGAGGCAGTCGCGGAAGCGTTGTTTGCAATTTTCGCTAGGGTAGGAATACCAGAGCAAATTCTGTCTGATAGGGGCGCGCAATTTACGTCGCAGATGATGAAGGAATTGTTCCGCTTATTCAGTATACAACCCATCACTACCACCCCTTATCATCCGCAGGCTAATGGCATGTGCGAGAGATTGAACTCGACGTTGAAGTCGATGCTGCGTAAGGTAGCTGCTGATCGCCCTAAAGATTGGGATAGATATATCCCTGCAGTGTTATTCGCGTACAGAGAGGTACGGCAGGAGTCAACGGGATTCTCGCCGTTCGAAATGATGTACGGTCGTAGTCCTAGGGGCCCAACTGATGTTCTTCGGGACATGATGACGTCGCCATCATCGGGAGACGATGAGCAGATTTCGGTGTTTCAGTACCTTGTTGATTTAAGAGAAAGACTATCTTCAGCGCGCACTATAGCAGAAGAAGCTTCGGGTATCGCTTCGAAAAGAGCAAAAGACTATAAAGATAGAGGTTCCAAACTGAGAATTTTTAAGCCAGGAGACAAGGTCCTATTATTGTTACCTACGGACCATAATAAGTTATTGATGACATGGAAAGGCCCCTATGTTATTGAGCGAGTTGTTTCAAAGGTAGATTACGCTATCCACATTGATGGAGCGAGTAAGGTTTTCCATGTTAATATGCTACAGAGATTTTATGAGAGACCACAGTATCTGTGTGCACAGACAAGACCAGAGGAGACTGTCTTCTCTACTGCTTGTACGGGGGTCGTAGACCAGTTGGACTGTGACGTAAGCGACACCGAGGCGCAGGAAGAGTTACAAATTCAATTGCCGGAGTTAACTCCGACACAAGGTTACAGGGACGTAAAAATTAACCCTGACCTTACGAGTTCAAGGAGTAGGGAACTTGAGACCCTGTTAGCGTCATTTCCGGATGTTGTTACGGATTTGCCGGGTCGCACTACGGTGATCCAGCACCAAATAAAGTTGACTTCGGATAAGCCAGTATTTCTTAGACCGTATCCGTTGCCTTTTTCTTCGAGAGATAGAGTCATAAAGGAAGTTGAGTCAATGTTGAAGTTAGATGTGATAGAACCATCAACATCGCCGTATTCATCACCCATCGTCCTCGTGAAAAAACTTGATGGATCGGTGCGGTTCTGTATTGATTTTCGAAGATTGAACACTATTACGGTAGGCGATAGGGAGCCTATTCCGTTCCAGGAGGAATTAATAGCTTCATTGGCCGGGTCCACGTGGTTTTCCAAGATAGATTTAACGAAAGGTTATTGGGAAATCCCGCTTACTGAGGAGTCTAAACAATACACGGCGTTCCAAACGCCCATTGGATTATTCCAATTTAAGGTCATGCCATTTGGGTTGGTAAACGCGCCAGCGACGTTTGCACGATTAATGAGATTAGTGTTGAAGGACATACCTAATGTCGTGTCATTCTTTGATGATATAGCATGCCATACGTCGACATGGTCTGATCATATTCAGACACTAACAGTAATTTTTCAACGATTACGTCATTTTGGGTTAACTGCTAAACCCGCAAAGATGGATTTGGCGTGTCCAGAGATAGTATTCTTAGGACATATCGTGGGTAGAGGTGTTCAGAGACCTGAAGAAACAAAAATTGACAAGTTAGTAGGGTTGCAAATCCCTAAAACAAAGAAACAAGTCAGAAGCTTAGTGGGAATTTTAAATTATTACAGAAAGTTCATTCCAAATTTTTCCTCCTTGTCATCTTCTCTTACTGACCTTACTAAGAAGGGACAACCCGATAAGGTCCAGTGGACGTCTGAATGTCAGACATCATTTGATAATTTGGTGACAGCATTATCATCGTCACCCATTCTGATATTACCCGATTTTCGATCTAATTTTATCCTCAGAACGGATGCGTCGGACTCTGGTGTCGGCGCTTGTCTTCTACAGGAGAAGAACGAATGTCTCCATCCTGTATGTTATGTCAGTAGGAAGTTATTGCAGAGAGAAAGAAAGTATTCTGTGATAGAGCGTGAGTGTCTTGCCATTGTCTGGTCAGTCCAGAAACTAGGACGTTATCTCATGGGACGAGAATTTTGTATCCAGACAGACCACAAGCCACTGACATTTTTGTCGAAGAATCGTTCGTCCAGCCCACGCTTGTCTAGATGGGCATTGGCTTTGCAGCCGTATACCTTCGTTATTCAACCAATTCCAGGAACCAGCAATCATATCGCCGACTACCTTAGTCGAGCCTAGGGGAAGAATTCAGGAGCTTATACATCGGAGGACAGGAACATTGACAGGATCTGGGTGAATGAGTCGACTTTAAAATATTGACATTATAAATATGATATGAAGAATGGTTGATAGGTTGAATGGTTTTTGATTCTGTATTAAGTATTGTGTTTAGTTAGCTATTGATGATGTGATACATATTGCAGGCCATATTGATCCCCATATTTTCCCCTGATTTCGGTATTTTATATACTGGGGGAACTGCTAGGTCATTTTTCTAGTGTAGGTATTGCTCACGCTCACTCGTTGACAGTCATCTTGATGCGATTTGAAATTAATTGCATTAATTTTTTTGGGGTGGGGGATGATGTCACGAGTGGAGTGAGTGCAATTAAGGGGATTGCTACAGAGCGGGTGTAGAATAAGAAGAGCTCACGACAGACGGATAGGAAAAGACGTGAAAGGGGAAGAGTAAAAATAACTCATGCAGACAAGTGGGAAAAGCGTGCGTGTATGAGTGGTGTGGAAGTCTGAATGAGGCGAAAGCGCGGTATTACTATCACTGCAAGTTAGAAGGTCCTACGGATCGGACCTGTGAATAAGAGCCCATTGGGCGGACATAAAGGGAAGCAGTCGAGAAGACTAGTGAGAGTCTTTCCAGTAATGACTGGTGTCGGGGACGGGCCGCAGAGCCACCTCGATGAGCACAAGTGATAGGCCAGCATAGGGCCGGAGGCCATACATAGGCCAGAAGTGAGACTGTCAGTGCAGGACAGTAGAGGCACATAAAGTCGTGGCAGTCAGGCCACGGACAGGGACGTAGATATGAGAGTGAATGAGATACTATATTGTTGCCATGTTGATAGGCTAGTGAACTGATACTATGTTGTTGCCATGTTGATGGCTATGGAAATAATAATGTGTTATTGCCCTGCTGAGGTGCGAGGGGAATGCTAAGGTGTATGACAATAGGAAGGTGATATTGAGAGACTGCGGTGCCAGTAAATTATTAATGTGCTATTAAGACCCGGAGGGGAGAGGCTGAGGCCGAAGTGCCGTTAGGAGTAACTACCGGATTGTGGATCCGAGGGAGAGTGTGTGTGAGAATAAGGCCGTTGTACGGCAGTGCATTTCAATAATATAATGTATGTAATTGCGCTATTATATGTATAATTATGTTTAATAAATGTGTGAGTCTGATGGGTTGTTTTGTTAAGTGTTAAACTTGGTTGTTCGTGATTGTCGTCCTGTCATAAACCATTACATCTCCCAGTCTGGGATTTGTGACAGGTGTATCCAAGATAGATGATAGGGAACAAAAGCCATCCACTACCAAAATGGTTAGTATGAATGTGGTCTTTCCTGCCTTCATTTAATCATTAATTCCTTCACTTGGCCTTTCTTTCGCAAGTTGATCGAAGCTGCTTTGTTTTCATTTAATTGTTTGTTTCATTTTGTGTTTATGTCAGTAACGAGACAAAAACAAAAACAAACAGAACAAAAATGCTGTCCTGTTGTTTCACGGAGAAAAGGAAGGTAGACAACCGTGAATAACCTGCGACAGAACGACCAAAGTAATTTTTATAATTTATTGAAATATAATCATTTTATCCATGACATGGATGGGAAATGCGGGAATACGATAAAATATACATGTATTCCATTCAAAATTCATGATGAATAATACAACCAGGGAACAGAACAAATACAGGCGGAGCTTGCTGTAAACTTAGAATCACTTCTTTCATCCATTCACAATCATGTTTTATCAATTGAGAGCACAGCAACATGAATACAATTGTGTAGATTCAACAATGGAAGATAATCTTTCATTTTGCGTACTATCGTGAGACCATAGTTATCATACACATACAGTGAAAGAGATGCAGAGGGAAAAAAGAGAACAGTAACAGTAATTTGTACCAGGGCAGGATTTACACAAATCCCAGCCAGCGTCCCTACATCAGTCTGACGCAGGTTTGTATAGGATTTCCATAAAGTTGGTAGGATTGCCATCAGGGCGGATGTCGTAACCCAGTGGACCTATGTAGAAACCATGGCACTCATGTGAGCAAACTTGAAGTCAGTCCCCAATGCAACAGATTGCATTTGTAGATTGATGTAGGTTTTCTGGCAGGGATACATGTATGTAATGTAAAGAAGGTAAGCTACAGCTTAGGACTTAAGTTAAGTCATCACAATGTCAAGGAGACACTCAAAATTAAAGAATTCTGTCAAAATATTTTCAGGCATTTTAATTATTTCTAAAATAATTAATATTTCAGACACAATCTTCTTTCCCCACCTTTTTGCTCCCGACTGATGTGTTTACTTTGTGATATCCTTGCCAGAGCGGGCCTCTACAGCTTTCTAGGGTGTTACTTAATACTAGCCAAAGTAGGCCTCTACAGCTTTCTAGGGTGTTATTTAATACTAGCCAAAGTAGGCCTCTACAGCTTTCTTACTAGCCAAAGCAGGCCTCTACAGCTTTCTAGGGTGTTATTTAATACTAGCCAAAGTAGGCCTCTACAGCTTTCTTACTAGCCAAAGCAGGCCTCTACAGCTTTCTAGGGTGTTATTCAATACTAGCCAAAGTAGGCCTCTGCAGCTTCCTGAAGCATTATTACTAGCCAGAGCAGGTCTCTACAGCTTCCTGAAGCATTATTACTAGCCAAAGCAGATCTCTATAGCTTCCTGAAGCATTAATACGAGCCAGAGTAGGCCTCTACAGCTTCCTGAAGCATTATTACTACTAGCCAAAGCAGGTCTCTATAGCTTCCTGAAGCACTAATACGAGCCAAAGTAGGCCTCTACAGCTTCCTGAAGCATTATTACTAGCCAAAGCAGGCCTCTACAGCTTCCTGAAGTATTATTACTAGCCAAAGCAGGCCTCTACAGCTTCCTGAAGCATTATTACTAGCCAAAGTAGGCCTCTACAGCTTCCTGAAGCATTATTACTAGCCAAAGCAGGCCTCTACAGCTTCTTAGAGTGTTAACATTAGCCACTGTAGGCCTTTTCTAGCCAAACTGAGCCTCCACAGCTTTCCATAGTTTAGTGGGGGCCTAGCTCACCACGTCTAAACCCTGCTCTGGTTCATGTAACAACTGGAACACAACTGGTACAGCAGAAGGAATTGAGTGTTGTTTTTTAGAGTGAAATAAGATAATCAAACAGTGCATTAAATTAAAGTGAACACCCCAGTAACCCACGACATGACCAAATTCACTGTCTCAAACGATCCTAAGGAAATTTTAATCACCTATGGCAAAATTCTTAGAGAAGGACTTTGGTGAAAAATGCAAAATATATTGCCATGAGGATTGACATGTAGACTCTGTTTCATTTTAAAGCTTCAAATCTAACAGCAGGTAGCAGACATCTCTAGATAGGAATCTCAATTCAAGGATTTATTTTACATAGAATTCAGATCATCATGGGGGACAGGAATTGCCAGGTTTATGCATGGAATTTGTGAAATTGCTCGTTTTCATACGGCAGATGCTCTGGGGTTGGGAATCCCTAAATATATAATATTTGTTTTCTTTACATTATGTATTGAGAAAAAGAATGTTGGCAGAAAAGTAAGGATGTCAAAATTGTGTGAAGATTTCGGAAATGGATCAAATAATCATGAAGGAATTCTATGTAATAATCATGAAGGAATTCTATGTACAATATCTCAATTTCCCTCGGATTTTGGAACTTGGAGACAAGAGGTACTGGAACAGCCTATGATGCAAAGCATTACAGTCAACTTCACAATTTTGGGTGACGTCAGTGAAACACACCAACAGGCCAATGATCAATGACACAAATTTTACAGAATATATCAAGGGGCATTTGCCATATTGTTGTATGCGACATTTTGCCTATATTGAGGTTTGTCATGAAGGAGGTTTTCTCACTCCTAGTTTTATTATGCCATTCCAATAGTTTAAAAACTTTTCAAGATATGTTTGTGATGTAATGTTTTATGTGTTCTAGCCCTTTTGCCCACATACTTTCAGTCCTTATTTTCTCAAACAGGCAAAAATGCACAGACAACAATATGGAAAATGCCCGACAATATTTCCCCAAATCCTAAACATAAACCCTTGACATTCATTGACAATCATCCACATTATCGCAAAATGTTACCAATAAGTGGGGAAAACTCGGTCATAGGGATAGCCATGCAAACAAGTTTCTCTTGCCATTCATTTTTTGTTGTTGTTTTTTAAAAATAAAATAAAATGAACATCTGTGAGTATTGCTACATACTGAACACACACTAGACAAGAGTGTGCAAACTGCAATAGCACTTTGTATTTGTGTACGTAAATAAATTGTCCTTCTTCTTAGACATTTTCTCATGACACTCATCATTAAAAAGGGTACAGAAAAGGATTGAGAATTGTTTTTGTTAAAAAAAAAAAAAAAGGTATCATTTCATCAGATCATTACAAAACATCACAACTGAGCATAACTTGTGTATTATGCAGACTAATCTCTACATTCAGACAAAAATTACAATGTATCAGAATTATTACATACCAATTTACGCAGAAATTGCTTCAAAATATTTAACACAAATAAAGGCTTTGACCCAGGTGTACAGTAAAGATAATTAAATATATACATGAACATGGTGTATACATAATATTTGCACCCGCAAGCAGAGTAACATTATCGCACTATTCTGGAGTTTGCGAGAAATTAATACATATGGTGTAATATATAGACAATAGGATGAAATCACAACTCTCGGACCGTAGAATTTCATTCTTTTCAAATGTTTCGTCTCATGTCCTATTGTGTCTACACGCATCCACGGAGTAACAACTAAAAGCGCTGGCAAAACACCGTGTAACATAATCCAGGCCCATTACACTCTTTAACATTGTTGAATAGAGTATGGGAAACAATTCTGTGTGATTGGTGTTTCATCTGGGTCTTCACAGAATGTAAACTGACCACAGAATAAGCTAAGAACAACGCCAATTTTGAAAAAAGAGTTTTTAGCTGAGAACAACCCCAATTTTTAAAATTTTTTTTTTGTTGTTTCTTTGTGTGTGTGGTTTGTTTCGTTTTTTTTTTGTTGTGTGTTTTGTTTCGTTTTTTTGTGTGTGTGTTTTGTTTCGTTTTTTTTTGTGTGTGTTGTTTCATTTTTTTTTCTTCTCTTAAATTTTGTTTCTGGCTCATACGGCCTTCTTTCATAACAAGACAAAACTCTCTTTCTCCATGAATATTTTCTTTATTTTCTTCCATCGTTGCACTCTTTTGTCTTAAGAGTTCATAATATTAATAATCCTCTTGACAATTATTAACTATGCTATGTTGCAAATATTGCCGGTACTTGTGTTTTGAAATCTAGTGCACCAGATCGTGCACTGTATGCCGTGCAGTAGCGATGTAATGTGTTCCTTCTGGTGAAAGCGTGGACGTCATTTGGTACCTCTTTCAAACATAGGCCTATACAGTCATACTCATACACACGCGCGCGCACACACACACACACACACACACACACACACATAACCTACACAGATTTTACATAATTGCATAAATACATCTGGACACCTCCATTTAGTTTTAATACCTACAAGCACCTCTCTCTCTCTCTCTCTCTCTCACACACACACACACACACACACACACACCACACACAACAGCTAGCATTAAGCCTTTTGAGCATTATGTTTTAAAACATACGTGTAGTTATGTGCTGAATTGCTTGGAAATACACAAATAATTCACGTGAATGGTCACACAATCAATCCAAACACAGACACTTTCTACTCGTTTTACATCAGCTCCTGGGCCAAATATTCGCTGTTCCAACAACTTGGTTGTGCGTCTTGTATAATACATGTGTGAGGTTTGTACGGTAGCTAACCCCACCAAAATGCTCACAGCCGCAGACTTTCACAAACTACACAATTGCAGACATAAAGCATGGGGAGTCGTGTTCCCTCCTTCAACATAATCCAAAGTGGGCATGATTGTGATAAACCATTTTGTGTGAAATGATTATAATTATGGTCAAATGGCCATTGTCGTTACTTCGAGCAGGATGTCTTTGACTAATCACAGCTGCGTGCAATGTGCAGGCCTTGTCCCACCATTGGTCTTTTGCCGAATTGATCACATCTGACTTCTGTCGGGATGACATTGCGTTTTTGTCAGCTGACCCGAGACCACGCTGGGCTTTCGTCAGGATGACCACTTTGGATTTTTGTCAAGATGACCACAAATGGAATTCGTCTGACACGGATGATTTTTTTTTTTTCTCTTCTTTCTTGAGCCAGTTGATGTGAGATGCGAAGTATTAAGTCACAGCCAACAGAATACGCGTGTACTTAATCAACAGCAAGTTTGACGTGAGGACAATCTTGAAACAAATTTCACAGAGACGAGAGAGACGCTTTCCGCGGGGGGGGGGGGGGGGGAGGGGGGGATATGGGTTACAGGTTTACACAGAAGACAGCGCTAAGGTTGTTTGTGTTACACAGTAATTTCAGTCATAAATGTTTAGAAAATAATTTGCAGGTGGCTTGAAATCTAAACAAAAGACTTTTCTTATTATTACTATTGGTTAGGATTTTTTTTTTTTAAAGAAAAAAAACGAGATGGCATAATTGCAAATTAGGGATAAAACTGTGAAACATTGCAATAAATAATCATCGTCTGACACATTCTCAAATAAACACACCAATAGCAAGCACAGCACAGCATACACGCTTATATACTCACATACATACACATATAAAAAGAAGTACTACATCTCAACACATACGATGGCTAAAATTCACAGTTAATTTCAAAATCAGTCATAGCTAACGAGGACTAACATCAAAATAATCATAGTTTCAGATGAACACTCCAGTGAGCCACGTGTCAGAACTAGCAGTCACAGTTGCTTTCCTCCAAAACTTTCCACTCTAAACACCGACAGGAGTGTTTTATTGACCAGATTTCAGTATTTCTCAGGCCTGAGATATTGACACTCGAGTTTGAGCCAATAATTCCACGCAAATCACGAGAAAAGTGGATTTTGAAAGTCAAGGGGATTGTTTATCTCTAACGACCACATGATTTGCGTGGGTCCCAAAGGTTAATGACATAAACAAATATTTTGCAGCCCGGAATAATCAGAGAATCAAGGAGTTGAATCGACTTAATCTCTTCTGTAATCATCCATCGATTTTTTTCACGTCATTCCACTTTACGCAGTCTCCGTCAAGTGGCCGCGGACAAGGTCGTCTCTTCTGAAGATGTTTATCTGGGCACTTACTCTCTCTCTCTCTTCAATGGCTACAATGATTAGTCCAGCTTCCGGTGAACATTGCTGATGGGATAAAAGTTATGGTATAAGTGTAGGGGTTACCATTAAGTTATTCACGCTTATCATCAAAGATGGTAGATGCGATCAAGTATCTTTGGTGTTCTCAAACACATCAGAGGATGCATGTATCTTATGAGTTTGAAAGAGAATTTGATTGGAGAAAGGGGGAGTTTGAAAAGCAAATTTAATGGAATAAAACGGATACTGGCAGTCAGTGTCAGAAAGATGTAACTAACGAAAGTAGACAATTTTGTGTGTTCACTTCCCGGGGCAATAAAAAGTGGCTGGCATTATCTTTGGTGAAGGCCATTTACATGCCCGTCCATCACCAGTCTTCATTTTCTTCAGCTTTGTCGATGTTGAGGAGACGAGCCTGTTAGTGTTATGGCCAAATTGGCGCACCCGGCAACTGCAGGAAGGAATAATTACAAGAAAATGTCCTATTTAAGAAACACGCTGATGGAATTATACAGCGAAGCCAAAATTGAAGACCTTATTTGTGAACTAGTCTTGAGGGTCAAGAAATAGGAAGAGAGTAAAGACGAATTAAAATGACAGGCAACTGAAACAAGAAGAAGAATGAGAGTGAACTGGAGTTGATTTGTTAAATTTCCTGGGATTATTTTCCTTGTTCCCTTTAATTTTGGGACTCTGAATTCATCACGTTAATACCTGATGCGAGGAATTCGAAATACATTGAAATAACCTTAATTTAAGGTTGAAAATAAAATAAAAGTAATAATCATGAATGATTAAAACCACAACACTCTTCTACATTTAAGCTGTAAATGAATTTGTGCTCACAATTTACAAATTCTATCTCAGAATTCTCCCGGCACTTATTCATGTCTGAGATTGTGAAAGTCGCATATTTTCAATGAAAATCCGAACAGACACACTAAAATATGCATTGTATGTCACACAAACTACATGTATATCACATTAAGGACATGTACCAGAAATCTGTCCATTTAACTTGACCAATCTGGTCTTGAAAGCCAGTTTGCACAAAAGGTACTGTGAATTCCACTGAGTACAGGGATCACGTGATGTAGGACAGTAAAGACAGTAGCGAACATCGATCTCAAAATCTTTGTTGAGTGAGGACAACGGATCTGGTTGGACACCTAATTAAAAAACAGTACGGCCTGCATGCAGGCAGAAAAAAAAATGGGATGGTAGACGAAAGAGTAGTTCCCAAGCTGTACGGATACACCGCCCTTCACATCCGGGCGGTACAAGACGAGGCAAGGGAATCCGTGAGTGGCGAGAGAAATAAGCACTAAAGAGTTGACATGAGGTTCCTATCACCTGGCCGCTTTTACCAGGTGATCCAAAATAAACTTGATCAAAATTCTGTAAATGGTGTCCATGTTGTCTGTGTATCGGTCGTCCAGGATGATTCGCACAGCGTCCAGGAATGGTTGCTCTACCAACTGAAATAAATAAAAGGTAAAGAAAGCTTAATGGGTATTTCATTTAGCAGCATAAGCAATTTATGTCTCACATTTTTTTTTCTGGCAATTGCCAACTTGGAAAATATTGTCAACAATACTTTGGTTTCAAAAGCAAGACTGTTATCATTATCATTTTAGTCACAACGCAGTGACAAAATGTTCTAACGACTGATATGAAAGTAGGCCTACATGAAATTGGAGTAGGCTACCTTTGAGCAGCGTTTAAGAATAGTGGATTGTGTTGTTTGACTTCTTGAAAAAAATATATCTTCGAATGTTCGAACAGTCTCAGATTATGTGGGCCATTAAGTTCTGGGAAGAAAAACTTCAATGTTCATCATGTGTGTTGCTGGATATTTGATTTCTTTCTAGTTATGGTGGTCTCCACAGCGCCAACCCCAAAGCAGTCATTTGGGGTCTAAGTAGCCCTTCTGAGGGCTAAATGGCCATTTTGAGGGCTAACTAGAAAAGGAAAAGATCAGAAAGCCAGACAAGAAACAACAAGAAGAAGCAAACAGAACAGAACAAAAATACAACAAGAAGATGAGACATGAATGCCAAGGGCAGTGCACCTAGAAAAACAGGGACTTCAACATTCGCCGGATGAAATCCTATGTTAGAGTATACGGATTGTTTTAAACTTCCGCATTTTTTTTTTTTAAATGCGCATGATATTCTGCAAGGTTTGTCTGCAGTCTCATGAGTGTACGTGTGTGTATGTGTGTGTGTGTGTGTTTGAGAGAGAGGCAGGCAGACAAACAGAGAGGTCAACCTGTAGATTATCGCCACCGATAGGATAAAATCTGATGTCGTCAGCAATTTCTGGTGCTGCCTATATCAGCATGTTTTCTTCGGTTCTTTTAGCCTTTTGTTCATTTACGTCACTTTGCGGTGTGTGTGGTTGTGTGTGTGTGTGGGGGGGGGTGCTTTAAAGGTGTCAAGATCTAATCTGTCCAGATATATCGGTTCCAGTGCGCTAAAATGCTCGCAGTCGATAATGGGGCGTGCAGAGCCGTTTGAAGTCGATATGTTCCCAAAGGGAGAAAGGTTGTCATATTTAGTTCGCAAGTAAACCTGAGTAAAGTTATACAAACTACAAATCAATACATATTTTGTTTGACTAGCAATGGAAAAAGCATTTCGGAAACGACCGAAATAAAAACAAAAATAAAGAACGGGGTTACACACACACACACACACACACACACACACACACACACACACACACACACGCACGCACGCACGCACGCACGCACGCACACACACACACACACACACACAGACTGTACAGAAAAGAGAGAATGAGAAGACAGAAAAGCAGCAGGAATGAAGGAGGGACGAGATAGAAGAAATCACAAAATGGTATGGAAAAGATAATGAAACGAGACACAGTAGTCAACAAGATGGTAACAATATATGAGAAAAACGAAAAGTGAGAGATCATGAGCAACAAATAGCTTGTCAAAAGCCTGAAAAAAACAAAACATGTTCAATAAACATCATGTTGTAAAGCAGACAAGGCCTCCAAAGTAATCATGAACGGGTTTTTAACCGCTAGACCTTAAAAGTCTATAAACTATCACATTACTCATAGTCATAGAAAGACATAAAGGTGGACGTGGCGTGAGCATTTTTTCAAAATGATCTTGAAGTTCGCTATATTTTTAATATTTTCATTAATTTTGGGCCATGACTGAGTTGAACAGAAGAAAGTGTTCCGACATTTCGGGCCGGTAAAAAAAAACAAAAAACGCATTTTTCCTAGAGTAAAATTAAAAAGTATGACCAGAAATTTCTTTGTACGACTCAATTTACACATTGCTGATCGAAACTCAACTTTAAAAATCACATTTGTGTACTTCCCGAGTTAGTGGGTGAACTAGTTTGTCAAAATCCCAGTGCAAAGTTTTTGGGGGGGGGGGGGGGGGAGGGGGGGGGGTCTTCTTTGAAACACAACTTTTGCACTTATATTTAACTTAACTTTGAACAATTTAGTCAAGAAACCCCTAATTAGGGCCGATCATTGGTTGCTTTACTCATGGGCGATCGTTAACCTTGACCGGTGTTTACTTGCCGATCAAGAACAACGGCGGAGCCTGCAGGGTCTTCGATTTTAAATACGGACAACATAAGTCGATTTAACCCATTTCCGGTAGGATTGGAAGCAGCTGTTCGTACAGGACTTCTGGATCAATCCGCCGGGCAATGCTAATGATCATTGGAAAGGCACATTTTCACCATTTGGACTGCAATTAAGAATACATTAGGAGTTCCCGTAGTTTCCGTTTATACTGTGAACACTTATCATTGTATGTACGATTTAAAGACTCAGAGAGTGTTTGCCAGCAAATGGTTGATAGATGAGAAGACAGCGTGTGCCCAGGTGACCCTGGCCCACAACATATCTAAGTCACGACATAATTGTTCAAGTTGCAATTCTGTCATTTTTCCATGAAATATTTTGTTCTGGTCATATTGTCATATTTCATGAAATATGTGCTGGTAATTTTGTCATAATTTCTTGAAACATGATTCGGTAATTGTGTCATTATTTATTGAAATGGTGTATTCTGGTAATTTTGTCATTATTCCAAGAAAGATTATGTTCTGTTTGCAAGTTTTGAGAGCTCGCCGTAAGCGATAAGGAAGCGATTAAAAAAAAATACACGATGCATATCCACATCACCACCACCATCCCCATCACAAGAAATTATGCGTCGCCAGCGGATGGCAAAAGGCAACGCCACTTTAAAAGAGAAGACCTGATCTATGACCTCCTCCCTGGGGTGATTAGCCGTACAGGATCATTATGTCGCGTTCTTCCCACTTCTCCCCTCTCTTAAACAACAAACAAAACATTAGACGCATGGTATATTTGCCGTCACGTCTGCAGAGGGAGTCTATCCGTGTGATGTACTTTGGCGTAAAGACACCAGTGTTTGAGATCCGCGTTTTGACTGGGCTGTCTGAGCAGTTCATCGCATGAGCATGGTCTCCACTGGGTTAATGCATCACTTTCAAAAGTTAGACAGATGAACATTGCAAACATCATTATAATTATTAAAGCTCCCATTTCACTTCTTCTCCTGATGAACAAAACAAAAACAAAAAAGCAAAGTTTGGACCGGGGGGGGGGGGGGCTGTCGGTGGTTTTAAGGTGGTTTTCATATTAGATGTTTGGGGGGGTGGGGGGGCGTAATATAATTACAAAGCCAAACAGAAAATACGGAGTTGTTCCGCTTTCCTTATAAAACACCATATGCCAGTAACAACAGCATTTTAAAATTACTTCCCTTCAGACGTTATCTCTGTACACAAGGGACAAAATTATAGCCATGATCGTGATTTTCAAGAGTATTTTGCCCATTTTCTTTGAGTTCGTAGACATACACTATACAGAATTCTACGAAACATACTGGGATTTGTGGATGTATGGCCTGGTTTCACTGTCTCCCTGATAAGATTTTCTCAATGTCCGCCTTATACTTTATGTTGTTTATGTTTATGCGCCCTCCATCCTTCGCGTTTTCTTCTGCCACCCATTCTTCGAACTTTCTCTTTCTCTGTCCCAACTCACTCTCTTTCTTCTTCCTCTTTGCTTCTGGTCATTGATTAAGTTTCTTGACCTTGGCAGCGTCCTGGTCATCCCTCAGGGAGGAAGACCCGCCGAGTCTCACTTTGCATGGAACAGTACGGTACCACTTCACTCAGTCGCAGTAAGCCTGCCTTGCGTAGCTTGCAATGAACAAAACAATGACACCCACATAATGGAGCTTCATCTCCTTTTTGCACAGCCAACGTTTTGTTGATAAACATGAACCAAAATTTACACGCCCATTCAAAGTTTACAGTTTACACTCCTACAGACAAAATAATTTAGAAATATTCCTTTACATGTCTCACACGCCATGCCACCATTTTGCCCGAGAAAATAGACCATGTCAAGACGAATAAGGGTTTATATGTAAAACTTTACGTTTTAAAAATAAGAAAACATCAAAGCAACGAACTAAAGGGTTTAAATATACCGTTGATGAAGAAAAGGAAAAAATCAAAGTGATTTGTTTACAGGTCGGTTCGCCAAAGCACAGACCTTATAAACAAAGGGAGATCAAAGTCATATTTTTGGGGTCCATCACTCTGATTTCTCTCCCCTATATTTGTGATCAATCACCCAGACACCATAGATCTGCCCGCCCCCTCTTTTCTCGCTGCCCTAATGTGATCAGTATGGACGGGGATTTATGCTTCATCTCTCGGGCCAGAACATCATCCCCCCTCCTAAGACAGGTTAATCTATGGCACTCCCAGTACCCTGGCCCAGGGGCGTTATTTCCCCCAAGCATCAGCGTGACAACTCCCGAGCACACATTCAATGAAAGACTAACGTCTAATCAGTCTGGCTACTCCCATCAAAATGAGGGCCACATCTCGGAGTAACCAAGAAAGTCCTCCATTGTAGGGCAGGGTAAATGAAAACGTTATCCCTCCACTGACAACCATGGTCGTCGCAAAATCGCACAAACAACCATAGACACACTATATACTATATAGCCACAAGGAAATACAAAAGGACAATTCTATTGTACCCCTCTTATGCACTTCCATATTTAGAACAGCATCTAGTTTATGAACGGCTGTTTTTTATAAGTACGCGCGTACCCCATGTGTTTTGCGCTAGGGGCGCGTACGTATACGTGCCGGTCCCTAACCCCGTCCTTATCCACAACACTAAATCTTATCGAATCCCTAACTCTGCCCCCCTACTCTTCCAACCAAAAACACGGGAGGAAAACAAAAAGAAAATCTGAAAAAATAATTAATTAAGGCTGTTGTCAGGAGTATTTAGGGAGGAACTCTCTAGATCTGGAGTCACAAAAGGCTTTAAAATACGTACCCCTAGCTAAAAAAAAAAACAACAACAAAAAACGTACTTCTAACAGCATTTCTTTATGAACAATACTGTATGATCTCACTCCAATTCTGATTCACTCTCCTATGGTGCAGATGTGTGCGGGGCTTGTAGCGAATTGCAGTACGCCACAGGAGCCTGTAGCCCAAAAAGTTGACCACAAAATCATACACTCGCCGACATAATTAAAATACAACAAATCAAGAAAAAAAAAATGCAACATTTTCTATACCTAGCCTGCGATGAACATTATCAATCTTGAAATGTTTGTTTCTCTATGATCCAAGACAGCAAAGGAATTAGCGGAGAATACCTCTTTAGTCCATATTGTATATTATACCCACCAGCAGCCTCGTGCTAACTTGCAGATCGTGTGACTTTTGTTCATAATTATGCGGCTCCCCCAGAGTCGAAAGACAGGTGAAGGCCAAAGGAGCCAAGAAAGAAATTTCCGATCACACTTTTCAACTTTACTCAACGAAAATCGTTTTTTTTTTTTTTTTGAAGTTATAATAATAATAATAATCATCGTAATTAAATATTACAGACTGGTTTTGCCCAAAATTCACGTGTCCACGTCACTCACCGTCAAAAAATGAGGCAGTACACAATATTTCATAATCTGCGCCAGGCCGTCAAGCAGTTTTAGGTACTTGCACGTTCATCCTCTAGCACTATGCTACATGCTATGATATAGAACGATAAGCAAATAGTGTAGTGGTGTACATAGTGGCATCAAACCATACGGACTATTCTATTTTTTTAAAAAAACGGTACCGTAGCTGAGTCAAAGAGATGGTCAAAAGAAATTTGAGCCCCCCCCCCCTCCCCCGAGTAGTTTTCCTTCAATATTTGAAAATGCGTCACAATCACGTGATCATGGATTTTATCGACCGAGCCAAAACCCGAGTGTGGGCGTTTTTCTCTGGTCCAGCCAGCCTATTGGGACAGGAATATGCAAAGCTGTCCCTGAGTAGTATGGCCGGTACCCAATAAACATGGACATTTGTGATCCCAAAACAAAACTGGTTACTGGTTACCGAAAGTAAAAAAAAATAAAAAATTATAAATTCAGCTGTCTGGCACCGAGGTAAGAGTCCGATTCTTTTTCGTTTAACTTTGGAGGCAAAAAACGCATTCAGTTAATGATCCCATTTTTTTTGTTGGTTTATAATAATCTTGGAGGAACAATTTAAAGATCCTGACCAGTGTAATAAATGTTGGTGGTAAATAACAGTCGAGAGACTGGAAAAATGGCCGCCCTCAGGAATCCAATCCACGACCTCATCATGCCCAGTGATTACTTCTGCGCGGAATGATCTATGTCACAAATCCCAGACTGGGAGATGTAATAGTTATGACAGGACGACAATCACGAACAAACAAGTTTAACACTTAACAAAACAATCCATCAGACTCACACATTTATTAAACATCATTATACATATAATAGCGCAATTACATACATTATATTATTGAAATGCACTGCCGTACAACGGCCTTATTCTCACACACACTCTCCCTCGGATCCACAATCCGGTAGTTACTCCTAAAGGCACTTCGGCCTCAGCCTCTCCCCTCAGGGTCTTAATAGCACATTAATAATTTACTGGCACCGCAGTCTCTCAATATCACCTTCCTATTGTCATACACCTTAGCACTCCCCTAGCACCTCAGCAGGGCAATAACACATTATTATTTCCATAGCCCATCCACATGGCAACAACATAATATCAGTTCACTAGCCTATCAACATGGCAACAATATAGTATCTCATTCACTCTCATATCTACGTCCCTGTCCGTGGCCTGACTGCCACGACTTTATGTGCCTCTACTGTCCTGCACTGACAGCCTCACTTCTGGCCTATGTGTGGCCTCCGGCCCTATGCTGGCCTAGCCCCTGTGCTCATCGAGGTGGCTCTGCGGCCCGTCCCCGACACCAGTCATTACTGGAACAACACTCATCCGTCTCCCGACTGCTTTCACTTATGTCCGCCCGCTGGGCTCTTATTCACAGGTCCGCTCCGTCGGACCTTCTAACTTGCAGTGCTAGTTATACAGCGCTTTCGCCTCATTCAGACCCCCCCCCCCTACTCACAACAGCACGCTTAACTTGCTGTCTACTGTGAGTCCTTCTTACTCTACACCCGCTCTGTAGCAATCCCCTTAATTGCACTCACTCCACTCGTGACAATCTACAGCACAGAACAAGTCGCGTATTCGAATATACGCCTATCAATGTTTCCATACCGATCTCTCCTCAACATAATTAGATCATAATGTGAATTAAGCCCTTGAATTCAAGTTTTTATTGTCAATTTCTTTGGTTTTCCAGCCAAGCGAATTAGTTCCCCCCCCCCGCACCCCCACCCCTTCCCCTTCCCCACCCGCGCACAATAACGTGTTTGGTCTTTTTTTCAAGCATGCGTTACTTTACCATGCGGTTTATGTCTGTCTGTTTGTCTGTCTGTCTGTCTGTCTGTCTGTCTGTCTGTCTTTCCCTCTCTCTCCCCCTCTCTCTCTCCCCTTTCTCTCTCCCTCTCTCTCTCTTCCTCTCAATCTCTCTCCCCCCCTCCCCTCTCTCTGAAATCCTGAAAACGGACAGTCAGCGAGGGGGGGGGGGGTGAGGGAGGCAGAAGGAGGGGGGGGGGGAAGGGGGGGATAACATCACACAGATGTCTGAATTCCTATGACTGTCGGGAAAATCGTGACTGGAAAGACTTAATTAAGTGGCTCCTAAAATAGTGGCTGATGTCATTATGTTGTTGATGTTGTGGTTTTTTTCCTTGTGAGCTGCGGTGAGAGTAGCAACTTCCCATCCCGAGCTTGTCAGTTGTTGTTTTTTGTTGTTGTTTATTTTGGTTTTTTCCCACACATTAAACAGAAAGTGAAAAACTCTTTCCACTCTTCCGTTTTCAATCTGGTTTTTTTTTTTCTTTCTTGTTTTAGACTTCTCTTTCCTCATTGTCATCCTCCATCTTGTGAGTCAAGTGTTTCTCAAACTTTGTTATCCCACGCCCCACTTCAAGTTAAGAAAAAAAACAACAAAAAAAACGCACGCCTCACCATGCTCGGACAGAGTCAGTATACAGCGTAACCGGCTAAGTTGCCCATAAGCATTGCCGGCTAAGTTGCTCATAAGCATTGCCGCTAAGTTGCTCATATGCATTGCCGGCTAAGTTGCTCATATGCATTGCCGGCTAAGTTGCTCATAAGCATTGCCGGCTAAGTTGCTCATAAGCATGGCCGGCTAAGTTGCTCATATGCATTGCCGGCTAAGTTGCTCATAAGCATTGCCGGTTAAGTTGCTCATAAGCATTGCCGGCTAAGTTGCTCATAAGCATTGCCGGCTAAGTTGCTCATAAGCATTGCCGGCTAAGTTGCTCATAAGCATTGCCGGCTAAATTTTAATTGTTCATAAGCATTGCCGGCTAACTTGCTCATAAGCATTGCCGGCTAAGTTGCTCATAAGCATTGCCGGCTAAGTTGCTCATAAGCATTGCTGGCTAAGTTGCTCATAAGCATTGCCGGCTAAATTTTAATTGCTCATAAGCATTGCCGGCTAAGTTGCTCATAACATTGCCGGCTAAATTTTAATTGCTCATAAGCATTGCCAGCTAAGTTGCTCATAAGCATTGCCGGCTAAGTTGCTCATAAGCATTGCCGGCTAAGTTGCTCATATGCATTGCCGGCTAAGTTGCTCATATGCATTGCCGGCTAAGTTGCTCATATGCATTGCCGGCTAAGTTGCTCATAAGCATTGCCGGCTAAGTTGCTCATAAGCATGGCCGGCTAAGTTGCTCATATGCATTGCCGGCTAAGTTGCTCATAAGCATTGCCGGTTAAGTTGCTCATAAGCATTGCCGGCTAAGTTGCTCATAAGCATTGCCGGCTAAGTTGCTCATAAGCATTGCCGGCTAAATTTTAATTGTTCATAAGCATTGCCGGCTAACTTGCTCATAAGCATTGCCGGCTAAGTTGCTCATAAGCATTGCCGGCTAAGTTGCTCATAAGCATTGCTGGCTAAGTTGCTCATAAGCATTGCCGGCTAAATTTTAATTGCTCATAAGCATTGCCGGCTAAGTTGCTCATAACATTGCCGGCTAAGTTGCTCATAACATTGCCGGCTAAATTTTAATTGCTCATAAGCATTGCCAGCTAAGTTGCTCATAAGCATTGCCGGCTAAGTTGCTCATAACCATTGCCGACCAAGTTGCTCATAAGCATTGCCGGCTAAGTTGCTCATAAGCATTGCCGGCTAAGTTGCTCATAAGCATTGCCGGCTAAGTTGCTCATAAGCATTGCCGGCTAAGTTGCTCATAAGCATTGCCGGCTAAGTTGCCCATAAGCATTGCCGGCTAAGTTGCTCATAAGCATTGCCGGCTAAGTTGCTCAAAAGCATTGCCGGCTAAGTTGCTCATAAGCATTGCCGGCTAAGTTGCTCATATGCATTGCCGGCTAAATTTTTATTGCTCATAAGCATTGCCGGCTAAGTTGCTCATAAGCATTGCCGGCTAAGTTGCTCATATGCATTGCCGGCTAAGTTGCTCATAAGCATTGCCAGCTAAGTTGCTCATAAGCATTGCCGGCTAAATTTTAATTGCTCATAAGCATTGCCGGCTAAGTTGCTCATAAGCATTGCCGGTTAAGTTGCTCATAAGCATTGCCAGCTAAGTTGCTCATAAGCATTGCCGGCTAAATTTTAATTGCTCATAACCATTGCCGGCTAAGTTGCTCATATGCATTGCCGGCTAAGTTGCTCATAAGCATTGCCAGCTAAGTTGCTCATAAGCATTGCCGGCTAAATTTTAATTGCTCATAAGCATTGCCGGCTAAATTTTAATTGCTCATAAGCATTGCCGGCTAAGTTGCTCATAAGCATTGCCGGCTAAGTTGCTCATAAGCATTGCCGGCTAAGTTGCTCATAAGCATTGCCGGTTAAGTTGCTCATAAGCATTGCCGGCTAAATTTTGATTGCTCATAAGCATTGAGCGGCTAAGTTGCTCATAACCACTGCCAGCTAAGTTGCTCATAAGCATTGCCGGCTAAGTTGCTCATAACCATTAGAGTCATGCATCTGTTCCATTCAATGTCTTAATCCGAGCTAAGCAAGGAAACCACTTACAAGATATAAACAAAACAACAGTTTATCTATACACTTAAGTTAAAATACACTATGGAATTAAGATTTCTATGGAAAAATCCCCACACCCCATTCTGAAGTCCTACTGCCCACCACCTTGAGTAACACTGTAAATGCTCTCAGATGTGTCAAAGTCAGATTTCTGAATAATAATAATAATAATAATAATAATGGATGGCATTTATTTGTATTTTGTATTTGTATTTGTATAACTCTTTAATCCCATTTGGGAAATTTGCCTTTGTGCCATTGCTGTTTGGGTTCGTATTGTATTGATTTAGTGAACCAGACCATCAGGTACAAGACAATGTTAATTCAACACAACAGACTCCACGTGTAGCCATTTCATAACTTCCTGTATTCTCTTCTGTCGCTCTTTTACAATGAAGTCACAGACAGTCATATTAATAATAATCTAGAGTAAGTCTAAAATCCTAAACAATGTATTTAATATGATACCAGAACATCTCCCTTCTTTTAGAGATTTAAAAGATTTTAAATTAGAGTGTCCTTTCAACTTATGTTGTAATAGTCCAACTTATGTTTCCATCAACGTTCTTTGGGGTGAATTTTAGTTTTGTAAATTTTCGGTTAAGTCCATAAATATTGTTTTTGTTCTGGAAGTAAAAACTATCTACTAATGTAATATTCCATACACACACACTTTCGTTCCATTAACTAATTTATGAACTAACAATTAAGTTAATGTAAAAGTACCAAAAGTCATGATCAACTTAATTGTCCTTGATTTCTGGATATGTCATGCCATATCACAATGGATAGTTGCTTGAAATTAGTGATTTAATTATTATGTCGTTAAATATCAACAGTAAATTGTTCAAACACTTGACATGTTAACTGAACTTAAAACTAAAATGAACAGTAACTTAAACTAAGTAAGTATGAACTACTGTATGAATAAGGTAGAGACTTCCTGCCTCTACATCATGGGAGGGTATTATTATGACCCTTGCTTTATCCCATGATTACTATTACACAACACTTCTAGCTTGGATTGAAGATGGAAGATGACTAGTTCGACCTTCTCATCTCTTCCTCCCTGAATCTGGCTGGCTTGTTAGCAACATAGCCTCGAGCCATACGAGTGACAGGTCTATTTGTAGACACTGTTTCTGGAGGGGATTTGACGACTCTAGAATTTGAACTAGGTGTTGCAGGAATATCTTGGGTTTGTTCGTTATCTTGCAGCACATCATCTGGAGGATCTGGGCTTGGATCTTGATCAGGAAACGAAGACGGTACTGCTTGAAGGTGTTTCCGGTTTCTGCGCAGCACCCGGTCAGGTGTTTTCACCAAATATGTTCGGTGATCTGGATTTGTTGCAATGACAGTTCCTGGTCCGGTCCACTTGTTTTCTTCATCTGTCTTGAGAAGAACTTTCTGTCCAGACTCCAGTTGTTTCAGTTGTCTTGCGCCATGTCTGTTGTCGTAATTCCTTTTGTATCTTGTTTTCGTTTCTTTTGCTCTGTCTTGGATGTCTTGGTTGTTGACTTGTCGAGGGTAAAGGTTCCTCGGCAATGTGGGAACTTTTGTTCTCAGTTGTCGTCCCATCAGGGCGACTGCTGGGCTCACTCCAGTCGTTGAGAGAATTGTGTTTCTGTAGTTCATCAGAGCTACCTCTAATGAATTCTGTTTCAAAAGTTTCTTTGCAACCTTCACAGCACTTTCGGCTTGTCCGTTGGACTGAGGAAAGTGTGGACTACTGGTCACATGTTGAAAGTCAAAGTCTTTAGCAAAGAGTTTGAATTCTCTGCACTGAAATTGTGGTCCATTGTCACTAGCCAGAGTTTCACAAATTCCGTGAGTTGCAAAAATGTTTGTTAGCTTCTGGATGATAGCTTGAGATGTTGTAGAATTCAGTTTTACTACTTCGATCCATTTTGAGTAGTAATCGACTACGACTAAGTATTCATTTTTCCCATGTGTAGCGAGATCTACTGCAATTTTCTGCCATGGCCTCTCAGGTAGGTCAGTTGGTATTAATGGTTCATTCCGCTGGGAGGGTCTATTTTCTCTGCAGGAGAGACAGTTCTGAATCATGTTCTTGATATCTCTCGTGATGCCGGGCCACCACACGGATGCGTCAGCATTCTGTCTGCACTTTTCGATTCCTTGGTGAGTCTCATGTAGTTTAGAGAGAATGTAATCTCTTTGAGAATGAGGGACTACTATTCGGTTGTTGAAAACTAACAATCCATTCACAATAGACAGTTCTCCTTGCACTTGTTGAAAATTTTGTAGTGTTTTAGGTACCTCTTTTGGCCAGCCATCCATCACAAAATGCATCACTTTCTGTATGTCTGTATCTTTCTTGCTTTCTTCCCTCAGATTTTCTAATCGTGAAGCAGTGACAGGCCAAAAGCTTTCCAGAGATTCCACATAAGCCTCTACATTCTGTCCTGTTTCTTTATCTTGAGTTGTATGGTAATTCATTGGACTTCTAGAGAGAGCATCAGCAATGACGAGCTCTTTCCCTGGCACATGAATGACATTGTAGTTGAATCTTAAAAGTCTCATCAGTAGTCTTTGGCATCTGGCAGGGCATTTATCTAAATCTTTTTTCTTCATCAATGGAACCAATGGTTTATGGTCTGTTTGTAATTCAAAGTTATCAAGACCAATTAGGTATTTTCCAAATTTTTCACATGCATAGACCGAAGCCAAACATTCTTTCTCTATTTGGGCATAACCTTTTTCTGTTTCTGTCAATGTTCTAGATGCAAATGCTATGGGCTGAAGTTTGCTTCCTTTCATCTGTATTAACACTGCTCCCAACCCAAAACTGCTGCTGTCTGCACTGACAATTGTTTCACAGTTAATGTCAAAGAATCCCAAGGTTGTAGCTTCTGCTATTTTCTTCTTTGCAAGGTTGAATGCATTTTTCTGCTCTGCTCCCCACTGATATTTTTCTGACTTTTTCATCAAATCAGTCAAAGGTTTCAAAATTGTAGCTAGTGATGGAACAAATTTACTCATGTAATTGAGTAACCCACACACAGTGCGTAGCTCTGTCAATGATGTTGGCGGCTGTAGTTTCTGTATGGCCTCCACCTTTTCAGGATTTGGTTTTATTCCCTCCTTGTTTATGAGATGTCCAAAGTATTTCACCTCTTTCTGTCTGAAACAACATTTTTCTTTATTTAATTTCAGTCCTGATTGTTCTATTCTCTCCAAAACAGCTTCTAGTTTTCTGTCGTGATCCTCTATGTCTTTCCCATAGATGATGGTATCATCCATAATGACTTCACAACCTGGCAGGCCTTTTAAAGTCTCTTTCATTTTTGATTGGAATACTTCAGGACCTAATGATATTCCCATGGGTACTCTCTGGAAACAGTATTTTCCAAACGGTGTGATGAAAGTTGTGAGCATGCTGCTGTCTTCCTCGAGGGGAATTTGGAAGAAACCAGAGGTTGCGTCTAGTGTAGAAAAGACTGTTGCGCCATTGAATTTGGGAGCGATATCCTCTAAGTTTGGAAGCATGCAGTAGTTTCTTTTCACTGAAAGATTTAACTTCTTGAAATCCACACAGATCCGAACTTGCTTGTTTGGTTTTACTACTGGGACCATTGGGGCACACCATTCTGTAGGTTCATTTACTTTTCTTATTACCCCATTTCTTTCCATCCTTTCCAGTTCTTCTTTTACTTTACTTTCTAAAGGGAATGGTACTCTTCTTGCTGTTGCAACATTATATGGTTCAGCATCTTTGTTTAATGTTATTTTTACTGGTTCAGTTTTCAACAGTCCGGCAGCACCAAAAACTTGTTTTCTTAGTTCAGGTTTTAATTTTTCTGTGCGTTCTATGTCTTCTATGTGCCTGATTAAGTCTAGAGCTTCGGCCACATTTCTGCTGAGTAAATTGCTACCTTCTTTGTTGTTTAAGACCACAACTCTGAATTCAAAGGTCTTTTCCTTTCTCTTTGTCTTCGCTGTGAACTCTCCTTTCACTTGAATATTTCCTCCTGGTGAGGTTAGATTCAGTTTACATTGATGCAATGTCGGTTTGGTTCTCAACCTTTGAAATGTTTTCTGAGTAATACAAGTAATGTCAGCTCCTGTGTCCACTTTGAAAGGAACATTTGTATTCTGAATGTTGAGCATCGTGCTCCATGGTGGAGATTTGTCTGAAATGACTGTATCTATTGAAAATGTTTGTTCAAATTCTTCAGTCACCTCTCTAATGTTTGACCTGCACATTTTGGCAAAATGATTTGCTTTATGACACTTGTGGCAGGTTCTCCCTTTTGCTGGGCATTGGTCACGTGGGTGACCTTTCCCACACCTGCGACAATTTTGATACTGAACACTGGTAGGTCTGTGATGATTATGATTATAAGGTTTCTTATGTGGTTTGTGACCTTGTTGTGGTGCTGTTGCCCCTTTGTAATGCTTTTCATTCTTTTTAAATCCACCTGATTTTACTCTACTCATCTGAGTTTGCTGTGGCTGTGCTGTGTTATTTGTCAGCTTTTTTAAGAATTCTTCAGTCATTTCCAGACTTCTCGCGAACTGTAACAATCCTGCTACGTCAAGCGTTGATGTAGTGAGTCCTTTTTCTCTCACTTTCTTCGATGAGCAACCTGATATGAGTTGCGATTTTATTTCATCCTCCGCATTCGGAAAATTGCACTGAGACGCAAGTTGGCGAAGTTCGGAGTAAAAATCGTCAATTCGTTGAAATTCTTTCTGCCGCTTGTGTCTGAATTCATATTTCAGGATCTCCAAATTTGATCTTGGATTAAAATGATCTGTTAGAGCCTTAATGAGGTCCTTATAAGATTCATCTGAGGCTTGTATGGTATTGATAGTGGGTAATGATTCTGCAATATCATTTAGATCTGGACCACCATAAGTGAGGGTAAGAGCGTATCTTCGTTTGCTGCTAGCTATCTCATATCCATCAAAGATGTGCTCCAGCCTGCGGACCCATCTAGGCCATCGAACTGCGGCACCTTCAGTGTGGCAATCGAATTGTTCATACGGTGGGAGATTCATGATGGACTCTGTGGTGTAGATCTAGTAGATTTGGCTCAGGTCTGAACTCATAGACTCTGCACTGTGTCGATCTATTCTTGCTGTCAGGTCTGATCTCATAGACTCTGCTCTATCGATAATAGGTCTTGGTTCATGGGCTTGGCTTAGGGGCCTTTTTTTTTTTTTTTTTTTTTTTCAGATACGTCTAGATTCTAGATCTGGTAATGCCAGCTACTTTAACTGACAACATGTTTGTCAGATCCCACTTCTGACACCATGTTTGGGTTCGTATTGTATTGATTTAGTGAACCAGACCATCAGGTACAAGACAATGTTAATTCAACACAACAGACTCCACGTGTAGCCATTTCATAACTTCCTGTATTCTCTTCTGTCGCTCTTTTACAATGAAGTCACAGACAGTCATATTAATAATAATCTAGAGTAAGTCTAAAATCCTAAACAATGTATTTAATATGATACCAGAACAATTGCAGCCCAGTTATAACTGGAGCAGGCACGTCGTCGCCACAGTGCAGCGCCGGTCGGCGGGGTTTTTTTGTGGGGGGGGGGGGATGAGGGAGGAAGGGAGGGAATGGTAGGGATGAATTTATATAGCGCATATCCATTTAAAATGCTCTATGCGCTTTACAGAAGCAACATGTCAACCACAGAGCAGAATGGAGCGTCTGCGGAGCGCTCAACACACTACACTGCTTCTTTCTCTCTCCCTGTCTCGCTCACTCTCTCTCTCTCTCTACCTCTCTCTATCTCAGAGCAAATTGTAACGCAGCCTGTTAGGCGCAGTTCACAACTCACAACAGTTCACAACTCACAACTCACAACTCAAATAATATTTGAATATTTTTTCATAATAATATATATTTAATAATGAATAATAAATTTTTTTGGTGGAGGGATGATATGGATAAATTTTAATCTATTAATTTCAATTTTGCCCGGGCATCGGTCTGTTCGGCCTGCTCTTTACGATAAGGCTTCTTTAACGTGCGCAACCTGCACACGGGCCCTCCCAATTTTTCGTCCTTATCCGAGAAGACTAGGTGCTCGATTCTACCCCCCAATAGGATCAGGGACTTGAAAATATAAGAAAAATCCCAATTTCCAACATGCCTGCACTGCCCGGGTTTTGAACCCGGGACCCTTGGCATAAGAGGCGAGCACCTTGCCTCTAGACCACCTTGTCCCCCTGAATATACTGTCACTTTGTATTGCGACTTTGGACTGCTCGCTACAAGCCTGAGACTATGATGGTGTGAGATGGGGTGGGACATTGAAGGGGGCGGGGAAGGTATTCACACAGACACTTTTCATCTACCGTCCTCCATATCACGTGATTTGCAAACAAAATGGCGGCGTGCCCCACGTGTAATACTGAAGCGGTGGACAACAGTCGAACGATGCCATCCTCTTGTTGGGCACCCAACTGTACAAACCGCTTACGTGCTGGTTCTGACATAAAAATGCATCTTTGCTTAGACTGTGCACATAGGCCTATTCAGATGCTATCACTAAGGCAAGTGGAGGTTTTTGCCCTACACGGTGCTTTCCGAAGCTGTGCGACTCCTCGCAAACAACCGTAACGCGGAAGTGAAAAGGGTCCGTACCAGAACATTGGCCTAAGCACGCACCAGCAGATTTTGGTCCACTAATTGGATGGTGACGTCACGATATCGAGGTTCAACGATATCCTGCGCACCAACCTGCGCACCAACCAACTAGTTGGATTTCCTGTAAATTCAGTGTCGTGACGTCACTATCCAATTAGTTGGCTGATCAAACTCGGCCGGTGCCTGCGCCTGGGGCTACTGGTGCGTAAATGCTCTTGTCCACGGCATCCGCTCCGCTATATTTACGGAAAATGAAATACGAAAAACTCTCTTTGCCTCTATAGCGCTGAGGAGCGGATGCTGTGGACAAGTTTACAGAGGAGAAAGAGTTTCATGACATTGTCCGTAAAAATAGCAGAATGGCGCGGGTGCTGTGGACAAGTATACAGAGGAGAAAGAGTTTCATGTCATTGTCCGTAAAAATAGCAGAGCGGCGCGGGTGCTGTGGACAAGAGCAGTAATTAAAAGATAGGCGCACTTTCATTTACACCAGCTTTCATGCGATAGAAAACTGCCTCGTTCTAGTACTGTTGTATTCTATCTCCATTTTTTCTAGAAACTGAGATAAGACCACAATAATATAGCATAACAAAATGTATTATATCATTAAATCGCGAAGATGTCTCACTTCTGGAAGTAGATTTTAAAGTGTTAATGGATTGTTCTAACACTTTGTACTGTTTAAACACGTCGAAACTTTACAAGCGATTTCCTCAAAACGCACTGACGTAGAGATGTATTAAGCGGTGTTCCGGCGACGGCTGAGTGAAATGCCCACGTACGTCTCACTCAAAGCATTTTTATTCAACAAAATGACTGCAGCTGCTGTTATCGGTGATTAAATGTCCTTGATTATATTGTACTTTGAATTTAAACATTACTTGGGGGTAGGGGTGGTGGGGGTGGGGGTATAGCCTACTGAAATTTCATACTTTATATCAGGAAAACATGAAGAAATTAGTTCAAGACCAGGGTTAAGTCATATTTTGAGTCATTTCGAGAAAAAGCCAAAAAACTTTGGACTCACCGTTGTTCTTGCATTGGTGTGGCCCACTTTCAAATCAAACTTTCTCAGTGCTGGTTAACGATAGAAGACTATAATTTAATAGGCAGCCTATTTTTTAAAAAATCTAGTTTCCACCGATATGCTCAGTTCTATTTTTAGCAAAATGTGACTTAACCTCTTTAAACTAACCTCTTCAATTATCCGTGGAGCAAAATTAGTTTAATGGATAAAAAACTAATGGTGATTTGTGTGCGGAGACAAAAACGAACGGCTGCCCATTTGTGAACAGACAGGGAAGGCTATAACCTACAATGTTTACTCCCTGGCACAATTCACTGTGTTGTGGCCATCAGCAAAATAAATGTTGCTTTAAATATAACTATAGAACACTCAAGTAAGACGCAGAAAGGCATGTCTCAAAGCTACAATGATAGGATGTTTTGAGAGGCTGTTCAATAAACCAGTAATCCGCTCCCGTTTAAGTAACTGTTCAGTTAGGGACAGCTGTTCACGTGTAGACACCAGAAACGCTGCTTGTCATCATAAGGCTGGGCTTTCATGTGGACCGAAACGGAAACAGCAGCGGAAACGTCAAAAACCATTCAACTAGTGGAACAGAGAGAAATACCGTTTCCGTACACATGGAAACACTTTTTCTTGTTACTGCTTAAAGGATTTTTGACGTTTCCGTTTCCGTACACATGAAAACACGGCTGAATTCTGATTTTTAAGAGGAAAATTCTCAAAGATTCAGAAGCGTTTGATAGCACGACAGAGACAGAACTTGACTTGCTATCCTGTGGATGATACGCCCATGAAGCAATAACCGCCGTGGGCCCAAGAAATCGATGTGTTATGGCACCTTTAAGCCAGTCAAATTATCGGCAACAGTGGGCCCGAAACAGGGCTCTCGAGGGTAGGAGGCATATAGACCGACCTCTTCAGGCACACCATGTGAACATAAAAAATCCAACCTTATTACGGACAGGAGTTTTATTTCCCTTCTCTTTTTTTTTTTTTTCAGTTCCACTGAAATTTGCGGCATCAGATATAAGTAAACGGACTAGTTAATCGTAGGGGTGGGGTAGCACAGCAATGGGGTTGCCGGGAGGTAGGTAAACATTTCCAGCGGTCGGGAGCAGGGGGTGAACAGGGAGAGACAAGGAGAGAAAGAACGAGAGAGAGAACAGTGGTTTCGTGATACACAACTATTTCTGTATCATCATGTCATATTTTGCACTGTTAAGTTATAACAGTTAACTGCTCAGATTCAGTGAAATAGAACGATTTAGTTACCGCAAAATGTGTTTGTTGTTTTTTCCCCACTCTCCAACTATGTCTGAGATACCAGGGAGGAAGTGGACAATGAGATGACTGCATGAGAGAGGGTGGGGGATGGGAAGAGGGATAAGTGAAAAGAGAAATCAGGGGAAGAGGGATATGATTGTATTCTGCTTATTTTTGCCGTTATTTTCATCCTTAAAAAAAGGGTGTTCTCGTTCGGAGGTCAGATGAGGAAATTGTGCTCGTGAGTATGCATGAGTATGCTGCGCACTTCTTTAGTAGCCATTGTACATCTCATGGGGTAACTGGTCACTTGAATGGTCACTTCTCATAAGATTTTGAAATTTCCCTTCTGATCTAATGGGTTAATACTGCACCAGCTTCAAAAGAAAAGGCAATGTTGATAATAATTAATTCCATATTTTCTATATTCTGCCAATATTCTGACGACGATATAGTTACATAAGTGACACAAGATACCCTTCTCGGTATACTTGCACGGGTATCACCCATGTCAACAATGCAACAACCCGCACCACATCCCTTCGTAATTGAAAACGAAAAAGACTAGCGTCACAGAGCTCTGTGAGTAGTACTCACCGTTTTTATACGCGCGCAAGGTGTGGACATATAGTGAAAGAAGGAATGGTCCGCCTCGGTATTCTGTGTCTCGGGTTATATTTTAGAGCTAATCAGTCTCGTAACTGGGAATAAAGCTTAACTGTGACCTAAAGTGTGTTTCCATCATGGTACAATGTGAAAATACTGTGCCTTTTTTAAAGGAATACATGTGCGGGCGCGCGTGGATGGGGTGCCCTTCCTTTGTGATATAACTCCAGCGTACGTGAGTACATGTCGCTTCATCAGCGCATCTGTGTAATGTTTAATAACTATGGTCTTCTGGAAGGGAAACTCACGCAGGGGAATGGGGGGGGGGGGGGGGGAGAGGGACCCCACTGTCAACGGAATGATAGAAAAGATCCAACAATGCCGTGAGCTCTGTCCTGTTGCTTGGACCAGCTGATGCCACAGAGATCGTTTTAATGTCGAGTTCAGGATATAAAATCACATTTGACGTTCAGAACGCCACTATCTGCTATCTTTTCGGGCCTGTCTTTCTGTACTTCTTCATTGCATTTGTTTCTCACATGACATAGTTGGTCTTTGGCACATTTTCTTTTTGTTTCTCTATTTTCATGTATCTTCCTTTCTTTTTCTTCCTTGGCTGTTCACATTCAATTTGGTTTTCCTCACTCGTTCCGTCCCTACAGACGTTGAGGTTTTTCAACCTAAAAATAACCACACTTTCTGTGTTTATGCATGTCTTCCACTAATCAGCCTTGTTGACATTTTAACTGCACGATGATTTGTAGATAAAATCATGCTCGCTTGTTGTGTAGGTAATTAGGGCCATGTGATTTGCTGGTAATGACACTTTACATCTCGTGCTCTTATCTAGATAATGTTAATTCACCCACCACTAAACATCCACATTATTTTATATTGTAGAGTGCAAATCCATTGCTGTCCTTGTATAATTATATAATCCTGCATCATTTAGTCTGTGGCTGGTTGGTTGGTTGCTTGCTTGCTTGGTTGACTGGCTGGCTGGCTGGCTGGCTTTTTGGTTGGTGGTTGGATGGTCGAATGGTTGGTTGATTGGTTAGTTGGCCATTTGGTTGGTTGGTTGGTTGGTTGGCTGGTTGGTTGGTTGGGTTGGGTGGGTGGGTTGGTTAGATTGGTTGGTTGGCTGGTTGGTTGGTTAGATTGGTTGGTTGGGTTGGTTAGGTTGGGTGGTTAGATTGGTTGGGTTGGGTTGGGTTGCTTGGTTGGGTTGGGTTGGGTTGGGTTGGTTGGTTGGTTGGTTGGTTGTTTTGGTTGGTTGGTTGGTTGGCTGGTTGGTTGGTTGGTTGGTTGGTTGGTTGGTTGGTTGGTTGGTTGGTTGTTTTGGTTGGTTGGTTGGTTGGTTGTTTTGGTTGGTTGGTTGGTTGGTTGGTTGATTGGTTGGTTGTTTTGGTTGGTTGGTTGTTTTGGTTGGTTGGTTGGTTGGTTGGTTGGTTGGTTGGTTGGGGTTGGTTGGTTGGTTGGTTGGTTGGTTGGTTGGTTGGTTGTTTTGGTTGGTTGGTTGGTTGGCTGATCGGATGGTTGGTTGGTTGGTTGGTGAGTAATTTAATTGGTTGCCATGGATTTATCAAAGGTTACAAAACCATAATGATTCATGTAACCCTTTGGTACATTGACTAACCACTGCAGATATGAGCATTGCTTGGTCTCAATGTCGAGTGTATCTGTAAGAATGGAAACCACTCTCATGGCTAGCCTGAAGCCTGGAGTAATTTCCGGCATCATTCTTAAAGACTTTTCAAACCAGGAACTTATCCCAGAATATGTCTCCGAAGTCGGATGTAAAACAAATCAACCATAATAAATGTTTAGAAAGGACGCAGTGAATTCATTCAATGCTTTTGTTGGATTTAATCACGCCGTCAGTGTTCATTAAAGGTTTTACAGTATTCTATTCAATGTGAACACCCCGCTGAGTCTATCAGGACTGAAAAAAAAAATCAATGACAGTCTTCCAAATACTACTGTGGTAAACAAACAACGTAACGACCAAGCTGTCGTCGATGTAACAGATAAACTTGTAAATTGGTCAGGACAGTGTCGTGGTGTGGTATCACATACCGCTGTGGTTTACCGTCTCGTATCTGCCAATCGTAACTGCTGATTGGTTCGTTTCCCTTACGTCATCAACATTTGTGATGCATCCCTGCCTCCCACTGCGTGACGGCTGAGCACGCGAACTTACGAATTATTTATTTTTTTCTTTTTGCACAGAGACTGAACATGCGCACTAGCAAAATTTGACTGTAGTGGAAAAAGAAGAAACTGAAACTTTTGGGAGAACAAAACATATGCACATAAAACATATACATCTGACGAAAGACGAAATATTATTCCAACTTTTGTAGGAGCACAGGTTATGTGACGTCAGGTGAAACAAACCAAATGTGAATGTAGATTGTTGTTACAAGAACGTACGTCTCCCATGTATTTCGTGCTGGGGGTACGTATTTTAAAGCCTTTTGTGTCTCTAGGGCTAGAGAGCTCCTCCCGAGATACTCCTAACAACAACCTTTATTAATTATTCTTTCAGATTTTCTTTTTTTTTTTTTTTACTGTTTTCTAGTTGGAAGGGTAAGCAGCAGGGTTAGCGATTCGATCAGATTCAGGGTTGAGGATAAGGATGGGGTTAGGGATAGATATGTATACGTACATGCCCCTGGCGCAAAACGCTTGGTGTTCGTACGTACATGTAGCATCAGCCGCGAGTTTATGAGGCAAAAGCCTTCAAACAGCACCGGGACTTATTTTATTTTGACAACCAAATTAGCTCGCTCCGGTTTCACCGAAGTGCATTTCTGAGTTAATCCTCTTTTTCACTGAGATACACAATAGCTTTAATCTTCTAAGTCCCACGGGTGAAACAAGAAAATGTAAACAAGAGTTTTCACGCAAATCACTGCTCCAATAAGCCGCTATCATGCCTGTAATACCTCAGGCTGAGGTATGTAATTGTAATGTATCACCCTGCCAGCTGTCCCTCTACGTTGAGAGTTATATAATAATAGTGTAGGCACGATATCTGGGCTTGAGTTTCAAACATAGACACGATCTCAGTGTCACGAGAGAGAGAGAGAGGGAGAGAAGGGGGAGACAGACAGACAGACAGACAGACAGACAGACAGACAGACAGACAGACAGACAGACAGACAGAAAGACAGTGACGGGGGGGGGAGGGGGGGAGGGGAGAGAGACAAAGAATGGTGAGGTCACAGATTTATCCAAGGCAATGCCTCATCAAGTTACAATAGGTATAATAATAATAATGCTTGATCATAAATTTTCCTATAGGGCACTAAAGGCTTTAAAAGATTACTAGGAATCCCAGTCCACTGACAGTTATATCAATCTGTGCCCTGAGATATAATATCCCTTCTCACTCAATGACATACACTTTGGGACTGCGACTCAAACCGAAGGCATTTAAGCTGTACGGGGGGGGGGGGGTGAAGGAAGGAGAGGGGAGGAGACTGCAGTGTCGGAGTCTGAGTGACAGGGAGAACGCATTCCGAAATGTTCACCAGAGACGGCCAAGCTATCGATTGGTTCAGGACAGCCCAGTCCTGGAGTTTCCAGTGACTATAGCACTCTTTCTTTTTCTTTTCTGTCGTTTTCTCCTCGATTATTTCTTCTTTTCCGGTTCTTTCTATTCGTCATTCTTTCCTCCTTCTTTCTTCCTTTACTCCCTTGTTTCCCCCTTTTTTTTTTCTTCTCTCTCTCTCTGATTTTTTTGCTTCTTTTCTTTCGTCTCACTTTCTTTCTTCTTTTCTTTCTTTGAATTAAATGCCACTTTGTTTAAATCATCTTTCCCGCAGTGTCCCTAAATTTGCAGGTCCAAGTTAAATGACTTTTACAACATGCACAGAAATTTGGTTAGGTCTGGCATCCTTTCTCTGCTGTTGTTGTTGCTTTTGCAGAAACACGTTAGTACGATGTTGTAGATAGGATTTGAGCATATAGACACGTTTCCGGAGTACTGGGTGAGACTGTGGCTTTAACTGCACAGGAAATGTGTAGCTCTGCCATCATCAGTTTTGCAATTCCGAAGTACTTGCAGGACAATATGACCACCAATGCACTATAAATGCTGCTATGCGCCGAGCATATAAGGCATTGAGGACAGCTCATAGATCAATATCTGACCAGCTGATCTTTACAATAAACTGTAACTTGAAATTTAAAAAAAAAAAAAAAAATTATGTACAAAACTAACAGTTCCATTGTTGCACCAGCCAAAACCTGCATAAGATTCACATTTCGAAATAATCGATAAAATTTCAATGGCCACGGAACTTGCCTTTTCTCCTTCACTTTGTGATCTACAAAACGGGTCTCTACCGTGATAATTCTGTGATAAATTATTTCTAGCATAATTATAATAAACCAATGAAACAGCTACTGCAGGCAAGTGGTTTAGGTTGAAAAGATGTCCGTCTGCATACTGAATAATTCGTTCATTCACTGTTTATTTTGCCATTAACGGCAGGATTTTTATATTCCTGATATGTATATATAATTATATACGTAAATATTATATTTCATATATCCGACAAAAAGAATATCGCAAAGACAAAGGATATCATAATGACAGCATGCGATTCATTAGGTGTTTGAAAATGTAGGACCGTACATAAAATATGGATTTGAAATTCTTGCTGGGATAGAAAGTGCTTCTGGTAGCGTATCTATCTGTCCTATCATCTCACTACATTCTGTCTAGCGACTTGCTGTTTTCCTGGCACAACGTGACCGTTTTGGGGTCGTCGTGCTTGCTCCAAACTCAAACTGGTGCAGCAGTCTTTGCCCAAACGTGCCCACATCAAGATTTGTGAGCTGTATTTGTCTCGACAAGGAACGTGGGAGCTGTTTATAAATAATCTAAAGTTATCTTGCATTTACGATCCACAATGAATAGCTCCAAATATCAAAACCGTTCATGAAATGAATAGAAAAGCTAAAATGCAGCTTTAGCTGCAGAAACTTATGGTTTAGGTTTATAGATCATATTTTTTTACCAAACTGAATTTTGCTCGCAAGATAAACATTTCGGAAAGTGTCAGGGTTATGGTTAAGGTTTGTGCTGGCTTCAGCCAGCCGGGCAAACTAATATTTTCCCTGGTCATATAATCCCATTCGGAAATTGACAATGTATTGGCCACAGATAATCCATCGCTGGTGTTTTGGTCCTTTGGTCCCATACAGTCAGTGCCAGAAAATCACTATCAGTATGTGAGACCTTTAACTTTGGATGATCAAGGCGGTAACACCGTGTCACATCCATTTACAAAGGCACATTTTTGTGACATATTTCGTTAGGTATTGTAAACAGTGACACAGGTGACATAACCGTATTAAAGAGCAAATCCTTGTTCCTAGTTACCGTTTTTGTCGCCAGCTACCGCCTTTACAATTCTCGTATCGACTCAAAATCAAAGAGACTCCATTTTCCGGTGCCCATCGATTTTAAGGCCCTGATGACGTAACCGACTACACGGGATGGCCGGGAAAAAAAAGAAAGCAAGAAAAAACGAAACAATATTTATGGGTACAATTTACACATTAAATGACAAAACAACAACATAAAAAAGGTCGTAATATCTAAATGTCAGACTGCAGCATAATCTGTGGTAAAAGATGAGCAAAATGTCCCTCCTTTCTCCTCCCCGGTCACTGCGACATAATCGATTTATCAGAATAATGGGTTCAACGAGGAAGAAACATTATCAATATGAAACGATATGTCGGGAAGAAAAAAAACCGCAACTGTTTCCATATTTAGTCCGGCTGCCCGATGAAGAAACGATGATAAAGAGTCAAGCCGAGCACAGAAAAGCAAAACATAAACAGTCAGATCGATTATCGATCCAGAAAGGTTAGCAGCCAATAAACATGTCCTCTTGTAGTGCGGAAACAAAACACCGCTGTAATTTACGTGTTTAGGCCACAATTTTCAGACGCCAGAACAAATTTCTGCCTTTTTGTAAATACCTTGTAAAGGTTTCTCCATTTACGGTGCGAATCGTTGCAAGACGTAATCCCAAACCTTTAGCCCTCTACCCTGAACAAATTGTTCGTTTACATGTGTATTTTCCGGGCCTCGCGTGAATTTCTACAACGGCATCTCCATACGGTCCTGGGAAATATGCATACACAAGTGCTAAACATGATTATCTTCCTTCAGCCCAAGGTCAGTCAAAGACTTGAAAGAATTTGAAATGTAGATGTGCTGATCAGCATTTTCACACGGAATATTTGAAACCGGTTTATTACCCAGCACCGTTCACCTTTTGGCTTTCCGCGATGGCGCTAGACGGCTCCAAGAGAGGTCGCCTGGGACCTGCCTCAGCTGATCGATTCCAATTAGTTTGAGCACGCCGTCGGCGGAGGGGGGAGAGGGGTGAGAGAGGGGACTGACCCACGCATTCCGGATACTTCGGCGTGATGTAAAAAGAAGTCGAGATGAACGGAAGCAGGCCGAAATAATTGATGCCCCAACAGGGTCCAAAAGCTGGCCCAGTATGAAAGACGCTGTGTGCCAGTCAGGCTGAACTTTCTCTGCGACTTGCCGGTTGTACTGAGACATTAGAACTGAGAAACTACAAGGCAGGGATGCAGATTTAAAAAAATGAAAGCGCAACAGAAATTAATTAAACCATCAAATTGAAACATAACTTTTAACAATGCATGCCATGATGGGGTTCAGGAAAACCGGTGTGGAGAAGGGGACAGGGAGTAGTCCAATGTTACTGTGATAAAACCCTGCAATAAAACATATACATAATACAATTAATATGATGAGAAGCGTCTAGTATTGCAAAAACACAAATGGTGCGAGAGATGCTTTTAAACTAACTGTAGAAGAATAGTGTGTCACCACCATCTCTGGAGAATGTTAATGCTTATTAGCCAGGTATTGAACCCTCACCCCAATAACACGTTCGTTCAGCATAGGCGAGTCAAACAGCTTTTACTTGACCATACCATCCCGTGATAAATTATTTTCACATTTTCTGTGATACCAAAAACTGCAGGAACCTTGATCTAGAGATAAAATGTAAGCGTTGGCGGAGATTCCTCAGTGAATCCTTCATGGGATGTAACTTTGCCTTATGTCGCATGGACTTTCATTAGCTTGAGCACTCGTATCAGACTGATTATCTGGTCTGCTGAAAGTATCAGACCTCGGTCACACACGTGAACGCGCGAGAGTGGCATTAGGCAAACGAAAGCGTAATTAAGAGTGCTTTGGGAAAGGCAAAAGTGTAAACAGATCTTGTGGTTTCAATGGATTGTGCAGTCTCAGCTGATTCCACGATGAGATGGGTTGGCTGTGGGTAGGCTGTGGGTAGGCTGTCCTATTATGTGCTGAAGAGTTAGAGTCGCTGAGCACAAAAAGCCCGTGGGAATCTTGCCCTGGAACAGTGTTAATAGGCCTTGCTGTGAGATGGTAATGAGGTTGGCAAAGCTAATTTCGGCTGTCGTTGGGAATGTTACGCAAGAGTTAGCAATGGAATCAAAGCCTGGCCAAGTTCATTACACAACACGGTGGACAGTGATGTCTTCTCCTGCAGCAACACAGTGGCACTTCTGGCAGAACAGGCATTTATTTAGCAAAGCAACATCTGCCAATATTCCAGTGGAGTGTGTACTTTGCAACAGTCAGGATACATGTGGCCAACGCAGTACCACAGTGTTACTGGGGGGCTATCTGCGTGAGTGATATTGCAAAGACACTTGTGACTATAGGCCTATGCATGATACCTAGTATAACGAGTAACTTATAAAATAATCCCGAATTCCCCCCCCCCTTTTTTTTTAATATGAAAAGAAAATGAAAAACGATTACGACAGACCTACCCACCCCTTCCCCCGTCCTCTCGCCACAAATGCCTTCATGCAGCCGTAAACAGATCATGGGATCAATGGCGAACTCGCTAATAAAGAAGTACTCGTACCGTAACTATGATGCGGTCAGCAGAACCCGCAATCGCATGAAAATAATCTTATCTTGCTTCAGACTGCACGTCCGATCTCTTGTGAAGTTATTCTGTGTGATGCCAACAACCATTTTGTGCGTTCAGTAGAACTCTTCACGGAAACCTGCGCCATCTTGGATGGGGGGACTCGCTGGCTTCCACTGGCATGGGGATGTTACAATAGTGGTTGATGTAGATCTATTCTATTTTGTAGAACTTAGCAATCACATGATTGCAAGTTTGATCAAGCCTGCTGTACAGGTGCACCATGATATCATGATATTCCCACTATTCTTTATTAGGAGCCATGGTTTGTGGCATACACCACGAACACTTTGACATGGGGTACCATCTACAATAAAAAGACAGCGGTCAGGCTGATTTGACACTGCTGCCCATACAACTGAGCCAACAAATTCACTGGCAAAATATGCACAGGCCTTCTGAGTCTGGTACCTGTCCATAACACGGGCAAAGTAGACACTGGTAGACAGGATAGACTTAGAATTGTCTATTGGTATGGCTGTGGACATCTTTAACTTAACAATGCCCTCTTTAAGAGAAGAGAAAAAACAACAACACAACTCAACAAGGGACAAGAGATAGAAAGAATAAAACAAGAAGATTGATGAGAACTGCAAAAATTCCCCCCCCCCCCCCGCTTGCCCGACGTGTCCTGTAATGAGACCCCAAGGATCACAGGCATGACAGTGAGTGGGGCCTGGAACATTCGGGAAACAAATGAGCTTAAGACTTTTGTTGGACAAATGAAAGAAGGAGAGACGAAAGGAGAAATAAATAATTCCGAGAGGCGGAGGAAAGCAGGAATGATGATGGATGAAGCTTAAGAAGTCGCTTCAAATGCAGAACGGCGTGAGAGTGAATATCTTTGACAGAGGCACGTAAGAGTTAAAGAGTCTGAATTTGGATTTAGGTTAACTGGCGTCAACTCGATATTGGTTACATTAAACCCACCTTAGTTTATTGGTAAGACCCGGTGTGTCCGAGGCAGTGGAAGTGGTATGATGGAAGACAGTTCTTTATTCACTCACTCACTCGCGTATCCTGAATGAAATGAAGAAAGCTTTCCCATTGCTTTCCTAGATTATAGCTGACCAATGCCAGTCAGGGAAAAAAGAACTGGGCAGTGATCCCACTGACCATGCGCGTCAGGGAAACGGGACTGCGTACCCAACCTGATCCTATACTTGGCAAGCCGTCTCATATTCACAAGAATGAAATACAGAAACAATGATGATTCATTTCAGACCCTTGTGCCCAGTGTCTGTGAAATTACGAGGATTACTGTATTGATTCCAAACATGCATTGGATGAACGAAATTCCTCTTCCACATCGCTGACACATTGTTTGGAGCACGTTCACCAGGGAATCACTGAAATGAAAATAATACTGTCTTCGCATGTTTCGATAATAATTTTCTTTGTCGGACGATTCATTACTGGCAATGGTATAGCTTTCATGGGGACACAAAAGGTGGCATATCCCGCCATGCACAGGTATCCGATTTACAGACCAAATGCGCATGTCTGAATTTCAGCGGAAGGAAAAACAAAATCCTCGCCATTAGCTTTGACCTGTTTCACAAAGACGAGGAACTATCCAGAAAGTGATTTATTACCCTCACTGTCCACATTCTTAACGTAAGAAAAGAAGAAAAAAATTAGTTCCATCTCGCCAGAGACAATCTCTCCTTATAATTACCGTACCGAGTGTTTCAGGGGATCTGTCTGCACAATAATTCAGGCCGTGAACTCCTAGGTCAACTTACCCTTGTCAACGTCGCAAATCCCGAAGCTATTATTCATAAACGATAAAGCTACATTCTCGCACTAGAGGGACACGTGTCTTTCTTTCTCTCTTGAGACATTCTGAAGCATTACTTTCATTACTTTCAGCACTGCATCTTGATCTCTATAATGATTCAGACACTTAAGAGCCCGGTGGTCTCGCCACCTGTATTTATTCCAGTCTAATTATTACACTGCAATCACATCAGATGTCGGTTTTCAAGAAACCTAATTCATTCATCTTTTAACATTTATGCGTCGTGCTGAAACAGTCCATTCCTGTACTCGCGGGGCAGGGAGATGAGGCATTCTACGCATAAGTGCCATTTTTGGGTGTTTAAAAAAAAAAAAAATTTTGATAGACTGATGTGTTTCCAACACAACATGACATATCCAATCAATTCTTCTTCTTCTCCTTTCGTTCACCAATCTAAATCTGCAGCTTTGTTCTTTTAAGAAAATCTACGGTTTTCTGCAGTTCTGGCAGAGCACCATAGAGTTTGATATTCAGGTCGGTGGGGTTCTCTCTTTTGACTATTATGTCTAAGTATCCAATCAATGAAAAGAGCAGATTAAACTTTCCACCATGCCATCTTTAACATTTTCATCTCCACCATTTTGATCCTACACGGATAACCGGAGTTGTCCGTCGCCTGGCGAAAGGTAAAGTGCAGGTGCTGGCAGCGGGTGAGCATTGCGGTGGTAAGTTGTAGGGTAGAGGTCGAACACCAGTTGACCGCCGCGATGCGAATGGTTAAAAAGCCGTTATGCAAAGATGTGCTCAAAAAGGCATCAGAGTCTATCCACAACACATCACAGCCGGACATAATCAAACCCTTTCCATTTTTTGCCACTGAAATTGTGTTTTCAGAAAAACAACATTAATTTTTAATATGACACTACCAATGTTGATTCCCCCGAAGGTCAGGTCTGATTAGGCAGAATGATCAATTAACCGGTTGTCATGAACGAGGGCAGATGATTTAACGCATTTCCAAACCAAATCAGTCCCGGCACTGTAAAAACTAGACCATAATGTAATGACAGAAAGAATTTTACGTTTTAAAAAGTGCTTTGAACACATTCTGTGTGTGCGTGTGTGCGTGAGAGCGTGCACGCTTGCGTGTATGTGTGTGTGTGTGGAGCGAGAGGCTTATTGAATAATTCATAACAAACGATCACATTTAGCTCTGTGCGCCACCTACGGCAGATTAGCGAGTGCAACAATTAAATACATTTATTTTATTACATTTACCAGATTGGGGCTGACCTTTCCTAACATTTTCTGTTAACAACCTGGAAAGGGGGGGGGGGGGGAGAGAAAAAAAAGGGGGAGGCAAGCGGATAGGAGGGATGGCGACGGAGCAATCAATCAATCATTCAAGTGTCTCACAGATTTCCGGATATCTCTACCGGGCGAGTACAGAGCTGCCAGCTTATTATGGATATGCTGAATTATACAGATTTCGCAGTCAGTTTAATTCGTAATACTGCAAGAATTTACAAGGATGTGTGCAATAGAAACCTGCAGGCCGTGGGTATCGAAGCGAAGTCACGAGAAGCCGCTGCCTCAGACAGAACACGTTGAAGGCAGTTAGTGAAGCAAGGCTTCTCACTGTATGAAGAGTAGAGGCGCTTATGCAACAGATCGAGCAAAGTGGAAGAGAAGAAA
>OZ007569.1:9192206-9199706 GCA_963931925.1 Onchidella celtica | reverse complement strand
TAAATAAATAAATAAATAAATAAAAAACATGAGAGTAGATTCTATTATCAGTTTACCCGATCTGTAAGAATACATTAATTGAAATTATCTAACCCCACATTAACACCATTTTTTGCATCACATACCGACTAATCGTAAACGCTGAACTTTGCAGGGGAAGGAGGGGGGGGGTGTACTTTAGCAATAACCAGGCATTGTACATTCAAATTCGATCTCTTGGGCTTTCGTCAGTCGGCATTTTATTTTTACACGACTAGAGTGGAGTTGTTAGGTGAACAACAGAGAGGGAAGCAACCCTATTTGGATGATTACAACTGGTGATAAAGCATTTTAGCGTCGAAACAGTAACAAATCCGCCAATAGGTATGTAGGGCAGTGAATGGTCCAGTTTTTTAAAATTTAGTAGTCACAAAGACCAAAGCAGTTGCAAAAGTAACCAAGATAAGACGAAATAGGGAAAATTCGGACATTGACAGTTACCGAAACACGGAAAAATACATCAATCTGTTTTATCGATCACATCTGGTGGTCGGGGATGTGTGGGAGATCATGAATTTAACATGAATGAGTATTTTTTCAATTATAAATCATTTACTGTTCTCTCTCTCTCTCTCTCTCTCTCTCTCTCTCTCTCTCTCTCTCTCTCTCTCTCTCTCTCTCTCTCTCTCTCTCTCTCTCTCTCTCTTTCTGTCTGTCTGTCTCTCTCTTTAGTTTTACTAAATTAATTCAGGTCATTTTCAACCGCTCACCAAAATGTTCATCAGGTGGACACATTAGCGACGCTACTGAAAATCCTCTAAAACAGCAACTAAACAGTGGAAATGTATGAACTTGATTCAAAGTAACTTCATGATTAAGAAGGACACACTAGGAACACGATAGAAACAAACTTACAAAAAAAATTTATTTTTTTTAATCAATGTTTAACGTTATTCGGTAAAGACGGTTGTTCTTTATATCCGTAATGAAACATCTGACAAATATCCCTGCCCGGGTATATGCTTCAATAGGGAGAACTGTCTCCAGCAGGGACAGAGGGATGGCTGCCCTTGGCATTTGCAGCTTCCTATTTTACAAATGGGGCGGGACTCTTAAATGCAGGACCAAATTTATAGGGGGCAAACAGGACAATTGCCCCGGGCCCTCCTAGATGCCAGACACCCCCCCCCTTTGTTTGTACCAAAATTAGCTTAACTTGGTTGTTTCAATTGTTGAGTCAGCCATTGTTATTTATAGAAACTAAAGTAATTTGTAATTAGTCTAAACGCTACAAACCTACTTGGAGTTTAGCTGGGATATATTTATATGTCCACATGTATTGACTTCAGATATGTAAATCAGTTAATCTTTCCGTGTACCGTAGAACGTAACGTCAGTTCCACTTGTATGCAATAAACGCACTTTCATGTGTACATGGGGACATGTTGGTCTAGAGGCCAAGTGCTCGCCTCTCATGCCGAGGGTACCGAGTTCGATTCTCGGCCGATACAGGCATGTTGGAATTCGGGGATTTTTCTCATATTTTCCTGTCCCTGATCCTATGGATCAGGATAAAAAACTCGGTGGGCCCATGTGCACGTTGCGCACGTTAAAGATACCCTGGCCGGTGGAAGCCCAGAAGAGCAGGCCTAACAAGGCCGCTGCCCGGGCAAAATTAACTAATCCATACCACATCCCCCAGCCGACCGGCGCTGCACTGTGGCGAGGACGTCTGCTCCAGTTGTAACTGAGCTGCAACTAAGGCAAATTTCCAAAATGGGATCAAAGAAGCATACAAAATACAAAAAAAAAACAAAAACACCTTTTGGGGTGATTTGCTGTGTATTTCAATTTCTTTGCCCCCTCCGCCCCCCCCCCGGTCTGAATCCACCCTGCTTAGATGCACAGGACGTATCTCTAAATGAGAGACATTTAACTTACCAAGAACTGTTCAGCAGTAAAGCCTTGGAACTGTAGATGTTGCTGCGCCACTTTGGTTATTTTATCCAGTGCGTAGTCCACATCATCGATGTTATTGACGATATCGTCTAAAGATGCCATCATCTTGCCAGCATGTTTCTCTAATTCTTCGCTCATGCGGAGTTTATCCTCCGACTCCAAGTGACGGATGTTCTTAAACTGGCCTTGAATTGAGGGCTCTAATCGGAATAATCTAGAATGAGAGAAAGAAAAGTTATGACAGACATTATTGATCAGGAATGTAGTAAAGTTGATTCGTCATGGTTGAGGTCGTGTTTTGTGAGTACAGGTCTTTTAAATGACAGAAAGACAGACGGGCAGACTAACAGACAAACTGACAGACACACGCTCACAAAGATAGACAGACAGACAGGTAGGTAGTAGGTAGGTAGGTAGGTAGTAGGTAGGCAGGTAGATAGGTAGATGGTGAGACAGAGATAGAGAGATAGACAGACCTTAGAACGGACGCCCGGATGGATAGATAGACAGACAGACAGACAAGCAGACAGACAGATAGATAGATAGATAGATAGATAGATAGATATATAGATAGATAGATAGATAGATAGATAGATAGATAGATAGATAGATAGATAGATAGATAGATAGATAGATAGATAGATAGATAGATAGATATTCTAATCATCTCTGCACTTCTGTCCATTGTTTGGAACTTGCCAACTAGTAACGATCGACAAGTGAAATGAATGGCCGCCTCTGTTTTGGGTGTACCGACTTTCTCCACATCCTCCCACGCGTTTCAGCACACACAAAAAAAGACAACAACAAAAGGAGACGCCAAACAAGAAGAATTTCGGGACAGAAAAGATGTTATCACAGTTCCTGTCAACATCCCCTCATGTAAATTGCATCTGAGAGAGTTCTTTCCAGCTCTCATCAAATCTAATTTGGTGCAAGCACTTCAGAGCAGGTGTGCTGAACTAGAAGAGAATTGTATAGTGTTGGCAGATTAAAAATCTGCGATCACTCTCGGAAACTGGTGGGAGAGGCAGAGACAGAGAACAAAAATTGAAAGAGGGCTTGGGGATTGGAGAAAGTGGCGGAGACGGGTGGAGGGGAGGGGGAGTGACAAGATGATGGACGGTGAGTAAATTATTTATTGATATGGAAAAGTAAATAGGTCACAAAGACAGAAAGGCAGAATTGTATGAGAAAGTGCACTCTCGGTGGATGAATCATTCTGAAAGTGATATCCTTGCGCGCTTTTGTGTGTGTGTATATATTTGCGCGTGTGTATGTGTGTTTTCATTCCACGAAGTCCTTTTCTTTTCTTCTTGTTCTTTCTGTGTACGTCGTAAAGTGTTTTTTGTTCGTGTGTTTTGTTTTCGTTTTGTTTTGTTTCATCACCGCGCTGATCCTGGTTTTTAAAACCAGCATGACAAAGAGTTGTTTATCTATTACTTGTCCCTGACCTAAACAAGAAGAGACAGGGGTGGACAGAAATAGTCCAGGCAAATTAGCTTCATCACTTTGCACTTTTGTCATGTCATCGCGTTACAGTTTATCCGTCTGACAACTGTCCAAATCACCTACATTTTTAAAACAGTCGATGTATCGGTTTACCAGACAAAATGCGGGTGCTGTGACATCATGTTGTGCTGTCAGAGGACAAAACTAGATTTGCCTTTAATGATTCATTAACCGCCTGAGCTGATGCGCTGAGCCAAGTTAAATTTTAATTTTGTTTAAATTGAAAAATCTAATGAAAATCGGTTGAGGGAAAATTTCAAAAAGCTCAGGGGGGTTAGATAATCGTTCCCTTAGGATGACAAGGTTCTATCTCCACTTTTTGGCTGAACTGAGTTACACACTACACACAACTTCTACGGGCCTTCTCCTTTGAGTGTCAAAGTATCAAGCAGATTCGGTGTGTAATTTGTAAGTATTACCAAAAAAGAAAACCCTCAACATCACAAGAAGAGACAGGCAAAGAAATGAAGTTGTAAGAGCAGCTGATGGCACAGAATCCTGCCTGCATTTCATAGAAAAACATTGAATTAAATGGTTTGGCCACCTGTCACGAATGCCACCTGGTCAACCAGCCTCGAGAACCTTCAACACCAAGTTCTCAGACTACAAAGGAAGAGGCAGACCACGCAAAAGATGGATTGAAGGAGTCAAAGGAACCCTGAGAAACAACAACATCTTAGTTGAAGGAGCGGCCGAGTTGGCCTATTATAAAAAAAATTGCCTTTCCCCTCGACGCTCAACGGCAACAGAGGATGAAAAAGTAAAAGTAAGTAAAGTAACTAAAAAAGAAAAAAAAAATCTTTGCCCTAAAAGTTACGATCACATGAAACTTCAATCCTCCATTTCTCAAAACTTGTCATTTTAAGTGGACGCATTGTCTAAATGTGTTCAGTGTATACAACGGAAAAGACTTCCACAAACTTGGTGTTCTAGCGGGCTAATTTTTGGTCAAGGTGGGCATTATTTGGCTGAAGAATATTCGCATAATTTCTTCGCCAGGCCAATATTCAACGCCCACTCATTCCAAGTGGTCCAATAATCCTCATCAAACCCCGGAATGGTTAACGCCTCTCTCTACATTATCCTCTCCACAAAAAGTCATATTTACGTCCTGCTGCCCGGTCTCTGGACACTCACGGCGTATCACAGGAAGAACTCAGGCACTTCACGAGTCGCCGAGGGACATTGGTGAACTGGTCGGGCTGGGCAGCACCAGTACCTTTTCAGTGCCGCGACTCCATAGGCTCCGATACTATAACATCTCGTTGGACTCGACACCGACTCCGACTTCAGTGACGTCGCTGGTCCTTTGCTGAAAAGTTCGGACACTGGTGTCAACTCTGACCTCGACACTGACCCGGGGAAGTGACGTCTCGACCCTAGCACTTCCCTAGTGTCGTCTCCGAGACAACGACTGAGGTACTGACCCTGTGACCCTAAGAATTTGCATGATGCAAAGATGAACATTCAAACTTTAATTGGCAATCTCCTGTCTGGTGCGAGGCGCTGTTACGGTATTGTAGTGTCGAGGAGACGCAAAATTAATTCTTTACATACTTAAAATCTTTGTAATGTAGTGTTTACACGTACTGAATGTAAATGAAGCAGCGGTGATGAGATGGAAAACTAGAGAGCCGCCGCAGTATCGACACTAGTGCCGGTACCGGTACCACATTCTGGTGTCGGAGTCGCAAGGTGAAGGTCAGGACTAGGGGTATCGACACTACTGGTGTCGGAACCGTGCCCAGCACTATGAACTAGTTCATGATTAGATTGGAGGTGGTGAGGGAGCCAAAATCCCTCCCACAGGACCGATAAGCTGCCTGGTCTTCGTGGGCGGAGAAGAGAGTGACCAACAGGTAAGCAAAATGCTTTAGCCAAAAATCCAATGAGACTTTAGCGCCCCTCATATGTATTTTATAATTAGGTCTCCATTTTAGGCGGTTCTCTGCCCTTGGCATTTACACCTCACTTTTTTTGTTTTCATTTTTCTTGTTGTTATTTTCGTGTGTTTTTGTAGAGGGATTAGTTTTCTAGAATTTTTTTACCGGGCAGCGGCCTTGACCGGCCTGCTCTTCTGGACTTTCAACTGCCTGGGTATCTTTAATAACGTGCACACATGCCCTCCGAGGTGTACGTCCTTATCCGAGAAGACTAGATGCTCGATTCCAACATACCTGCACCGACCGGGGACCGAATCCGGTACCCCTCGGCATGAGAGGGGAACATCTTGCCTATAGACCAACGTGTTCCCTCATATAGAGGGCTGCGTGGTAAAGTATCGTAACTCGAATTTTTTTCAGGAAATTAAGATATTTGGCGTGCTTGTAGCCCTAGTCAGCCCGCTGGTTGTTTTATAAGTTGCTGGTTAAATTCTGAAAACTCAGGATTAAATAATCTGTCTTTGTTTTTGAAAATATATAATGACTAAGTTTGATAAAGAAAGTCATTCAGTTTTTTGCTTCTCCTGAAAAAAGTTGTAAAAACCGAGATACGATATTTTACCATGCCACCGTCGATATGGATTCGTTTCATTTGACTGGCATTTTTTGTCCTAGTTTTTAAATTTCTTAATACTCAAACTAAAATGCAAAACTGAAAGTTTATTTCAAAGGGAAAAAAATTAATGACCAGCTAACGGCAAAAACTCACGCAGAGTCCAATGAAAAGCTAACATCTCTCCATGTCAGTCAAAGAGAACAAAACCACATCCTGATTCGCATCAATCCAGCATGAAATATTCATTATCAATCGAATGCCAATGGCCAGTGCTCTCAGTTTTCAGCCGAACGGTTCATATATATTCACATGTCAAACAAACAAAAAAATGTCGAAACTAGTAGTCTTTTGTCATGTACAGGGATTCGTCATTATTTTTATTCCTGTGAACTTTCCACTGAGTGCCACAGTTGCACATTACAATAGTTACTGTCAGTAAACCGCGAGGGAAGAAATTTACTGTCTTTGTACTAGCGTGACCTAAAAACGGAACTGAAATCATCAGGCGGGATCTGTCTCCAAGAAGTACATTGTGTCAATGACGGTCTTTATTGCTCTTTTTATTTGTAATTAATAGGTTTTTCTGCAAAATTTGGTAGATGTGGTTAGCTTTGGTAAGTTGTGGTTGTGAAACCATAGAGGTCGCGATGACAAGAAAGGAATGTATGAAAGAAGGATGGATGGATGGATGGATGAAGGTGTGGATGGATGAATGGATGGGTGGATGGATAGAGGGATGGATGGATGAATGGGTGGGTGGGTGGGTGGATGGATGGATGGGTGGATGGATAGACGGATGGATAAATAGATGGATGGATGGATGATGGATGGATGGATGGATGGATGGATGAATGGATGGACGGATGAATGGATGGATGGAGGGACGGACAGACGGAGGGAGGGAAAGAGGGAGGATGGATGGATGGCTGGATGGATGGATGCATGGATGGATGGATGGATAGATGGATGGATGGATGGATGGATGGATGGATGGATGGATGGATGGATGGATGGATGGATAAAATGTATATAACAATATCGATGACCATCAGAAAAAAAGGCAATATCATTAAGTGCTATACGGACATCCACCATGTCATTTAGAATGTCAGCAGCTTTAATTATTCATAGCTATCGGCACCAGCGAATCGTTCTTCTAAACAGGGGGCCAATCAGCCCCTCGCAGTGTGCTACTTTCACGACCTACATAACCGGTATTATCTCTGGCTGGCCTACAGCAACGACACCCAGCGTGGACAAAACTTTACATTCTCTACAATTCTATTATCAGATTGTCAAACTATGATATTCTTCGCAAGAACCTAAGAAGATAGTTTAAAAAATCTAAATAATCCTTTTTTAACGGTTTTTTTTTCATCTGCCACTGTTGCAAATAGGGAAAATAAAGTAGATCTAGTAAAACAGTGCTCAACTGCAGTTTCTCCCCTCGCAGATAGATAGATAGATAGATAGATAGATAGCTAGATAGATAGATAGATAGATAGATAGATAGATAGACAGACAGACAGACAGACAGACAGACAGACAGGC
>OZ007569.1:9184706-9187206 GCA_963931925.1 Onchidella celtica | reverse complement strand
TAAACAGTCTGACACGAAGAACGCAGAAGAAGAAAAGAAGACAAAACCATGTCTTCAAAACGATGACAGAAATATTTTGTTAGGATATGTAATACATGTGGTTGATTCATTTTGGAGCAAGAAAAATTGGTCCACAAAAAGTGAAATTAGACGGTTAGAGAACTACACCGACGACATGTATAATGTTTGGCTTGTCGTTCCGTGACTCTGCAATCCCTCAATAATATGATTTAAACTTGATTAGTGAGTTCCGAGTTTCACTTTGTCTCAGTAAACAATGTTAGCACGCAATCCATCATACTTGCAGGCTAAACAAAACAGCACATGGTTCGTTTGAAGATTTATTTGGCGCAGAACTATCACGTCACTGAATAGCTAGCGTAGTGGGATATCACCGACTGATTCAAAGAAATTGTTAAGCCTGATGTGTTTTCTGCTTGTATTGTCCTTAAATGGAAGCATCTGGGAGCGAAGTCCCTACGAATTCAATTAAATATTTGGCTCATGCAAAACACTGCAGATGTCTTTGCAAACGTTGATCAATGCAAACCAAATTAACGACAACAAGCTTAATTAAAAGGACACAGGAATGAATTATTAAAACACTTTTATGAAGATCTCAGTTCGTGATACATCTGTTGCTCTCAAAACAAACTAAGCGTGGTTCTTCTCAAATTAAAATTACTGGTACTTCATTTAATCACTTTTTACTGTTGATAAAAATAATACAATGCAGGCTGATTCCTCTTAACATTGTGTTTCAATACTTGGAAAATCATAGAATGGTCTTGGGACTTAGCCTGATTTTTACGGGAACCTGCATTTTCGGAAATTGAAATCTCGCTCGAGTATTTTGATAATAAAAGCACAGGACATGGGAGTCAATAGTGAGATCGTGATAGTCCAATATAATTCTCAAAGCCCAGAAAACCATTAGAATTACTGGGAAAAACAGGGTATAGAGGGGAATGTGTGTGTGTGTTGGGGGGGGAGGGGGGGGGCTGGGATAATCATAATTTTAATAATGGATTTTTCAGGTTACAGTGAAACTATGTCACCATGACCCAGCATGTGACCTGAGATAGGGGAAACCTTGCATTTGGAGCACTGTAACGTACTGGGAAATCTTAGGGCTATTCGCACGGATCATCTTTGTGAACACAGACAGAAATCGCTGGCGCATTTACGGAGGCAATCTCTTAAAAGATCGTTTAGTGCATGCCCTAGACTTTCTGTGGACCTTCTCAAATAAGTTGTTAATGTATATCATGATCGAAGTGTCTTTTTTTTTTCACTATACAGTGTGAATGGCTATGCCTATGTTCTGCGACAATGATGATGATAATGATTATAATAATAATGGTGACAACAATAAATATAATACATCTAATAATCATATTAATACTAATAATTAAAAAAAGCAACACCAAAACACTATCTAGTATCTATTTTCACTATAACATATAGTGATAATAGTAGCATCCATAATAAATATAAATTTCGTAGAAAAAAGGCTTTCCAGGACAAAAACATAGTGACAACGTAAACTTTGAGTTTATTTATCTAGACCATGAAAAATCGTTTCACTCAATGCGAGCCAGTCCTCGAAAATCTGGGTAAACCAAATAAGAAAAAAAGTAGAAAAAAAGAGAGGTTATATTGCAAGGAAATACTGTCTACGCCTGAGTTTGGTCTAGAGGCAAGGTGCTCGCCGAGGGTACCGGGTTCGATCCCCGGTCGGTGCCGGCATGTTTGAAATTTTTGGGGGGGGGGGGGAAATTTCTGTCCCCGAGCCTTTGGTAGATAGGATCGAGTACCTAGTCTTCCCAGATAAGGATGAAAAACTCGGAGGATCCGTGTGCACATAACGCACGTTAAGGATACTTGGCAGTTGAAAGTCGAGAAGATCAGAGCAGGCCGATCAAGGCCGCTGCTCTGGCAAAAAAAAAACCCAAAAAGTCATCCCTCCCCCAGGAAAACACACAGAAATAAGAACAAGAAAAGTGAGGTGTAAATGCTAACCTCCTAAAATAAAGAACTGAACACGCTCTACGCTCGCTCTGTGATCAATGTATAAAATAAAGAACTGAACACACTCTACGCTCGCTCTGTGATCAATGTATAAAATAAAGAACTGAACACACTCTACGCTCGCTCTGTGATCAATGTATAAAAGTCTGAGCCAATCAGACAGTAGATATTAAGTGATACAGTTTCATGAGACTTTGTAATCTTTGCTGTATGTAAACATCGTTTTTACTCTCGTCTCCTGTGAAGCTCGACACAATCTACATACGTACACGGATATCGCTGGACGCCATCGACGTTAACCCATACAAGACCGATGTCGCCCACGATCTTACGATGAAATAATTGCATGGTCAATAGCAGGAGAGACAGATAGGGTAATCGAGTAGGGGAATCGGGTAGGGCAGTCTGTTGGCGGGATTTGTCAAACGCTGGAGCCCTTTGATCTTGGAGATTGGAATGTCATCTGGAG
>OZ007569.1:9074706-9182206 GCA_963931925.1 Onchidella celtica | reverse complement strand
AGGGATGAGTTTTTGTGGTAGGGATGAGTTTTTGTGGTAGGGATTAGTTTTTGTGGTAGGGATTAGTTTTTGTGGTAGGGATGAGTTTTTGTGGTAGGGATGAGTTTTTGTGGTAGGGATGAGTTTTTTTGGTAGGGATGAGTTTTTGTGGTAGGGATTAGTTTTTGTGGTAGGGATGAGTTTTTGTGGTAGGGATGAGTTTTTGTGGTAGGGATGAGTTTTTGTGGTAGGGATGAGTTTTTGTGGTAGGGATGAGTTTTTGTGGTAGGGATTAGTTTTTGTGGTAGGGATGAGTTTTTGTGGTAGGGATGAGTTTTTGTGGTAGGGATGAGTTTTTGTGGTAGGGATGAGTTTTTGTGGTAGGGATGAGTTTTTGTGGTAGGGATGAGTTTTTGTGGTAGGGATGAGTTTTTGTGGTAGGGATGAGTTTTTGTGGTAGGGATGAGCTTTTGTGGTAGGGATGAGTTTTTGTGGTAGGGATGAGTTTTTGTGGTAGGGATTTGTTTTTGTGGTAGGGATGAGTTTTTGTGGTAGGGAATAGTTTTTGTGGTAGGGATTAGTTTTTGTGGTAGGGATTAGTTTTTGTGGTAGGGATGAGTTTTTGTGGTAGGGATGAGTTTTTGTGGTAGGGATGAGTTTTTGTGGTATTGATGAGTTTTTGTGGTAGGGATGAGTTTTTGTGGTAGGGATGAGTTTTTGTGGTAGGGATGAGTTTTTGTGGTAGGGATGAGTTTTTGTGGTAGGGATGAGTTTTTGTGGTAGGGATGAGTTTTTGTGGTAGGGATGAGTTTTTGTGGTAGGGATGAGTTTTTGTGGTAGGGATGAGTTTTTGTGGTAGGGATGAGTTTTTGTGGTAGGGATGAGTTTTTGTGGTAGGGATGAGTTTTTGTGGTAGGGATGAGTTTTTGTGGTAGGGATGAGTTTTTGTGGTAGGGATGAGTTTTTGTGGTAGGGATGAGTTTTTGTGGTAGGGATGAGTTTTTGTGGTAGGGATGAGTTTTTGTGGTAGGGATGAGTTTTTGTGGTAGGGATGAGTTTTTGTGGTAGGGATGAGTTTTTGTGGTAGGGATGAGTTTTTGTGGTAGGGATGAGTTTTTGTGGTAGGGATGAGTTTTTGTGGTAGGGATGAGTTTTTGTGGTAGGGATGAGTTTTTGTGGTAGGGATGAGTTTTTGTGGTAGGGATGAGTTTTTGTGGTAGGGATGAGTTTTTGTGGTAGGGATGAGTTTTTGTGGTAGGGATGAGTTTTTGTGGTAGGGATGAGTTTTTGTGGTAGGGATTAGTTTTTGTGGTAGGGATGAGTTTTTGTGGTAGGGATGAGTTTTTGTGGTAGGGATGAGTTTTTGTGGTAGGGATGAGTTTTTGTGGTAGGGATGAGTTTTTGTGGTAGGGATGAGTTTTTGTGGTAGGGATGAGTTTTTGTGGTAGGGATGAGTTTTTGTGGTAGGGATGAGTTTTTGTGGTAGGGATGAGTTTTTGTGGTAGGGATGAGTTTTTGTGGTAGGGATGAGTTTTTGTGGTAGGGATGAGTTTTTGTGGTAGGGATGAGTTTTTGTGGTAGGGATGAGTTTTTGTGGTAGGGATGAGTTTTTGTGGTAGGGATGAGTTTTTGTGGTAGGGATGAGTTTTTGTGGTAGGGATGAGTTTTTGTGGTAGGGATTAGTTTTTGTGGTAGGGATGAGTTTTTGTGGTAGGGATGAGCTTTTGTGGTAGGGATGAGTTTTTGTGGTAGGGATGAGTTTTTGTGGTAGGGATTAGTTTTTGTGGTAGGGATGAGTTTTTGTGGTAGGGATTAGTTTTTGTGGTAGGGATTAGTTTTTGTGGTAGGGATTAGTTTTTGTGGTAGGGATGAGTTTTTGTGGTAGGGATGAGTTTTTTTGGTAGGGATGAGTTTTTGTGGTAGGGATGAGTTTTTGTGGTAGGGATGAGTTTTTGTGGTAGGGATGAGTTTTTGTGGTAGGGATTAGTTTTTGTGGTAGGGATTAGTTTTTGTGGTAGGGATTAGTTTTTGTGGTAGGGATGAGTTTTTGTGGTAGGGATGAGTTTTTGTGGTAGGGATGAGTTTTTTTGGTAGGGATGAGTTTTTGTGGTAGGGATTAGTTTTTGTGGTAGGGATTAGTTTTTGTGGTAGGGATGAGTTTTTGTGGTAGGGATGAGTTTTTGTGGTAGGGATGAGTTTTTGTGGTAGGGATTAGTTTTTGTGGTAGGGATGAGTTTTTGTGGTAGGGATGAGTTTTTGTGGTAGGGATGAGTTTTTGTGGTAGGGATGAGTTTTTGTGGTAGGGATGAGTTTTTGTGGTAGGGATGAGTTTTTGTGGTAGGGATTAGTTTTTGTGGTAGGGATGAGTTTTTGTGGTAGGGATGAGCTTTTGTGGTAGGGATGAGTTTTTGTGGTAGGGATGAGTTTTTGTGGTAGGGATTTGTTTTTGTGGTAGGGATGAGTTTTTGTGGTAGGGATGAGTTTTTGTGGTAGGGATTAGTTTTTGTGGTAGGGATGAGTTTTTGTGGTAGGGATTAGTTTTTGTGGTAGGGATTAGTTTTTGTGGTAGGGATGAGTTTTTGTGGTAGGGATGAGTTTTTGTGGTAGGGATGAGTTTTTTTGGTAGGGATGAGTTTTTGTGGTAGGGATTAGTTTTTGTGGTAGGGATTAGTTTTTGTGGTAGGGATGAGTTTTTGTGGTAGGGATGAGTTTTTGTGGTAGGGATGAGTTTTTGTGGTAGGGATTAGTTTTTGTGGTAGGGATGAGTTTTTGTGGTAGGGATGAGTTTTTGTGGTAGGGATGAGTTTTTGTGGTAGGGATGAGTTTTTGTGGTAGGGATGAGTTTTTGTGGTAGGGATTAGTTTTTGTGGTAGGGATGAGTTTTTGTGGTAGGGATGAGCTTTTGTGGTAGGGATGAGTTTTTGTGGTAGGGATGAGTTTTTGTGGTAGGGATTTGTTTTTGTGGTAGGGATGAGTTTTTGTGGTAGGGAATAGTTTTTGTGGTAGGGATTAGTTTTTGTGGTAGGGATGAGTTTTTGTGGTAGGGATGAGTTTTTGTGGTAGGGATGAGTTTTTGTGGTAGGGATGAGTTTTTGTGGTAGGGATGAGTTTTTGTGGTAGGGATGAGTTTTTGTGGTAGGGATTAGTTTTTGTGGTAGGGATGAGTTTTTGTGGTAGGGATGAGCTTTTGTGGTAGGGATGAGTTTTTGTGGTAGGGATGAGTTTTTGTGGTAGGGATTAGTTTTTGTGGTAGGGATGAGTTTTTGTGGTAGGGATTAGTTTTTGTGGTAGGGATTAGTTTTTGTGGTAGGGATGAGTTTTTGTGGTAGGGATTAGTTTTTGTGGTAGGGATGAGTTTTTGTGGTAGGGATGAGTTTTTGTGGTAGGGATTAGTTTTTGTGGTAGGGATGAGTTTTTGTGGTAGGGATTAGTTTTTGTGGTAGGGATGAGTTTTTGTGGTAGGGATTAGTTTTTGTGGTAGGGATTAGTTTTTGTGGTAGGGATTAGTTTTTTTAGAATTTTGCCCAGGCAGCGGCCTTGCTCAACCTGCTCTTCTCCACTTTCAACTGCCAAGGTATCTTTTACGTGCGCAAGGTGCACACAAGCCCTCCGAGATTTTCCTCCTTATCCGAGAAGACTAGGTGCGCGATCCTACCTATCATAGGATCAGGGGCAGGATTTTTTTCCCCCCCAAAAAATTCTAACATGCTTGCACCGACCAAGTGATCCAACTGCTTCAGTATACATAGATGATGAGCTGGGATATAATATATCGAGCCTGTCCAATAGCGTGACGTAGGACACCAGCGCCTGGGGCGAGGCAAATGTTGCACCCCCCCCCCCCCCTCCACCCTCGGAAAGTTAGCAATCACTGAGTGCTTTCCACAAGTCCAGTACTGAACCCCTGATCGCTAAGCACATGCATTCTATTCTAAGAGAATACTGTTGTAATTAAAGTAAAATGTATTGAGATCGGCACAAAAGCCCCACAAAGTCCATGTGTCATAGCAGTAGTCATTGGCAAACACGTAACTGGTTAGGGCTTAGATAATACATGTACTTCTTAGAAAACTACTTTAGATGCATAAATCATTAAATGTTCGATCATTTGGATATTTTCTGTGTGGGGGGGGGGGGGGTGCTATTTTCTATTTATGATTACCGCTTTATTTTTTATCATTTGAAATTTTGCACCCCTAAGAATTTTGCGTCCGAGGCATCCGCCCCTGTGGCCCTGCCCAAGCTACGCCACTGAGTCTGTCTGTTCTGCAGGATCATAATTACTGGGGATTCCCGTCACACTGGTGACCAGACTTGGACGTAAATATTGTCATCCTCAGCAAGGGTTCTGATACATCGAATTTCCTTAATCCTAGAACAATAACAGGTAGAGCTAGTGAGAAGCTGGCAAAAGAAAAAGAGACAGACAGAGAAGGGGGGAACATTGGGCGGCGGAGAGGAAGGGTAAAGATGATGATGATGAAGAGGAGCAGAACTAGAATGGAGAGGAGGATACTGATGATGAAGCGTTACGATACTAGAAGAACAGCTCATAGTCCTGATAATTATGACCATACTGTATATTCAGAAACAATTAACAGAGAGGGGGGGGGGGAGAGAAGAGATAGGAGGGATAAAAGGATGAACATGAACAACGTGTAGGGTGTACCGTGGCCACGCCAGCACATAAATATATTTCTTCTGTGAACGCATTTTCCGAGCCGACAAGTTCCGCATTTTCCTAAAGTAGCAGTTTTCCAGGAATAGATGAGCAGTCTCGCCTCTCAGAATCCGTGCGTCTTAGAAGCTGTCTATATCTCTGTGTTCGCCTGATTGCACTTTCTGAGACTTTGACAGAGTTGCCGTTCAGTCCATAAGTAGGTCTTCTTTCTGTAATGGGGAGGCTTAGAAGGCTTATGGTTGACCGTCATACGACAGGATAAAATACTAATCGTAGCGAAATTAACAGAACTAGAGGGTCTAGAGTGCACCACAAGGCGACAGTCACTGTACATGTACCTGAGATCAAAGCCAGATGGCAGTTGGAGATGCACAATAGGGGGCTTCTAACACTAGGAAAGTGGTGAGCATGGAGCTATAAGAAGCATACCAGTGTCGTGACGCCATTAGGTGGAACTGCAATAGGCCGCATTCAGCAATAGTGAGACCCCGACAATGGAAAGCTTGGAGATGATTTCTTTAGCTTGACCTAACAGAATAATGTTGTGTTAACATGTATAATTTTATTTGTTATTATCGTTTGGCTTTGCAAAATACATCTTTTTTTTCTTTCTTATCATATTTCAGCTGTGTAATAAGTGTCTTATGAACTTGGCAAGAATGTATTCCGAACGCACAATAACACTTATGCGCTGAGTTTGGAGTAGCCCCATTAGAACTTGAAAGACATGCTTTCTGTTATTCCGTTTCATGACATTTTTAATATGAAAATTTGAGTGGCCTTTCCAACACATTGAGTGTCAGTTCATTAAGACAAGGACCTCGACAGGCTGACCACCATTTACTGCCAGGTGAAAACCAACACGGCCACTGACAGAAGCATGGAACAATCAGGAACAGAGGGAGACTTAGCTAATTGCGACAGTCTTAACTATCTTCTTCAGCTAATGAGGCGCTAGTCAAATGTTATTTTGATGGATATGATGGTACGAACACAATGGCAAACGTCTAATCAATACAAATAGTTGTTGGAGATGTCGCAGATTGTCTGGATCATCTATACGCCACGGTGGACACCATTAACCTAGCAGTCATACAGCCAAAGTTTATACACAGAGACAGCCAGTCTTATATTCAACATAATAACACCTAAAAATAAACAGCTAGTCATATTTCCGTAAAATAACACATGAAGAAGGCACACTATGCCTGCAGATCCATGAAAGAATTATTTTCTGATGTGGACCCAGTGCGGGCCTTGTCCTTTCTGAAAGTGGCTAAGATCTACAAATTGATTTAAAACTTTCATACTCATTTACAAAACTCCTTTCAGATACATACAAAACCTTTGAGAATTTTATCAATAATTATAGTATAATTAATACGCAACTGTTTAATTCTGTTTGTGAAATCTAGAAGCCCTGAATACCAAACATGATTAGAATACCCAAATAGACCGTGAACGGCGCACTGTGGCCGTTATCATGCCCACGCGCCGTAAAACCCTGACTCAAACTCAAACTCAGAACTCTTACACCCAATGTATGACAAGGCTTTCGTCAACAGCATGACGCGTATATTATGAACAGCTAATTTTACCTCTATTTATAAACACAGAGGACCTGAGACCAATCGGTTAACCCTGAAATGAATGGAGCCGGCCAGCAATAATAATACATTGTTAGTGGCATGGTGCAAGGGATAGTTGGATGATAAATACTGTAAAACGAATTTTAGTGAAACCAATTATGAATCCACAATTATTTCAGTTCTATGTGCAAGGCATTTACACCTATAATCTTCATGAACTACTTCGCCGGCCATTCTACAACAGTTATCTTTGATACTCGACGGTAAGTAATAGTCGAGTGAATCATGGCAAAGTATGTCTTCTGTTGAATGATTCCAGGAACGGTTCCAGTGGGCTGAGCGTAAAAGAAGATCAAGAAAGTTAAGTGTTGATTGGATTCTTTTTTTCTTTTCAGGACAAGTTTAAAATATCTTCAAGCTACATGTAGGAAAATGGTAAACGTCTAATCAATACAAATTGCAGCTGTAGATGTAGCAGATGTTTCGGATAACCTTTACGCTCCAGTGGACAACACTACCCTAGCAGTCTTACAGCCAAAGTTTATAAATAAAGACACCCAGTCTTATGTTCAAAATATAACGCCTAAAAATAAACAGGTAGCCATATTTCCATGAAATAACACCTCAACACGGGACGCAAAGTGGCGGCTGTAATTCCTTTGGAACACGTCATTTGTATGAATTATGCATTATCATTTTACTCCGTAATAGTTTTGTTAAAGTTCAAGAGACGACAAAATTTGTGCCAGGCTATTTCTTACCCACGACACGGCAATAGTTTCTGTTTTCAGCCAGGCTATGGTAAGAAAAAAAATGGGAGGTTTAATGTTTGCAATAGAATGTTGTTACAGGTACTTACGTTCCCCCAAGTTTTTTTCCCCTGTGGTACGTATTTTAAAAACTTTCGTGACTTCAGAACTAGAGAGCTCCTCCCGAAACGCTTCTGACAACAGCCTTAATTAATTATTAATTAACTATTCTTTCACATTTTCTTTTTGTTTTCCTCCTGTTTTTTGGTTCAACGGATAGGGGACAGGGTTTTAGGGATTCGATAAGATTTAGGGTTGAGGATAAGGATGGGGTTAGGGATAGGTGAGTTTGTGTACGCGCCCCTGGAGCAAAACCGCTTGGGGTGCCCAGTACATATTGCAACTACTTTTGCAATAAGTTCGTCGTCCATCTCACATAAAGGCGTATCAACAATTTTCACATTTTTACAGAAGAGTGTTTCAAAGTTTTGGTCACTTTTGTTATTCTCCGATGTGGCAAAAGCGTATCTGTTTATAGGTAGAATGCGCATTTCCGCCATCATTAGTGTCCGGAGCCACGCATCACCATGGCGATTGTGCCATTGACTTTGATTCGTTGGCTGATTTGCATTGCGAGCCATGAACCACCCAGCGGCGAGCTAAAAGTAGGTCGCTACAGTCAACAATGGCAAGTGTATACATGTTCAATGGGAGACGTTTGGTCAATTCTTTCACGTCCTTTCCCCGGTTTGCACGGATGGGAGGGAATCTGACCGGCTTGGATCCATCATACCCACCCCTGTTATAACAATCAACTACAATGTAAAAAAAAACGACAGGTATTTTAACCGCTTTGACATATCTCGAAGTTACATTAATCAGCTGATCCACCGGCCATCTTTAGTGGCGGAAGAACAAAACAAAAATACTATGTGACGTCATGCGCATTCTACCTATAACTTCAAACTATTAAAGATATCGATACGTCACTTTGTGAGAGTACAGATCTCACCATGAGCAATCATAAGGTAGCCATGACTCAAAATCGATATCCCGTTACATGAGATGAGCGTTTTTTGTTTTTTCTGTACTTTCAATAAATTTGCAAAGTTGGCGCACCACTGTTCCCAGAACAGAACGCCAGACTGTCGGGTTGATCTGCAAGCCCGAAGGGGGGGGGTGGCGGGTGGGAGGGTGGGAGGGGGGTGGGGGGTGGTACCAGCCTTTATTCATTGATTTTCATCTGGCTTGACCCCACGTGCCGCCTTCCACGCTGACGGGCGGGAGGAAGGGGGGGGGGTGTGTGAACAGACGAGGCATTTTACACTTTGATATAGAGACAACACCTTTCAGACTGCCCGTCTTGAAATGCAGATGGTTTTTGTTGGCGGGCATTGAAAATTAATCTTCACCTCCAAATGCAAGGATATCTATGTGTGTGTGTGTGTGGCGGGGGGGGGGGGGAAGGGGGGGGTAATAAAATGTGAACAACGGGTGCCAGAATTGCACTGACGAAATGTCAGGAAATCCAATCCAACCCCCCCCCCCCCTCCCCCCAAAAACGTAAAAAGAAAAATGTAGGAAGACTTTACTCTTAGCCTACTATTTAAATAAAATAATTGAAGTCAATTTTCTCAAGCACAGTTAGACTTAGACCACTCTTTAATTCGTCGGCACATTTCTGATTCACATATCGAGGAGTGCCAGCGCAAATAATCGTAACGCGAAACTTTTCGATTTTTGTTTTTTGTGCATATTTTGTTTCGCCTGGATAAGTACTATATTTTGACATGATGCGAATTCCATTATCGAATTAATTGACCCAATTATTGATGAGGACTTAAAGGTCCTAACAGACATTTGATACTTCATGTCAAACTTTCAAGTTGCTCTACCTGTAAAATTTACAAAACCGACAATACGTTTTTGCGTAGGCACCCCTCGATTTTCTGAAGTACTGGCGTTACAAACTCCCATTTTTTTTTCTGAAGTACTGGTGTTACAAACTCCCATTTTTTTTCTGAAGTACTGATGTTACAAACTCCCATTTTTTTTCTGAAGTACTGATGTTACAAACTCCCATTTTTTTTTCTGAAGTACTGGTGTTACAAACTCCCATTTTTTTCCCGAAGTACTGTTGTTACAAACTCCCATTTTTTTTCTGAAGTACTGATGTTACAAACTCCCATTTTTTTTCCGAAGTACTGTTGTTACAAAGTCCTATTTTTTTTTACGAAGTACTGGTGTTACAAACTTCCAATTTTAAAACGTGGACAGACACGGCAATCACTAGGTTCGTTCTCTCTCTCTCTCTCTCTCTCCCCCTCGCCCACCCCGCCTGTCGTCCCCCCCCCCTTCCTCTCTCTCTCTCTCTCTCTCTCGACTTTTTTCTAGCGCCCACCAACAATCAGAAAGACCTTCTGAGGTACAACTCTAGGAGCAAGAAGAATCAAAAGACAAGAAACACCTATCAGTCAGACAAACTCCTGAAACAATAACAACACTGGAAAGAAATCCCGAATGAAGATCAGAGGCCTACACCACCAACAGCCATAGGTTGAGGCAATCGAGAAACAAAGCTCTCCTCTGTTCTCTCCATGTTTTCTGGCATTGTCTTTTCAAATCAGTGATCTTCACAATTTTAACTTGGTAAATTTCATCTGTGGAAATTGCCAAACGGATTGCTATAATTCCCCAGTCGGACATTACAGCTGCAGCAGACACTATGCTAGTAGTGCAGAACCTCGTGGGAGGCTAATCCGATACTCCAGGAGGACTTCTGAGGCAAAAAAAAAATCCTGATAACTTGCATTCTTCCATTTACTGTCTACTGGTTGTTTATTCTTGGGTTTTGGAACATCGATGTATTGTTGAAAAGACACAGACATTAAGTGTATACTGGGTTGGTCTATCCTCGTTGGCTTATAGAATCTTCAGTAAATTTGTCACTAATATTCTGAGGTATGTAGCATTTTCAGTAAATTTGCCACTGACATTCTGAGGTATGTAGCATTTTCAGTAAATTTGCCACTGACATTCTGAGGTATGTAGCATTTTCAGTAAATTTGCCACTGACATTCTGAGGTATGTAGCATTTTCAGTAAATTTGCCACTGACATTCTGAGGTATGTAGCATTTTCAGTAAATTTGCCACTGACATTCTGAGGTATTTAGCATTTTCAGTAAATTTGCCACTGACATTCTGAGGTATGTAGCATTTTCAGTAAATTGGCCAACAATATTGCCAAGGGTATAGAATCTTCAGTAAATTTGTCACTGACAATCTGAGGCTTGTAGAACCTTCAGTAAATTTACCAGCAATATTGCCAAGGATATAGAATTGTCACTAACATTCTGAGGTTTACAGAATCTTCAGAAACTTTGTCACTGAACTTCTGAAATCGTCTTGCTTCAAATCTAGCGATAGCTCAATCTTAAGAGTGCATGAATCACTTCGTTCTCTTTATTTTAGTCAGAGTACTCATTCGAATTATTTTGGGGATAAAAATATTTTATCATGTTACTTTATTCAACTCAAAGCCTTTTCACTTTTGTTATCCTTTTCCTTGGGCATTGGGACGTGCGTTGCCATGGCTGTCCTGAGTGCAACTGATTGCACTTACACTAAGGCTCGTGATGACACACTGAGCCAAGTCTATTTTGTCGCGATTTGTCTGTGAGATGTGAACTAACTGTGGAGTTAAAAGCCCCCCCCCCTCCCCCCTCCACCCCGCAATGGCGAGACCGAAACAAGCCAGACTCACTATTTCGGACGTCTCAAAACTGTACTGGCTTCGCTGGTAAAATGACGGACCTCGCACGCTGAGTCAAATCAAACATAAAACGCATTTGACTCAACGCGGTACGCTTAGCCTAACCCTGTTGTGCCCTCCCTCGACAACCCCTCCCACATCAATACGAAACACATTCCTCCAGAATCTCAAGAACTTCTCGAGATGGCCACAGAAAAAATCCGGATTAATGTCCGTTGTTTTGTTGAAGGTTTTTCCCTCTCCGACACAGAATACGGAAAATCCATAGCGAGCGAACTTAGGATCTAATTAAAGATAACGAGACGATGGAGGAATGCGGTAACAATCTGTTCTTCCACGGAACAGGCCGGAGTTACGACTTGGAGGCCGTAAGAAAACTCGCCGAAAGAAAATCGATACGATGGTTGACATTCAGGCAGCTCTCACTAATGTCAACCAATTTTTACGACCCTCTTGTTGAAGTAGAAATAACGACGGACGGGATTGGCAGCGATTTTTGGCTCAATTTAGATTTGACATGTTTCAGATCTTCACAGCGGTAAAAAAAACAACAAAAAACTGCGATTACTTTTAAATAGGGAAGAATTTGGCTATAGTTTCTTTTTGTATTGTTTTGTTTTGTTTGTTTGTTTGGGGGGGGGGGGGACGGGCACAATCGTCTTTATGAAAATGTTCACGATTTTTAAAAAAAAATCATAATTGTAAACTTCTGGGGAATATGCAGGTACAGTTTGTACAAATTTGTCAGCGACATTCTGAGGTTCGTAGAATCTTCTGTAAATTCTATTATTATCATTATCATTCTCTATTTTATTATTCTTAGCCTGTTATTATTATTACTGTTGTTATTATTATTATTATTATTGCTATGATCAGGAACATCAAACTGTACAACAGTAATTTTCCTGGTCGATAACGTCCAAAGATCATTTTCGATGTAAAGGTTTGTTGTAAATCGTACTAGATCATGTTGAATTGCAAACATCTTGTCGTGGTCAATGCGTAAGGATTCCGAATCTGGAGAAAATGAAGGTTTTTATTCCATGTCTATTTCAAATGAATAAAAAAAATTCAAATTAAAACAATCACCTGATCTTTAAATAGTACTGGATTATACTTGAGCAACTTTCGACAATTTATTTACCAGAGGGGAAAATAATGACGTTTTTGATGTTTTCAGTTGGTGTCGCACGGGAGGGTGGGAAATGCATAGCATTAAAAGCACACATCCGTCTCGCCGTCACTGCAGCCGTGTCTTTCTTTCATGTTCCCAGTGACTCTGCATTATGCCCGTGTCTCGCATATGTGCGCATCTCCATTTTTTTGTCTCAATTTCGAAAAATACGACGCGACCGTGACACGACTGCAACACAACCCAATGTTGCCTGTGCGCGAGAAGCCGAGGACTAGCTCATCAGCAGAGTCTGCTGTCCTTCCTCTCCCTCCTGAATGGAGCATTCCTGAGGGTTCTGCCCGGGGCTTCTGTCCTGTTTGTGAGAGTGTCGGTCACCAGAGAGATGGTGATAATTGAGACATACATCACTGGAATTGAGGTCTTGACTTGGGCGAGAAAGGCTCTTCGGACCGACTTTGTCTTGCTTGTGAAAATTCCGGTCACAAAAGGTCAGGAGAGGAAGTGGCGAGAAAATGGGCCCATTCATCACTGCAAGCCTACAGCTTGACTTTTCTGAAGATGGCCGTTATCTCTAACTAGGAGGCTGATTACACACACGGCGCTAAAGCTCAAGATAGGAAGGAGGGGGGGGGGGATGCAGCAGTTTCGATTGTCACATACTTTATTGCATCGCTTGTTGTCGGCCTGGAGAAATGTGTCTCTTGATCCACTGAAGTTGTATGAATGTTACTGGGGGCGCCTAGACTAATTACAAAGCCAAGTAGAGAAAGAAAACAAAAAATACTGAGTTGTGTTCGCCGTTCAGCAATGGCTGATCACGTGAAATACCGCACGCGCCCATAACAACAACCGATTGAATGGTCTCTTTCACTGACCTTACCCAAAAATTGTGATAATGACCACACCCCCCCCCCTCATCCCCCCAATCCCCGCCCCAAGTACACGGCGGCTAAGCAGGCGCACTTGCAAAGATTAGCTGCACTCGACAAAGGACTGAAACTCTTAGGAGCACGGAACGTCCTCGGAACTCCCGACGAAAGCCGAAATATAATTCAAAATTTTGTAGGAGTGCAAGCAAAGATACTACACACAGTAAGATGAGACGGCTAGTGCTTTTAGCGTACACAGATCTCGCGCCGACACCTAGCGGCAAATGCGCGGAAGCCATGAATAGTGCCGGATTTCACAAAGCCAAATAGGGAAAATACTGAATTTTGTTCACTGTTCAGCTATCGCTGCAGGCCTTGATTGGCGTCACTATTTTGTAACTATAACTCCAATCGCTGTGAGAAAACTGGCTTTCTTTTTTTTTTTCAGTCGCACTAGCACTGACACAATTTTGCATCATAAATTTACCATTATGTCAGGCATTCTTTTCATTCTGTGTGCCATGGGCCCCGCCCCAGATCGGCGTTCAAATTGTGTGCAAGTTTTTTTTTTTTTAGAGGTGCAAAGAAGGGAGTATCTCATCTTATCGTTTCTAGTATCTTTGCTACTTTCAGTGACTTCAGGTGAAACAACCATCTGCCTTGTTACAGAAAAGGATCGTACAGCTGTACGCCAATCTAGATCAAATTCACTTTTCAGGCAAATAAAATATGCTCTATCTTTTTATCCACTTTATAAGTTTGTTGCCTGATAGTTTCTGCAGGTCATCACAATGAGGACTTGAACCAAGACTGACGCCGGAAGCAAAGCTAAGAGATTTTCTTTTTTCTTGCAAAAGTTTGTCTTCGGTGCATCCGGTTTTTTCTCTAGCTTTTTTACAAAGCAGAATCACTTAGGAGCTTTATAATAGTGACCGTTTCATGATCCAGTAGTCGGAGGGCTTGCCGCGTGTGTTCAAGGTGCCGGGTTCGAAACCTGCAGGAGGAAGGGCGGAGTCGTACCAACTAATATCTCACAGAACCTGTTCACACACACTCGCTAGAGATCTAAGGGAGTCTGAGCCTCTTCTTAAACCCACAAAGAAAACAAAAAGATACAAAAGCTGATAAAGAAAACTGCTTCAAAGAGGTCACGACAAAAACCGCTCACGGAAGTGCGGTAGACGAGACAAAACACGAGCTACTCGCACCAACAACCAAAAATAAAAACCCTCGTAAAACTAGTGCAGGTGTACTCGTGTAACATGTAAAGTCTTACGAAATGCACTTGGAATCTTAATCGAGGCAAGGCGCTCTTAACTCAGACTTAAATTACATTATATTTAAAATACAAATCTATTCTGCACTATCTCATAGCTGGCCATCAGGAAAACTGTCGTATGTCAAAATTACTACTTTTCGGGAGAAGCAAAAAACTGCTTTATTCTTGTTCTGTGTGTAGTATAGAAGAAGTGTGTATTCCAAACTGTTTCCTAAATCAGAAAGTGGCTAACATCTTGTAACTCAGCTAGTTAGATCGGCGAGGTAAAAAAAACAAACTATAACTTATCCGAGTTTCAATTTTTGGAAAATTTGACATACAAGTTTTTCCTGGGCTTTAACACCTCACTTTTCTTGTTTTTATTTTTCCTGTTCTTGTTTCTGTGTGTTTTTTGTGGTGGGGAAAAGTTTGTTTTTTTTAAATTTTGCCCGGGTAGCGGCCTTGTTCAGCCTGCTCTTCTCGACTTTCAACTGCCAAAGTATCTTTGACGTGCGTAACGCCCACCTGGGCCCTCCGAGTTTTTTGTCCTCACCCGAGAAGTCTAGGTGCTCGATCGTTACATACCATAGGATCAGGGACAGGAATTTCCCCCCCCCCCCCCACAAAAAATTCCAATATGCCTGCACCGACCGGGGATCGAACCCGGTACCTTCGACATGACAGGCGAGCATCTTGCCTCTAGACTAGCATGTCCCTACAGTTATTCGCTTTCTTTTAATTGTCACTCACATGTGGAGGACAAAAGTTTGATGGGTAAGTCGCAAAAAAAAGCACACAAAAAAACAAACTAAGACTTAAATGAGGACCACGACGGATCAAAAATAGAAAAGACAAGAGTCATATATCCAAGACACAGAATACTGAGACGAATCATTCTTTCTCTCACTATTATTATGTCCACAACTTGCACGCGTATAAATACGGTGAGTACTGCTCACAGAGCTCTGTGTTGTTACGGGACCGTAGACTAATTACAAAAACGAGATATAGAAGATACTGCCATACGTTCACTTTGCAGTAATAGTTTACTATCTAACCCTCATTGCTGCCAAGCCCAGATACCTTTCCTTCTTTAGACTGAAAGAATAATGGTTTATCAGGTAGACAGAGCAGGAAGTACGTATAACATTAGGAGTGCAAAACATACCTGAACAATGTGGGCCGATATATTGGCCCTGAGGCAGTTTTAGCATGAAATGATAGGGCCGATATATCGGCCTTGTGGCAGTCTTCCTTAACCTATGGCGGCAAGAGGGTTAAACCAACAGCCACCAGAAAAATGGCAAGTGCTGTCAGCTGAAACTGCCACAATAATTACATTGTAATTCTACGTAATCGTGTCCTCGTGGTAAACACTTCAGGAGACAAGAATTGCATAACACATATCTGGAAAACTTCAAATACTTCCCGGATTTTATTTCTTTAATTTTTTTTCGTCGTTATCTGTGGATTCAAACTGTAGCTACATTCTATAACACTGCAGTGATGCGGCTAAACACCGTAAATGTCAGTCTTGATGGAATTCATTATTTTAACACCATTTCATGCGACAAAATACGCTCCGCTTTCCTGTTTAAGTTATATTTTTATGTGATTAATAGCTTCTTTGGTTATCACAACATGGAAATTGAATACAGAATAAAACAGAGTCCAAAGAGATTTCTTCTTCTTATTATTATTATTATTATTATGTTTTGCGCTTTTTGCCACATTTTGTTTCTGCCGCGTACAGTCATTGTCCCTGGCATGGCCCAGCAATCTTTCACCGATCCTTAGGTCAGCCTTTCCTTCAAATGCAGACAAGATCAACAAATTTCTGCAACGCAGTTCCTTCCCGAGTTTTTCTTTTCCTTCGGGAATATTCCTTTCAACTTCTTATAAATGCAGTCTTTACGAAAAAAAAAAAAAAGGGCATTATTTCCAGCTGGTGCACTTTCCAATCCAGAACTTGAAGTAAAGTGAACGTGAGTGATAGAAACGAATGAATTAGGAACGGGGGTGGGGGGGGGGGGTGTATGAAGGCGCGGTGGAGTGGGAATGTCCTAAAGAAAGAGGAGGGAGAGAGGAGAGAAAGAGGTTCAATATTTCCGAGTTCGGAGCCCCAAAGCTATCGATCTTCACTGTGAGCACGGCAGGTTTAGTCCAACCACGAGAAGTCCAGCTACGGACGGGGATGATACATAAAAAAAGACGTCTCAAAATTCCTACACCGTTTGTCGGTATTTGAACTGATGAGTGGACACCCTCTTAGGCTGATGGCGCACTGCGTTAGGACTTTTCTGTCTCGGTTTAAGCAGAGAGTATTTATAGAGAGATCTCACTTCCGCCAAATCGTGCGAGATCTAGGTCGTTGCAGTAAACAAGAAAATGAAGAATTGAAAGCGACCTTCTTCGCCGAAGATAGTGTGCATATCTGTTTACTGTTGTTTGTTCATATTTTTGGGCCGATTGAAACTATTTACAACCGTTTGTAAGCTCTTACGCCCAGAGGAAGTGCACAAACGGGTATTGTTTACCGCAGCGACCTACCTTCCGCTCCATGCTAACAGTGGTTTCGCAGAGCCTCCCGTGTCTTGCAGTGCAAATCGACCAGTTGTGAAACCGCTCTAAACATACATACTCTCTGGTTTAAGTGTGAGTTGTGGACTATGGAGTTAAACGTGATCTCCCGCACTGGGGAAACCACAACAAGCCTGTCTCACTGTTCAGGCGGGTCAAGTTAAAAAAAAAAAATACAATGCATGTTTAACTCAGGGACAAGTAATTATTTTTTTTTTTTAAAGAAGAAAAACTCTAATAATACCAACGAATACAAGTAAAATCAGAATTAAAGTCTAATCATATGTGTGTGTGCCTGGAGAAAGGTCCCAGTTGTCGCAAATTTTGGATTTTGAGATAAGGGCATATTCTTCTAGAAAATTCAGTGCTGAACACGCTGCTTTTAAAATTTTTAACAATATCTTAAGTTGTTTTGAAGATATGACATATTTTGTAAGACAGGGGGCAAAAACAAACTTTTGAGAAAAACAGCTTTAACAGCTCACTCCCATGATAGACTTTTTGGATATTGTTGGGGGAACGTAGTTTTATTATAAAGGCAAATAGGGAAACTACTGAGTTGTGTTCACTGCTCAGCTCTAGCTCTCTATGTAAAATATTGCGCTCTCCTAACAAGATCCAAAAAACTTCCGACTTGGCTGTTTTTAGGGGACCGTGGCATGTTACACGGTAAACTATAGATGAGCAGTGAACACTACTCAGTATTATCTCTATAACGGCTTTGTAATTAGTCCACGGTCCCCTAGCAACAATCACTTCAATATTACTTCTTGGAGAGTCACGTGTTGTACAAATAATTAATAAAATAATATTTAAACATAAAATATTCCAAAATCCTTTTCATATGCTATTTAGAAATGCTTAAACTTGTGTTTTCTGCTAGAAGTACATTTTCGACTAGGCACGACTTTTTCGACCTTTTCACCCCCTAGCTCAAAAATAGCTGTACCGACAACTGGTACCTTTCTTTAGGCGCACACACATATCAATAGGAGAAAACAAGATTTTTGGGAAAACCCAGCCAGTTGAATGTAGGTCAACCATCAAATAGAGTGGTGAGTGGAGAAAGTGAGGCAAACAACTGGCCATGAGTAAAGCTCAGACTACTCATATCAACTGACCAGTACGAAATGCAATGTTTGTCTCACTTAAGAGCTGAAATAAACTGTGGTCTTGACTGTCTTGTTTTTGAAAAAAAAAAGTAGGGGGTATAATCTGGACTGGGGGGAGGGGGGGGGGGTAGTCTGGCCTAGCCCAAAAGTATACCAGGGGTATAAACTGGCTTAACCCAGAATCCACAACGGGGTACATTCTGGGCTAGGCCAGTTTAACCCCGGGTATAGTCTGGGCGGGAGGTATGTTTTGGCCTGATACACCGGTGCTCTACCAACTTGAGCTCCAGCCCTGCCTTCAAGAATTCTATCACGTTTAGCCTATCCCCCTTTTTATTTGGGGGGAGGGGTGGTCTCAAAGAGAAAAGAGAGATGGCAAAAAGAACAAAAGAAAAAACACAAACAAATAATCTGCAGTTTGTCACCCGCATGCGATCGATGCCCATTACCCTAATGTCCGTCACGTTGCACTGCAAAAAGGGAGGAAAGAGGGAAGGGGTAAGAGAGAGAAAGAGAAGAGGTCTGGACCTGGGGTTCAGCTCTGGCGATTTCTGTACAAACCTCGTATGTGCACATGAAATATAGAAATGTCAGAATTGTGTCCCGCAAGAGATGTAACTCGTAGCTCAGACGGAACGCAATCTTTGAGGAAATAGGTCAGGATTGTAGAGAATAAACGTGACAACAGCAACTGATAAAATGATGGTGTACATTTATTTTTATAAATATCTATTTTCAATGAGTAATGCATGGTATTTTTGTTCTCGGTGGTGTGTCTATACCACCATAGGCCATAACCATAAGTGTTGCTAAGCCTAGAGGGCAACCACTGGCGTAAAGTGGGGTGCCAGCGCCCGGGGCAAGGTAGGTATTCAGCTCCCTGACCCGTGGTCTGTTAGCAGGACTTAGTGGCAACACTAAATTTGTTTGCCCCGCCATGTTAAAAAACTGTAGAATGTTTGAACATTTGTGTGCGTGAGGGCTATTTTTTTTTATTGATTGTTTCTAATTTATTTTTTATTTTTCTTTCGAAATTTTGGGCCCCTAAGAATTTTGCGCCCAGGGTAACCGCCCCTGTGCCCCCCCCCCCACGCCACGCCACGCCACTGAAGGCAGCCAGCACTGCTGTTAGGATGCAACGGCTAGCAGAATACTAGCCTTAGCAACGCTTTTTTTGTACAAATGGCCCCGTATCTTTTTATACCTATTTTTGTACAAATGGCCCCGTATCTTTTTATACCAATTTTTGTAAAATGGCCCCATATCTTTTTATACCTATTTTTTGCACAAATGGCCCCATATCTTTTTATACCTATTTTTGCACAAATGGCCCCGTATCCTTTTATACCTATTTTTGTACAAATGGCCCCGTATCTTTTTATATCTATTTTTTGCACAAATGGCCCCATATCTTTTTATACCTATTTTGTACAAATAGCCCCATATCTTTTTATACCTATTTTTGTATAAATGGCCCCATATCTTTTTACACCTATTTACATGTACATATATCTCGTTGTTTTTTAAACCATTTCACAACACCATCAGTTCTATTTAAATCTTTCAAAACTTTGTCATGGCTTTTATAAACTTTGTCACACATGAAGATTCTGCATTTATTATTCCAAGACCCCGATACAGTCGAGTGAAATATAACTTTCTGGGCGTTTAACTATGTATTTACTATTCTGTCCAGAAAGAAGCCGAGAAACAGCTGTGACAACTTCAGTAGGCCAGGCAACCCTCGTGAGAGGACAGACCAACCACCTATAACAAAGGTAACCGAGCAATTATGAATGCCTTTCTAGTTTATCGATTACAACCGTCATCAATCATTGTGAAATTACGATAGGCAAATGAGATGAAATAATAATTATGTGTTCCAACTGTCTGCTTTCAATAATCATCAAATACAATTAACTGAAATTGGGCCAGTGACAGAATGTATAATTGGGCAATTTCAGAACACTGACACACTCGTAGACTCTTGGCGCTTCATATCTCTGCTGGCGAGAGCATAATGGTTCTGATTAGTAAAGAGTTTCTATATGCTGAATTAGGAAGTTTTATGGCATCATGACGAAGCCCAAACATGGAGTTAGTAAAATAATAATGTGTAATAAGTTTATCAGGTTTTAGAGACCTTTTTTAAGGCATCGAGGCATTGCCAAAAATATGGAGCTGGAAAAGCAATAGTCTGTAATGAACGAGTTACAGCCTTCTATCAGTAAAGGTGCCGTTTGATTCGGGCACGCTGCATGATTCATGGTGTTAAGTGTAATTAATAGGCCATTGATCCCTGATAATCAACACTTTCAACCCAAGTGTGATGCAAGTCAGCCCAACGCCGCGCTGACCTGGACTCAATGGATGGCGAGGGAGAGATAGGGACGGCACGGAGAGATAAGCTATATCAGCTCAAGATCCATCACTGTGGCTACAAGTTCAAGTTTGTATTAGAAAACAGCGACTTTTATTGTGAAACCAACAGAAGAAACCTGGTGCATACAATCAGGATAGAATGTTTCAAAGGCTCAATGTCAGTATGGTTTATATATGTATTGACTAACGCTTTCTAGTCTTCCATAAACTGTTTACTTGTAGATTTTTAGCATGCATTGTATCCACTACAAAATATCCGCCTGGCCCTGTGCGATCACTTTCATATCGGTTCACAGTGACTACAATTTAAGGTTTTCCTTCTACATCCTATCTGCACATTCAAATGTCTCTTTAACAAGCAGAACAGCCCAGCTTCGCCAGGGCTTACAAACAAACCATATGTGTTCCCTGGCAACTTGATTCGTATTATTTTATGGAACAAAAACATAACAATTAAATATTGAATTTACATTAACATTTGCACACATACACAGAAAAAGCCAAAAATCAAAGAGATTCTAAATCTCAAAAATAGATTTTCATCTCCATCGGTTTCTTTGCATTGTTCACGGCGATTAAAATGTATGACTCGATGCCTCATCGCTCGGGTAAAAATGTTCAACAAATACATGGTAGATATACATTTTCTACACAGATCAACGCCTTTCGTCAGTTAAATTTCAAAGGCGCCATGTCAAACTTCGGATAATTTGGAATGTTCATGCCAATTTTGACAGCCTCGAGGGCTAAACTTGCTGACAAAACGCGCTTTCTTCCAAGTCCTCAAATATATACAACGTATACAGCCTAATTTACATCCTATGTGGGGAATAATGAATATCCCAACGCGATGGTCTAAAGTCACCATGAGACCGCCAAAATAGACACCAACTTGCTATCTTTCCTGGCAAACTCTATTATTTTGTTTCATAGTCTATTCTGTCTGTACATTTAAGATAAATTATTACTGCTCTTGCCTGGGCGCCCCCGCAGTGCAATCCAATTTACAGCTTGACCACCTCGTATGAGGAAATTGGCTCAATGTCCGAGTCAGAAATAAAACAACAAGCCAGGAATATTTCCATATCGGTAGTCAAACCCTGAAGACCTCGGCACAATAGGCAACTCAAGCGTCATGTATTATGGGCTCACAGTTTTTACTTGACCAAAGCGTGGCACATGTTTGGCCATTGATGTATGTCACGAGTGGAGTGAGCGAGATTCAAGGATTACGGGGGCATGGAAGTGTAGGATTGACTCACGGGATAGTGAGGCTGCTCACCTGTATTGACTTCTGTTAGTTAACGTTAAAGCGTGCATGTTGTGAGTGAAGTTGAGGCGTAGTAGGGGCAAAATCTGAATAGTCAGATCACTGCAAGTTAAAAGGTCCCAGGGGACAGACGTGAGATCAGAGGCAGTCGGGAGATTGTTGTGTGTTTTCCAGTGATGACTGGTAGGTTGAACTATGATTTATAATTATGATGATTGATGTATTATATTCGCCTATGACCATGATGTAAATAAGTATATGTGAGGAATGTGGAAGTCATTGATTACTGTGTATAGAAATGTGCGCCATGAGCGATAGATGTAAGTTAGGTTCATGGATTCGTAGCGAGAGTGAGTACTGTGTAATACGGTGGAGGTGTGTTACCGTAAGATGTGTGGTGAGTGAAAGGTGGACTATTGTGTGTACGCTTCATGGTTTGTAATGAGGGGTGAAGTGGTTAGAAATGGTATGGTATTATACCAATGTAATGTTCTTCTTGTAGGTGCCGGGGTCGGGCAGAGACGCCACCCGCGGTAAGCGAACTAGCACAGGGGATAGGCCAGCATAGGGCCGAAGGCTACGCATAGGCCAGTGGAGTGAAGCTGTCGAGCAGGACAGGAGGGGCGCATGAGTCGTGACAGTCTGGCCACAGACAGGGATGTGTATAGAATTGTTAATGTGCTCTTAAGATGTACTACATGTGATATTGATATACGACTGTGCTATTGTGATATTAATGTGAATTGAACTATTAACGTGCTATTGCCATGTTGAGGAGCTATTGGAATGCTCAGGTGTTATTGCCCTAGGAGGGGGTTATTAAGACATTGAGTGGAGAGGCTGAAGCCGAAGTGTATTTAAAAGTAACTACCGGGTTGTGGACCCGAGGAAGAGTGCTTGAAGGAAAGAAGGCCGTTGGACGGCAGTTGATTAGAGTAATATAATGTATGTAATTGCACTGTTATCTTTATCTTTATGTTTAATAAATGTGTGAGTCTGATGGGTTGTTCTGTTAAGTGTTATACGTGTTCGTTCGTGATTGTTGTCCTGTTATAATTATTACATCTCCCAGTCTGGGATTTGTGACAATGTACATAACCTTGCGGCACAACCACATGACCTAATGCCACACATATCTTGCTACAGCTCTAACTATTTTCATTTCCATCGAAGCGCGATCAATACAAGTTCTCGTTCATTCATTTAGCATTGTCAGTATCATTTTCTTTTATTTTATATTCTCCACAATCCTTCGAACTCTTTTCGTTCAGACGAACAACCGTGCTCAATTTAGCGCGTCCCCAAATGAAGTCAGAATGACATTCTTATTCCTGCATTCTCAAAGCTCGAAATCTTTTTGATTTCTCTCCGTGCGCAAACTCATGTTGTCATTTAGGAGATTTGAAATTCAGATCTCAATCAATCAGACTTCATTTAGTCCAGCTCTGTTTCTCATTTCTTTCATTTGAAAAAACTATTGTGCTCTCTGTTATTCCTGTCCATGTTGCTGTTGATTTTTTTTTTTTAATTTCTGTGGACTTTGGTGTTTAGTGCAGGAATCTGGAGTATAAACCTAATGCACTGTGTGAGGGGCCATGTTCACGGACAACAAGAGAGACTGCTACAGGACGAATATTTGTGGGGTATCGCTGACTGTCGCCCACATAATATTCCATACATTTGCTATATTATTGAAATATACAAGGAACATGGAACAAGAGTTGAAATTAAGTCTCTCACCAGTTCGTTCCACGTATGACAGTAAGTAGACAAATGGATCTGTCAGTGTGGTATGATACATGTAGAATGGTACTTGCGAGTGAGAGATTAACTTGCTTTGTTAGCCAGTCTGTGATTATTTTGGGTGAGTAGAAAATACCGGTGTATTAACCAGAATAAACACAATGGCACTCTGGGTTGAAAATAAACACACTTTGTTTCTGTATTGGAGTCTGTGAATATGTTGATGAGTGAATGATAAAGGAAATGAATCGATCAGTGTATGAGCCTGGCTAGTGCATCAGTCAAGCCTGCAGCAATGAAGATAAGACTGAATGCAAATAAAACAAATATTTCGGAATTACCACTAACAGCAAGGATGTCCAGGCAATACAAGAAAATGTTCACCGCATATTTTACTTTCCAAAGTTCATCACGAAGTTGTCTTCATCTGTCATTAAAAATGCCAATGTCTTAATATTCTAAAAACCTCAGTTAAAAAAAAAATTAATAATAATGATTAACATTTGATATTTATGGGCGACCAGGAGAGGGTGGGTGGTGAAAAGTAAGTCTAAAAATGACTACATAACAACTGAAAAACTGATCCCAAATTGTGAAGCAAAAAACCACCATCTCATGCGAGTTCTGTAGCAGCTGGTGTAAAGAAGAAAAAGCTCTGTATGATACTGATACAATCTCCTCTTATTATTATGAATCATTAAGTTCTGGAAGGTATAACAGTCTCGTCAAACATATACATCAAGTACGTGAAAACAGTCAAGAGATTCGGTCAATCATCCCAAACATTACTATAATGCAGCGGTCAGGTTTATCTTCTTTTTGACCTAACCTTCAGCCGGCCGTGAGAAGGACGTTTGTCCAATGGATATAATTCTATGCTTTACCTGCTTTTTACAAGTACTTGTCATGCATGCAATATCTTTCTTTACGGAAAAAGTAGGCGTTCCGTTCATCAGTGATCACTATCATTATCACCTCACTGAGCTCATTTCACTTAAATTTAAGAACAGATGTGGGCGGGTGGAGATCTGGAGAGACAGAACGGACGTCTTCGTTCGTTATGCCACATCTCCATCAAGTACAAAATGCTACTTTCCTAAATTCCTAATTAGCCCCACCGCTCCCGTAACTGCTGTGTTAGTGTAGTGACATACTATGCCGCGTGCTGTCGCGGTTTGCCGTTCCCGCGCGCGGCAGCTGCAAACCGCGTAAGTTTGAACCTGACATACTATGAGCGGCAAACCTCCCTCCAGTGCGTTTTTCTCACAACCCTTGTCCCAGATAGCAGGCTGTTGCTCCACCATACTAATAATAACTTCCGCAGACATATTCGAAAAGTTCACAATATCTGAATATTATTTCTGAAAAAAAAGAAACAGGACTGTGTGCGAGAAACGAAGCGCACCTGATGATTGCACTGCAATAAAAATCCCGCCGCGGCGAGCGGGATAGTATGTCACTAGCCATAGCCTAACATGTGTTGTCTCTGAAAACCGCTCCCGCGCGCGGTTGCGGTTCTCATTTTCCCGCCGACAGGCGCGGCAGAAAAAAATCAGACAGCGGCAACCGCTCCCGCGCGCGACGACGGTTTCTCTAGTATGTCAGGTCTCATAGGATAACACGTGTTGGCGGTTTTTTTTTTACCGCTCCCGCGTGCGGCAGCAGTTTGCCGCGTCTAGTATGTCACTACACTTATAGGCAAAAAATAATAATAATATTAATAAAATTTTCCAGTCGCAAAAAAAAAACACTTCACTTTGAGTTGTGCTGTATCCTTTACTCAATTTCCATTTTGTGTAGATCAAAAATGAAACCATTCAGAAACTCTCTCTGAACGTGCATGTACACACATTCTTTGTTGAAACTATTAGTCGTGCCAAATTATAACCCAGACCGACAGATTCGGCACATTTCAAGCCATAAAATGATGTTAAAATGTAGATTTGGCCTAGATTAGCTTAATATACCGTGTTTTTCCCGCAACGCGACAGACAAATCTCCTGGCTCATCCCAGAAACACAGGCAGAGAACAGCGTTGGTGATCAGTGCGGGGGTGGATGAACCACTGCGCTACAGGCGGAATTCCCCCTGGATATGACCAGAAAATGCAATTAAAGTTAACAAGTTTTCAGTGCTGCCCCGTCTCCCTGTTTGGTTTGCATCAAGTTTTAATTTCATTTCCTGCTCTCCACCAGAATCAAAGTGCACCAGCAGGCAATGCTGCAGATCTGGGTTTGTTTTACGGTATAGACACAAGGCATTCATGGCTAGGCAAGTCAAAACTACTGAGTATAGCATCACTGTACAGAAAGGCCGCGTTTTCAAAGTTGCCAAAACATCAGTTTTTTCATATTCCTTACATTTTTTATTTGGAATTTAAGGTTTAGAAGAAAAAATGGGAGAAGAAGCACAATGTCCAAATGAACAAGTGAAACGTTCAGACATTTTTTTTCAGAGTTTTTTCGTTTCTTTTGTTTTAAATCGAAAAGAAAGGTTTAAAAGAGAGAGAGAGAGGGGATGTAACAACGCTTTTAAGAAATAAGTTTAATTTGATGATGGGCTATCTTTACTGGGAGTATGCCCTGGGAAAGCAGGAAGGGAAGAGAGATACAAAGGCAGAAAAACGAGACTGTTTACGGTAACTGTTGCAGAATGGCCACCCAGTGTAAACTACGGTTCTCATGTACAGTAATACTTAGGCAATTCTGGTAAATATTTAGAGAATATCTGGGCGGCTTCGTTCCCTCCCTTTATTTTATGTGACTTTCAGATGCAGCGACAGAGCAGACACGTGGACAGGACAGGTAAACACGACAGGTTTGTGATCAAAGCCTGGAACAGACACGTTTTTCTTGTTGCAACATCGTAATTTCGGGATCCAGCGCTGGCCTGAAGTAAAGGTAAAGTAAGGGAGGTATCAAACTAAGCCCGGTCAGACACAGTGAGATGCTGCAGCAAAGGTACACCAAAAGAAGTAATGGCAGAAGCTGTGTCTGACCGGCCTTAGTATGATACCTCCCTTAGCCTTCGGGCAGCTTTGGCACAGGCCGTATAGCCGCACGAACAGTTCAATCACTGAACCAGTGGAGCTTGTCACTCATGTTTGCGTGCGCTTGCAGTATTGGGTTCACTGTCGAGGTCATTCTTACGTCATAAACTCACACGATGGGACATTTTTTTTTTAAAGTGAAAATCCCTTGTCTCTGGACTTTCAACATTTATGGTAAAAAGTACCAATGTAAAGAATCTTTGCAGCCATGCATAGTTTGAAAGAGCTATCATTATCTTAGCTTTGTGCGATGCTGCATTTGGGATGAAACACCCTTGATGATTTGGTGCCATTGCTCTTAGAGGCAGAATACCTCGATGGAAAGTATGGCACACTGTTGAGGTCGTCTAAACGCGCGAATGACACCCCCCTCCCCCCATTAAACCCAGTAAAACTTGTCTCTCTTGCCTGCACGCACTTGCTCTATTGTGTTCATGGTCAAGTTCATTCCCACGTCGTCAAACCGACCGTATAAACGACCGGAATGCCATTGCTGCTAAAGTTCCAGTCTTCTATGAGGCTAAATTGTTCGAACCATAATTGAAATGGTAAAATTAAATGTTAAAAAATATTTTATTATTCTGCAGTTTTCCCGTTTGTTACTTCCTTAAATGTGAACAGTTCCCCTTATGATTGTATACAGCAAGGGAATGCTTCAAAATATAATAATTACCCCCTTGTACAATTCATTATGATATGACCGTCAAAAAAAAATAAATTTAAATTTTTAATATGACCATGAAGTATTAAGGTAAGGCCACGAAAAGCGTCTTTTGAAACTTCAGTGATTAAAACAAAAATTGAGAGACTGTGAAAGAAACCAGTAATCCTGATCACATAAGGACAGCTGTTGAAGCAAAGATACTAGAAACGATAAGATGAGACACTGTCTTCTTCGCACCACTAAAAAAAAAAATGTGCACACAATTTGCGCGCTGATCGGGGGGGGGGGGGAGATCCATGGCGCATAGTAGGAAAAGAATGATTGATATAATGGTAAATTTGTGATGCAAAATTGTGACAGTGCTACTGAGACTAAAAACAAAAAAGCCAGAGTTTTCCCACTGCGATTGAGGTTAGAATTCCACAACAAGTGGCATCAAGCAAGGCCTTTAGCCATAGCTCTATTTGGCTTTGTAAACTACGACACTTTACATGACTTCCGCACGTTTGCCGCTAGGTGGCGGTGCCAAATCTGTGCATGCTAAAAGCACCAGCTGCCTCATCTTATAATTCTAGTATTTTTGGTTTAAGTAAGGAAATCACATGCGTTTGGTCTGATTTCAGTGCCGGGTCAGGGTGAAAAAGTACACAACAGAAATGGAGGATTCTATGTTGATGCATAGCTTAGAAACTGTCCATCGGCTTCAACAAATCAATTCCCTGTACAAATACAAGAAACTTCATATTCTTGACACTATCACAGAAAACAACGAGCATGCCACTTTACTTTTAAAAGTAACTTCATTTACTTACAAATAGACACCACGTTTTTTGCTTTAATGAAGAATTTAATCAATCTTTCAGGATAAATCTCTCGAAATTGATCGATTACGTTCGCATCATGAAATCACTGTGTTAAAAATTGATACACCTGCGCACTGGCTCCCACAGATTCTGGGCAGCATTATAAAAAATTAATACCACAAAAACAGAAGCTGTGTTCTTGATTTAATATTGCTGCATGAATGCTTACTTGGGTGTCCGTTGATAGTGTTGCAGTTCTCAGACACAGCCAAAGTAAAATTGACAATTTTGAAGTCCCGTGAAGAACCTCCAGCAGAAGAGCTTACGTCTATCAAAGATAGTACATTCTATAAGATGACACAGCTAACGCGTTTAGCGTGCACATATTTCGCACTGCCATCTAGCGGCGAATGCCCGGAAGTCATGAACAATGCCATATTTTACAAAGCCAAATAGGGAAAATATTGAATTTTGTTCACTGTAGGCCCCGAATGACGTCACACATTTTGTAGTTATAACTTCAATCGCTATGGGAAAACTGGTTATTTTTTCGTCGCAGCAGCAATGTAAAAAATCCACACCATAAATTTATCATTATATCAAGCATTCTTTTCATTCCAGGCGCCATGGGCCCCGCCCCCAATCAGCGCATATATACTGTGTGCACGATTTTTCTTAGAGGGAGTCTCTCGTCTTATCGTTTCTAGTATCTTTGGTTCTATGTCGTAGCCTAGACAAACAAAAGCTGAAACTTGAGATACAGAGTAAACACGGACCTTCCTGCAACTTTGGTCTCTAACCTTCAGCACTTTCAGCATGTATCACTCCAGCAATAGGAGTCCTGGGTTAATGTGCTATCTATCTATCTATCTATCTATCTATCTATCTATCTATCTATCTATCTATCTATCTATCTATCTATCTATCTATCTATCTATCTATCTATCTATCTATCTATCTAGTTGTCTATCTATCTATCTATCTATCTATCTATCTCTGTCTGTCTGTCTGTCTGTCTATCTATCTATCTATTTATCTATCTATCTATCTATATCTATCTACCTATCTATCAATCTATCTATCTATCTATCTATCTATCTATCTATCTATCTATCTATCTATCTATCTATCTATCTATCTATCTATCTATCTATCTATCTATCTATCTATCTCCATCCATCCTTCCATCCACAGAGGACATGGTTTCTTATCTTTAGGTACAACAATAAACATGTATGTAGTTTGATCTGTAGTCCAGGTGGACTCGGGCATGGTTTAGAACTAACCCCTTCAACTGTCAGCAAAGTATCAGAATACCTGTACATTACTGGTGTCATTTGGAAATAACGGTTATGTATATGTATATTTTAAATGCAGTGCGAAAACTCATTGATTCGCGTTCAGGGCCTGCAATTCTAAATGAAATGAACATCTTTAAACATTTATTGCCCGTCTGTGACGCCCGGGAGAACACAAGACCAACAAAGCAGTAGTAATTATAGCGCCCCCCCCCCTCCTCGCCCCCTTGAGTCTTCCCACTGCATCACATCAACCTGCAGCACTTTCTGTCTATTCCTGTTCTTTCACAACCTGCTTTATCATTCCCCTCTTCTTCCCCTCCTCAGTTTTAATACAATTAAATAAATAATTAATTGCTATTGACATTTTGTTCAAGTTTTTTACTTCGCTCTCAGGGAGAAGGAGGGAGAGAGAGGGGAGACGGAGGGAGGGAAAGCGAAGGGGAGGGGGGGTGGAGACAGGGAGAGGAGAGAAGTAGAGAAAAAGAGGGTGGGGGGAAGGGGGAAAGAGAGAGGGGAAGGGGGGGGGGGGTATCATAACAGTTTCATCAGCAATGCATCCAGACCTCTTGCTGGCAGTACATCAGAATACAATTCATAATCAGTAGGAATAATCAGTCTGTACGGGAACCCAGCGTTTTACAGTTCTAATACCCCCCCCCCTCGTTATTCCCCAGCCCACCCCCTCGGGGTCATCCACGTGAATTAATAGAACTGCGATCTCTAAGTGGTTCTGTCCACAGCCTCCGCTCCCCTCCGCTATTTTACGGAAAATTTCGTATGAAAAAGTAAAAAAAAAAAACTCTTGGCCTAGATAGCGATGAGGAGCGGAGCGGAACGGATGCTGCGGACAAGTGTACAGGGACAAAGAGTGTTTTACTGTTTCATTCGTCATTTTCCGTGAAGTAGCGGAGCGGAGCGGAACGGATGCTGCGGACAAGTGTACAGGGACAAAGAGTGTTTTACTGTTTCATTCGTCATTTTCCGTGAAGTAGCGGAGCGGATCCAGTGGACAACACCACTGGGGCACATGGGGAGGGGGGGGGGTTGAGTGCTATTTTTAGGGTCATTGTTGCACTGACATAAAGTGTTTTTCAGGGTCATTGTTGCACTGACATAAAGTGTTTTTAGGGTCATTGTTGCACTGACATAAAGTGTTTTTTAGGGTCATTGTTGCACTGACATAAGTGTTATTTTAGGGTCATTGTTACACTGACATACAGTGTTTTTTTAGGGACACTGTTGCACTGACATAAGTGTTTTTTAGGGTCATTGTTACACTGACATAAAGTGTTTTTTAGGGTCATTGTTGCACTGGCATAAAGTGTTTTTTAGGGTCATTGTTGAGGTGGTAAAAAAGTGGTGTGTTTTTTTAGTTTTACTATTGCACTGATATAAAATGTGTTTAATTTCTATGTTGCTGATAATTTTTTCTCTAGATAATCAGCCAAACAAAACTTTCCCTCATTTGTACTGTCCCATACTATATAGCATCAGGCTTGTCTTATTATTCCTCTCTCTCTCTCTCTTCTCTCTCTCTCTCTCTCTTCTCTCTCTCCCACTCTCTCTCTCTCTCTTTCTCTCTCTCCCCCCCCCCCTCTCAATCTCTCTCTCTCTTTCTCTCCCATGTGTTTCTCCAGCTCCTCATTTATGCATTTATGCCCTTCTGTCTATCATTATAATGATCTCTCTCTCTCTCTCTCTCTCTCTCTCTCTCTCTCAAATGTGTTTCTCCTCATCTTTCTACCCTTCTGCCTATCTTTACCTCCTCCCACAGCCCTCTCGCTTTCCCTCTCCTTCTGTCTGTCTGTCTCTCTCTCTCTTTCTCACTCACTCTCTCTCCTTTGTATGTGCCTCCCCATTTATACCTTTCTACTCTTCTGTCAATCAATACCTGTCTCTCTCTCTCTCTCTCTCTCTCTCTCTCTCTCTCTCTCTCTCTCTCTCTCTCTCTCTCTCTCTCTCGCACACACACGTAAGTGCACATACACTCCGCCACTCATCACCAGCTGTTAATTCACTCCTCTATCCACACAAAAATCCTCCTGTGGTTTTCTTCCACTAACATTGCCAGACCATTTGGATGCTGACGTCATTCCTCCTTTTAATATGGACCAGGGATTGTCTCCCCGTGGCCCTCTTGTCTTTCTTCTGTCACTTTCATTCCTTTCTATTCCTCCGACATGACACGGCCAGAAAATTGCCCTGTCTATTTTTAAGCTGAATTAAGTCGTCGTTTTCCTGGTAAAGTGGCAATCTTTGTGTGTGTGAGAGGCTGGCATTAAGGGATATCCCAGCTTATCTATCTATCTATCTATCTATCTATCTATCTATCTATCTATCTATCTATCTATCTATCTATCTATCTATCTATCTATCTATCTATCTATCTATCTATCTGTGTCTGTCCGTCTCTGTCTGTCTATCTATCTGTTTATCTATCTATCTATCTATCTATCTATCTATCTATCTATCTATCTATCTATCTATCTATCTATGTCTGTCTGTCTCTGTCTGTCTATCTATCTGTCTATTTATCTATCTATCTATGTCTGTCTGTCTCTGTCTGTCTATCTACCTGTCTATTTATCTATCTATCTATCATCTATCTATCTATCTATCTATCTATCTATCTATCTATCTATCTGTCTGTCTGTCTGTCTGTCTGTCTGTTTGTCCGTCCGTCCGTCCGTCCGTAAAGTTCCTGGTAAAGTGGCTATTTAAGTGTGTGTGGGAGAGGCTGGCATAAACTGATAAAGGGTTATTTTAGCTTATCTATCTTTCTATCTGTCTGTCTACCTATCTATCTATCTATGTATCGGTCTATCTATCTATCTATCTATGTATCTATCTATCTATGTATCGGTCGGTCTATTTATCTATCTATCAACCTGTCTACACATCTATCTATCTTTCCGTCTGTCTGTCTGTCTATCTATCTATTTATCTGTCTGTCCGTCCGTCCGGCTGTCTGTCTGTCTGTCTATCAAAAGTCTGTGTGTCATACTGTTATTATGTAAGTTGTATATATATATATATTATGTATATGACTCAGTCTTTGAGATGCCCAGACGACAGTAAAATATTAACAGCTATTTCCGTACGTCTACTTCCACATCACAGATATAAAATATTTACAGAGTCAATTCATCCTCAAGGAGGCACAACTTGGCAGAGTGAGAAATACACCCGCACCCACCCCATCTCCACCTCCACTTACCACAGGAGACCTTCATTACACACTCTTCCATTTCTTCACTCCCTCCCCCACCCTACCGACCCCAGGGCGTCCATTATTTGTTTTTTCATATACATAAACAACAAACAAACAACAAAATACTATATTTGCTAATGGCCATCTTTTCGCCTCATATGCGCGACCAATATCGATACAGATCATTCATAGTGGAGACAAATGTTAGCTGTCCCTAGGGCAAACAGCTGAGCTGCCACAGCTGTACATCAAAGGCATAAGTGTACTAGGAGTATATGGAGATCTATCATTTGTCAGTCTGTCTATTTGTCTGTCTGTCTGTTTGCCTGTCTGTATGCCTGTCTATCTGTCTGTTTGCCTGTTTGTCTGTGTATTTGCATGTTTGTCTGTCTGTCTGTATGCCTGTCTATTTGTCTGTTTGTCTGTCTGTCTATCTATTTGTCTGTTTGTCTGTCTGTCTATCTGTTTGCCTGTTTGTTTGCCTGTTTGTCTGTCTGTCTGTTTGCCTGTATGTCTGTTTGTCTGTCTGTCTGTCTGTCTGTTTGCCTGTTTGTCTGTCTGTCTGTTTGCCTGTTTGTCTGTCTGTCTGTTGCCTGTTTGTCTGTCTGTCTGTTTGTCTGTCTGTCTGTCTGTTTGTCTGTCTGTCTGTTTGTCTGTTTGCCTGTTTGTCTGTCTGTCTGTTTGCCTGTTTGTCTGTCTGTCTGTTTGCCTGTTTGTCTGTCTGTCTGTTTGCCTGTTTGTCTGTCTGTCTGTATGCCTGTCTATCTATATGTCTGCCTGTCTGTCTGTTTGCCTGTCTGTTTGCCTGTCTGTCTGTCTGTTTGTCTGTGTGTGTCTGCTTGCTTGCCTGTCTGTCTGTCTGTCTGTTGCCTGTCTGTCTGTCTGTATGCCTGTCTGTCTGCCTGCCTGCCTGTCTGTCTATCTGTCTGTCTGTCTCCCTATCTATTCATATCTGTTTCCCTAATTCTTCATAGTCCCCGAGTCCCCAACATTCCATTTCATCCAACCAATCGACAAAGCGCTGGAAAGGACAAAACCAGTGGTTGTCAAGGTGGGTGATAGCGCCCCCTGGAGGCGATTTTGATTTCCGGGAGGGGGGGGGGCGAAAGCGAAGAGAATTGTGACAAAGAGACGAAAAACGATTAAGGGGGCGATATTTGGGGAGGGGCATGGATGGAGGACGATTTGGGGGCAAATACAGCGCAGTCGCTGATTTGTTGTACAGCCGCGTGTAGACAGGTTTTATGAATGGAAGCGCATACGGATATGGACAGTGCATATCCGTACAACGCACACAATTCGATGACTTAGAACACACACCGGAATACTATATTACTGACCTTGTTAATTTGCATAGTTTTTAAAAATATGAATCGGCTTAGTAGCAAAACAATCCGACTTCTGTTCGGAGATTGCGTGATCTGCTCTAATAATAATATAATACTTGAGTGTACGTCGATCACCAATGGCTAGCCCAACCCCTTTTCGCCTGATTAGTCAATCTGACTACCGCCCATTGATACAAACTGATTAGACCCTCGCGGCCCCACGTCCATCTGACTATTCCATGTGTTGTCACTTGACATTCGTGAACACCATACCAAGTTTTGTTTCAGCAAACCTTCACCAGTCGCGCTTTTTGGTAAACATGTTGTACGGATATGCACTGTCCATATCCATACAACATGTTGTACGGATATACACTTCCTTTACCAATAGAAAAGGTTTATTTTTTAAATGTATTTGATAAAGAATGTTTTCTGTTTTACAATGAATAATCAACATCCGTATCGTCATCAACAAACCTCTCAGAATCGTAACATCATAATTTGTGTGCAGTCAGTCTTCTTGTGAAATGTATCCCTTGGGTTGGAGTATGGATTGACTGTGTGTGTCTGTGTGGGGGGGGGGAGAGGGGGGGTGGGAGCCATGAAAGAAATTTTGGCGCTTAAGGGGGCGATTTGCCTGAAAAAAGCTCAAACCCACTGGACTAAACGACTGATTCGCGGTACTAGTTTACTTGCTGGTGATCATAATAGTGGGGAAATCCGTCTCTTCCTCTTTTTTTTTCAAATAATATAATGATAAGTCTTCCTTTTAGTATGGACCAGGGAATGGCTTGAGTACCGGTAATGTAGTCTTAACCCGTGAACAAGGGATGAAGCAATCGATATCAGTAGTTTTGGCAATTTGACAAAAACGTTATGCCATTATCTGGTTTGTGCTCAAACCAGCAGCACAAAAATGGAAATTCAAATCCTCAGACTCTTACCTTTAATTATAGTATGCACCAGTTCACCACCGAGATCATTTGCCGTTGAATTATTTAAATTTGGTATCTATCAATTAGCAATTTGTCCAGTGAACATTTGAATATGATGGAGAGTAAGATCGCTCTGGTTTAATTACGTGTGTAATTGAAAAGAGGGAAGATGAAGGTGGACGAGATAAAGTTCGCTGGCTTCCCCATCTGAGGAAAGGTATAAAAGTAATAAGCAATGACTTCCCTAATGAAAAGTTCGCAATTGTCCCGAATGGAAAAAAAGCCTTGTCGATGTCATAACACTACACAGACTATTCTGATCACAGAGCTCAGAATGTCAAAATGACAAGCCTTTTGTTTCGGTTATAATACATCCAAGCGTGTGTCGTAAGTAAAATATAGCTCACAATGCTCATAACAGCTCATAAATGGCATATGCCTATGCTTATATAATCAGGACATTAGCATAACACGTGTCGCGTATATTATAGCATGTATGATCAACGTTGTAGATATGTGTATGCAAAGTAAAAGTGTAGCTCACACAGTAAACCCTTACGCAGGCCACCAGACTGACACGTACGGCTATTGCTTGATCCTAAAACGATCATTCAGATCGGTTTGTATGGCGTAAACGTGCACGGTTGTTTTACAAGGTTGTTCGCAGACGTACGCCCGATTCCTGGACTGAAGAAACTCCTCGTGGATCCTTTTATTTATCTTTTCTTCCACTTGTTGATTTCTGTCCATGTCTTTCCGGTATCTGTTCTAAATATTATGGCCAAGTACGCTTTCCCAAACACGTGAAAATGGCTGATTAAACTGACCGGTAACCCTCTGTTTCTTTCCTACAACACCTTGAAATATGTGGGTAAAGCGACCTGGTACATAATTATTTTGCTTCAAAAAATCGTTTCAATCCCATCGTCCGTCAAGCTCAAGATTCTTTCCCTTTTCGCAGTTTGACGACAATTTTAATCGTGATTCTTAAAGCATACATGTCATCATAAGAAAAACCTCTTTATACACACACACACGCACAGACATCTCACCCCCCCCTCCCACACACACACCAAATGACCTGACTGAGACAGTGAACAGCCATCTAGTTGTCCAGATGGCCTTTCCCAATGTCCAGCCTGGCACTTCATATTGATTCAGTCCAGATTTTTTCTGTTCCCTCGCACAATTTCGCAGTATCAGTTTAATTTACCGGGCAGACCACAAAGGTTTCCAAAATAAGAACCGACGTCAATTTGAACATAAAGAGAAGAGGGAATTCCTAACATCTCCACCTGCTCTTGTCCACAGCAGCTGCTCCGCTTCGCTATTTTTACGGACAATGACGTAAAACACAGTCTGCCTCTGTACACTTGTCCGCAGCATCCGTTCCGCTCCGCTCCTCACCGGTATAGATGCCAAGACAGTTTTTCATACGTCAAAATTTTCAGTGAAAATAGCGGAGCGGATGCTGTGGACAAGAGTACAGACACAGTTTTCTCGAGCATATCACTATCAGAGTTGATGTTTCTTGAAGTTGCTGGAATTAGTGGAAATGACTGACACAAATCGCAACATTTGAACTACAACTATAAAGAGACTTTTTTTTTTCTTTAACAAAACTTAATCAATGATTATCGTCAGAACCGGTGACCTATAGTAATAGCAACACGTCAGCGGTCAGAACTGGCAACAAAGTGCGTTTTAACTTTTATTCACATTTACAGCGCCCAGATTTCCATCGTTCAACTGACTCACATTTCGTTGTTTAGTGCTCGTCGATCCATCCACCCGTCCACCCACAACCGACCAGACCTCATTACCCACTTTCGCTAATACAAACCAAGGCGTTCTTGATTGAGCACGTCGGATTTTGATCAGAAGACTTTTGATGTTCTTTTTCTCACCTATTTTACCCTGAAATATCATGCTAAAGCGGATGTCTGTAGAGATGCGCATGTCTGTAGAGATGATGCGCTCGCTAACTAATGAAAAGCTGCGGGAGGAGAAGGGGGCGGTGCTCCTTCTGATTTATTCCAGGTTGTAAGTTAGCAAAGAAGCCGTGAAAAAAGGGGGTTTCCCTTTAATGTAACCTTCCTTTGGTTTTCCACCCGTTCGACTGTATAAATTAGCATCCTTCACTTCAAGGAGACAGAATAGGGTTTTAAGGCCTTGGGGTCGTAAAACTCTTGATTCAGCAAAGTAGATGAAGATCACAAGAAGTAAGCATGTGTGCAAAGTCAGTTTTTGCCAAATACTTTTTTTTTTAATTGGTGTTAAGATTTGTATTATACGTGAATGAAAGTTTACTCGGTAACTGCTGGATATTTCGACTGACCCATCCTTGACGAGCGAGTTACTGGTCAGCCGGTCAACAGCTGGTCAAACCTTGACGAGGTTGTTTCAGTTGTATGTCTGATCAGCCTTATTTCACATTATATTACTGTTGATCTAGATGCTATACTCCTGTCTTGTACTATTCCGGCATTGTATTGCTGGTCTAGAAACTATACCCTTATTTTGTACTGCTGTTCTATAAACTATACTCTTGTTTTGTACTGCTGGTCTAGAAACTATACTCTTGTTTTGTACTGCTGATCTAGAAACTATACTCTTGTTTTGTACTGCTGACATGTTTTGTACTGCTGGTCTAGAAACCACTCTTGTTTTGTGCTGCTGCCCTAGAAACTATACTCTTGTTTTGTACTGCTGGTATAGAAACTATACTCTTGTTTTGTACTGCTGGTCTAAAAACTATACTCATGTTTTGTATTGCTGGTCTAGAAACTATACTCATGTTTTGTATTGCTGATCTAGAAACTATACTCATGTTTTGTATTGCTGATCTAGAAACTATACTCATGTTTTGTACTGCTGGTCTAGAAACCATACTCGTGTTTTGTATCGCTGAGCTAGAAACTATACTCCTATTTTGTACTGCTGGTCTAGAAACTATACTCCTGTTTTGTACTGCTGGTCTAGAAACTATACTCATGTTTTGTACTGCTGGTCTAGAAACTATACTCATGTTTTGTACTGCTTGTCTAGAAACTATACTCATGTTTTGTATTGTTTGTCTAGAAACTATACTCATGTTTTGTACTGCTTGTCTAGAAACTATACTCATGTTTTGTACTGCTTGTCTAGAAACTATACTCATGTTTTGTACTGCTGGTCTAGAAACTATACTCTTGTTTTGTACTGCTGGTCTAGAAACTATACTCATGTTTTGTACTGCTGATCTAGAAACTATACTCATGTTTTGTATTGCTGATCTAGAAACTATACTCATGTTTTGTATTGCTGGTCTAGAAACTATACTCATGTTTTGTATTGCTGATCTAGAAACTATACTCATGTTTTGTATTGCTGATCTAGAAACTATACTCATGTTTTGTACTGCTGGTCTAGAAACCATACTCGTGTTTTGTATCGCTGAGCTAGAAACTATACTCCTATTTTGTACTGCTGGTCTAGAAACTATACTCCTGTTTTGTACTGCTGGTCTAGAAACTATACTCCTGTTTTGTACTGCTGGTCTACAAACTATACTCCGGTCTCGTAATGCTGGTCTACTAGAAACTATACCTCTGTCCTACACTGTTGATCTACAAACTATACTCCTGTCTCGCACCGCTTTGTACTGTTAGTCTAAGCCTCAACTCCTGCCTGGTACCATTGGTCTAGTAGCTGCATTGAAATCTTCTGTTTCCTGTTCTCTTGTGCAATATCATTGTCTGTCTGGAAACTGTGCTACACTTCCAATCTGAATTTATGAGCTTATTAAAGTTGGTGCCATAATATTTTCCCCGTGCCATAAAGTTACGAGTGAGCTGAGGAAACCACTCAGACCATGTTGAACATAAAGATTGTCGGCACCAATTCATTTCCCCTGTAACTGTGTAAGTCCATGTTGAGTATTATCTGAATCAATGCTTGTAAATGAAAAATCATGATGATTGTATGTGTAAGTATGAGCGTGCAAAATCTGTACTTCTTGCCCTTTGTGGCACCCTGTCACACGTTTGTGTGTCCAAGGCTCTTCTGCCCTGAAATATTCACCTGCCACCTCGTCTAACTTATCAAGCCCGACAAAAAACAAGTTACAGGCTATTGTCTTTACAATTCTTTTTAGTAAAATATATAACGAATGCAAATCCTTAGTATTCTCCGAGGCACAGAATACCGAGACGAGCCATCCCTTCTACCGCTATTATGTCCGCAAATTGTGCACGTATAAAATAAAGTGGGTACTAAGGTTTTGCATTCAGTTATGAAGGGGCGTGGTGCGAATTGTTGCTTTGTTGACATCGATGATACACACATAATTATTATATCGAAGGACAAAATATGGCAAAGTTGATTCGACTCGGTATCCTGTGTCTCGGGTATTGAGGACCACAGAATCGATAAAACAACAGCTGACATCTATCATACAACGAATTCATCATTTTCTATATCTTTTGTATGCTGTGTCCCAAACAACTATGAACTGTAAGCCAGGCCCATTTAAAACTAATAAATAATGAAACGGGTATTTAACTGTAGATACTGGGAATCCCTAAATTGATGTGTAGATCTATGGGACCATATTATATGTCATGGGAGCCGTGGCATTGTCAGCTGAACGGGAAACTGATCGAGTCAAAGTTTTCAGCCAAATGGAGTAGACCAACTAAAAGCTGACATGGAGTCACGTGATTTCGCCTAAAACGGAAGTTTGAATCGTTAAATTCCTGTGCTTGATTTTAAACACTGGGCAATACACTAAAAGCGGTGCTACCCCAGCAGGGTGCTAACCCTTATATTTATAGTTGTATGTGCATTTTTGCTTTTCAAGAAAATGGGGATTGAACGTTTGAAGAGTTGTATAAAATCAGGGGTTTGTTCAATACACTTCAAAATCAAAAGTGGCATAAAAATGCCCTTGAAAAAAACACCCACCTGACACTTCCACATAATAAACTTAGGAGTGAGAGAACCATTTCCATGATAAAAACAAAAAATCGGCAAAATGTCGCATACAACAAAATTATGGCAAATACCCCTCGATATAGAGCAAGGTTAGCTGCCTATCAGGTTCAGCAAGGCCTTTTGTATAGTAATGGGCCATTATTATATTTTCCTGTCTTGTTACCGTAGTTTGCAGGTGAAATACGGCTATACTTAGTGTCATTTTCAGCACTAAGCTCGCCGTCATTCCCGTACACAAGAAGCTGCCATGCCCAAGTCTCGTCACCCACTTTTCCTTTCGGGAATTCCGACTGACAACAGCAACAAAACAAAAGACCGCAAATAGAAGACAGAGAATAAAAAGAATTCTGCTCATGAAGTGCAAAAGATTTGCGTCATCACTACCATTTTCAGACCGGTAAAGAACTCTCTGCGAGCCATCAGAGAAACCTTAGCTTCAAAACCAATACGGAATCCTTCAGACCTTCAGCACCTGAGTGGTTTTCATAGAGTAACTCTGACATCAGGATATTGCATGGCTGGAGACTTCAGAACAAGAAGAAAAAATCGCTGTATCGTTTTTTAAACATTATTATTATTGTTATCATTATCATTATCATTCTCACGATTTTTGTCGTGGATTACTTTTTAAATTATATTTCGTGAATTACGAAAACCTCTCACATCGTTTGTGCACAATATGAGGATTTTGGTTTTTTTTTCTTCTATTCTCTCGGTTTGGGTAAAAATCGTATTGATCTCAAATTCGCTATCGGAATTTCCTCGGGGGAAAACAAGAGTTCATAATCACTTATGTTCCAATTCATTTCGTCTCTCCACAGAAAATCGTGAACACTCGTCGGCAAAATAATCGTGCCCCATTTACTTGAAGTGAAAAAGAAAAGCCGAGACTGTTTTTAGAAAGTGATTTTGCAATAGATGAATGTTTAAGTAAGCTGCTGTACATTTCTTCCTTCGGTAACAACCGTACCAACGACTTTGATATGAAACAGTAGTACACTCGTGTATCTCCTTGTGTCACGGTCGCCTGCGGTCAGCAAACTAATTTTGACACTCAAATTACGATTCAGATGTAGTTTATCCTTTTTGAACCAGCTAGCTAGCCATCCGCTTAACTGAAGCAATAAAAACAGTATTATTCGTCCATATAATCTGCATATTTGCCTCAAGAGAGATTCTAGTTATGGTTACCAATGTCTTTCTAGAAATTAAGTCTTTACTCTATGCAATCCAAATATTACTAACATTGTAGTATCATGTGAAACAAAATATGCTCCATATAAAATTCCCGAAAGAAAATGTATACAGACTGTTGCTAAGCTACAGTTGTTGTTTTCCTTCGGTTAGTTGAATTTTACAACGAAAAACGGAAGGGTATTTCTCTCCTTCATTTCGTTACATTCATGAGAATAACTATTTCAGCCAGCATATATCCAGTGTACCATTTATTTTCTAAATTTCGTGTCTGAAAAGCTCAGATCGTCCTCAGGCGAAGGCGTTAAATTTATGACAGGAAATTTGCCAGGAGGAGGGTGAACCCTTCCAGCCCTGCTGGCCCGTACTCGTAATATGATTGTAATTGTTTAGTGGTGTCAATACCATCAGTACGATTCCGAAATAGTTTTTCCCATTTTCCGACATCCTGTACAAAACTTGTAATTTTCTATCTTACTTTAACTGTTATTATCGTGAAGGCGGAGATTTGTTCAATATCCGAACTAGTTTTTTTTTTTCTTATATCGTTGCCCTCCAGGCCAGGTCGCACATTGGCATGATGGTGTTAGGTATCGACTACCTAAGTACGCATAAGGTAGTTGCAGCAGAGCAATGGTTCTCAACCTATATAGGCAATCTCCCCCTCAGGATCCAAATTTGTTCATTGCCCCCAACTAATCTTTTTATCTCCCGCTCCCCCAACCAGTTATCTCCTCACACCCCCCCCCCCCAACCCTAAAACAAAACACACTCAAACTCAACGGATACATTTCACAAGAGGACAGACTAAACACAAATTATGATGTTACGTTTTTGAAAGCCTTGTCAATGACAATAGGCGTGTTAAAAATTCATTAGAGAACAGAAAGCATTCTTCATCAAATCCACTTTAATATTTGAAAAAAAAAATGCCTTTACTGTTCATAAAACCCATCTACGCATGCTGCTGGACAAGTCAGTGACTGCCCTGTGTACAGTGTATTTGTCCACAAATCAGCAGGCATCAATGCTTTCCTCCACCGCTGCCCCCCCCCCCGCCCCCTTCATCATTTTCGCCCCCTTGTCGGACTTTTCTTTGTTTTTGCTCCCCCCCCCCCCCGGAAATCAAAATCGCCCCCCTGGGCAGCGATAGCTACCACGTTGAGTTGAGAACCACTGCAGTAGGGCATTCTATACGATGTCAGATCGATACATTGATACTCTCGTAATAACCACTTACACTATTTTGCTACTAGCACGTTTGACGTAAATCGCAGCAATGTTCGATACCAAAAAAGCCAAGCCTATAATTTATCTCTTCGGCACTTTTTTGGTTTTTTTCACTTTAAATGGCTGTCATTATTTCTGGGGGTTTTTGTCCGCGATCGTTTTAATGAAAACTTCGATTACTTAAACATATGTTACCAGTTTGGGAAGTACAGGGAATTCAGATAATCAGTAATCTAAAGTGTAATTTATGTGTACATAGATTTTTTTTTTGTACGAACAGTGTCAGAGAAATCAATCATAATTGTTTTAGCTGACTGATACAGAAAATCCAGGGACTGAACACTTTTTATGCCCTGAATACAGCACCAGAATTAAGTGATAATGAGAATTTAACTGTATCAATTGGAAAGTTTCAAGACACAATTGCTCTCATTATTTAGGTCTGACAGTACAAATAGCAAATCATCGTTTAGCTGTGGAATAAAAACAAACATATCAGATCTGAACTTTAACTACCGTTATTATTTAAAGATATAGATGAATTTTTAGATTTGATTACAAAAAACAGAAACCAGCGGTGCCGGTTCAAACCCAAAGAAATGCCTGGTCACGAAAAAAAAAAAAAAGGTGAGTGCCGAACGCCAAGAGTCCATGAACTCGGTGTAGCCGGGGGTTCTAGAAGACGTCAGGAAGTTAAAGGCCGAGAGTCCATGAACTCGGTGTAGCCGGGGGTTCTAGAAGACGTCAGGAAGTTAAAGGCCGAGAGTCCATGAACTCGGTGTAGCCGGGGGTTCTAGAAGACGTCAGGAAGTTAAAGGCCGAGAGTCCATGAACTCGGTGTGGCCGGGGGTTCTAGAAGACGTCAGGAAGTTAAAGGCCGAGAGTCCATGAACTCGGTGTGGCCGGGGGTTCTAGAAGACGTCAGGAAGTTAAAGGCCGAGAGTCATGAACTCGGTGTGGCCGGGGGTTCTAGAAGACGTCAGGAAGTTAAAGGCCGAGAGTCATGAACTCGGTGTGGCCGGGGTTCTAGAAGACGTCAGGAAGTTAAAGGCCGAAACATCTATTGAAGGAATCCACTCTTCTTCTGAAGATCGTCATCTGCCTCATTCCACCTGAGGAGTCTTTTACAACCAATCAACCCTTTTCTTTCAATATTATGATGTCTTTAAATGTGGGTGTGCAGTGACATCCCACCTCCATCTCCCCACCCCCCTATAAAAGAGGAAAAAAGAAAAAAAAATCAAGCCAATTCTGGAGTGTGGCAAATTGCAAGAAAATAACGTTGTCTCCCCGTCTATTTTGCCCTGCGTCTGTCTTCGTACATCTCAGAGATTCCCAATTTCTATCATTTTCAGAGTGTGTTTGTCTTTTATCAACAACAAGAAAACTATGCATTAGCAAGATAAACATGCAGGGACATGGGAAGATAAGAGAGTAATTGATGATTATTTCCCCATATTATCTCTCCACTGGCATTCTCAGCAAGTTTGCTAGCGCTCACATTATGTGCACGTGACGCTTTTATAATAAAATGTACACAGGCAAATGTGAGAGCATTGTGCACGCACGTCTGTGTCTGTCATTTTTCTGGAATTTTGACAAAAGAAAATCTGAAACGCAGAAGAGATATTTTATAGTTTTAATCCACAGAAATTTGCATTTCTTCAATCGCAGACAAAATCAGTGATTTCTCTTCATAAAAAAAGGGCGCAGGATACAATGAAAAACATGGCAAAAAGACACAGTTGTATGTTGCAACGGTTCGCATAAGAAATGATACAGAAAGGATACAATTATTTCTTACGGCGAGGCTTTGCTTCATGCAACTTTTTTCTTTTTTTATTTTGGCCTTATTTTGACTTTTCTTTAAGCCCTGCAGCGGCCCCACAGATTTTCTGTGGTTTTTATAATAATTATTTCAGGATATAACTCGGTATTTCCCGAGCGTGACTTGATTAACAGGCAAAGGAATTGTTGTTAAATGCAAACTTGTCGAAATTAGCTCTGTGCGCCTTTCTGTCTGTCTCTGGAGTCTGTGATCACAGGCAGACAAATTGTGTGTGCATGGCAATGGTCGCATAGGTGCGTTCTAAGCCTTCCAGGGCACAGTAATTATTGTGTCTGAACAGAATTTATCACACCCAAATAGTTCCGCTCTCATTCTATGAGATTACTGCTACAGAAAGCTACCATTTGGTACAGTCCTGCTGGACAACATGAAGTTCGACATCATCCCCTAAGACTATATCCAGCGACTGAAGAATTCGAAAAATAGATTGTTATATAAATTATATTCATCTATATTCAAAGCCGCATCGAATGATCTTAGTTACACACTCTTAAGCCTTAAAGTACTCGAATAGCAAGCTTTCAAAAGTCCATCATAACTTGACCAGCTGTGCTAAAGTACACGAGTTTTTTTGCTTCTGAAAAGTGGCCAAAACCGATTACTACAGTTTCTGGGGGAAAGGTGAAGATTTACCTTACAGTTTCAGGGATCTAGCTCACTCAGTTAAGACTGTTTTGCCCCCGGCTTTAGGCTGGGAGTGAACGGTGTCAAGACAGTTTTGCTTCTGTTGTGACTCGGTGCGCAAACTCCCTCTTTGCTCCAGCTAAATCAAAACAGTTTTGAGGCACCCGAATCAGTGAGACACAGTTGTCTCAGTCTCTACGATGCGCCAACTCCCGTTTAATTCAACAGTTCACATCTCACGCTAAAACCGAGAAAACATCTATAGACTTGACTCAGTGTCCTACTATCCTCAGTGTTAAATGGTCCCCTCAGAATGACACGGTTCTATCTCCACTTTTTGGCTGGACTGTGTTACGCACTACACACTACTACTGTTCTATGGGCCTTCTGCATTCTATGTCAAACTATCAAGCCGACTCGGTGTCTAATTTGTATAGTATCACTAAAAAGAGAACAATTCTTTCCTCTAAAAGCTATGATGACATGACACTTGTCCTCGATTTCTCAAAAGCTGAGGGAAGGGAGTTAGAAACTTGTTATTCTCAGGGGTGGAAATGTGAACGATGGGGAGAAACGGCACTTCGCCCACCAGCGACACAGAAACAAGTCTATCTAGCTAGTTGATTCACGGGAAATTCAAGTCCAACTCAAAACAGACTCGCCTCAGTGCACTAAGGTTTCAGCGTGTACATCTGACATTATAAATCTAGGTCTCCAACGATTGGAAGCTTTAAAAAATTCGGTTATTTACAGAATTAGTAGAATTACGGTGTGATCGATCAACAGAGCTTTCCGCTTTGCAATTAACAGGAACGAGCAGCCCAAACAACTAGGTTATAGACCCTGGATAAACGGAAACACTGCACGCCCTGCTAAGCTATCAGTAGCCTTGCAAATGAATCCCCGTGAGTAAATAATAATGTGTTAATTCAATGCTAACTGCTGTGCTCACCAGTCATATCCCCGCATGGTTGGGGGTGATAACATCTCCACTATGTTTAGCTTACATCTGAAGCATAGAAAATACAACAATGTCCTAACACAAGAGCGAATACAATTCTGTGAGTCATGAAAGCAATCACCTACACCCTCCCCCCCCCCCCCCAAAAAAAAAACCCACTTTGTTTCCACGATGGGACGGGATAAAGTGTGAGAAGGGCGTGGAGTTTGGGGAGAGGGGTGTGGGGGTTGGGGGGGGGGGCTTTTGTAAATTATTTCCTCTCCCCTCAGCGCCTCTTAAATTAGGCCTCAGATCTTTTTCGCCCATCATTTTGTCACAAACTTTGCATTTAGAAATATAGTGTGGTCTCTGTTGAAACATTTTCATTGATTCAGCATCAAGATTTATTTGCACTGGAATGAAAAGCAGTACGGCACCGAGAGAGAGAGGAAGGGGAAGAGAAAAAAGAGAGAAAGAAGAGACAGACAAAGAGAGAGAGAGAGAGCGAGACAGACAAGCAGACAGAGAAACCGAGACAAAGAGACAGACACGCAGAGAGAGAAAAAAACAATAGACAGGGAGATATTGAATGATAAAGAGAGAGAGAGAGGCGGAGAAATAGAGAAAGAAAGAGACAGACCGACAGACAGAGAAATAGAGACATGGAGAGAGATACACAAAGAAAAAACAGGCAGACAGAGAAAGAGTGAGAAAAAGAGAGAGAGAGAGATAAAGAAAGAGAGAGAGACAGAGAGCAAATTTTTTAAAAAAGGAGAATAGTATTTACTGTCTTTTGCTTTCACGCTGTAGAGGCACAGGCAGATTGCTGGGACTTTGTGGACAAGGGGAATTGCTCTGTATGTTTGACATGCTCTCCAGTCTATAAATGTACACTTCAGACCTCTGGTTTCATCAACTGCACAAACACAGACAATCTTAAATGTCCACCCAAATTGCCATAAAGTGACCTCCATGTATCGGTACACTGCTCCACTTCTACTAAGTTTGGTGAAAACCTTGGTTGGCCAAACCCACGTCTTACTCTTATTGGTTCAGGTCAATATTGACGTCACAGAACTTGTGTTTCTACGAAATTTTGAATTTTATTTCGTCTTTCGTCGATAGTTCCAAGGCCATATAGGTGGTCGCAGAGCTGTCTTAGCGCATGTGCACACTGGGCAGTTGTCCAAGGGCCTCAGGGGTTTAGGAGGCCCCATGAATGTAAATTTCTGAGTAGTTGCCTAAAGGGAGGGCCTCAGCCTATTGCTGTGCCCAGAGACCTTAATGATGTAAAGACGGCCGTGTGATCATTCTCCTAAGAGAAACATGATCACCCATCCTGTACAACAATAAAAAAAAATCTGTGCACGTGCACATGTTCCACCGCCGTGCACTGTAAAAAAAAAGGGGGGGTGGGCGTGCTGTCAACATCACAATTTTTCCTGACGTAAGTGAGACAAACCAGTAAAAAGAAATTCCACAGGATAAAGGTTGTTGGTCGTGGAAGATGTGAGAACATCTGGCAATCACACAAAGAAATGAGATCAGAGATGTTCGCGGTTGCCTGTTGGCATGGTTTGAATAACGATCCTTTGTCATATTTCGTGACTATGGTTGGTGCTTAGTAACAACGACGCTAAGTATCCGTTGACGAGGCCAAGAGTGCGCGTGGGAGCTGTAAGGTGAGTAAGCAGTAATGAAATTCATTAATGTTTGTTGTCCATGAAGAAGGGTGTTAATCATGCTCGCATAAAACTTACTCTGGCAACTCATCTGCTATTATGGTGAACAAAGATAGTAAATAATATTCATCATTGGTACTCATTGCCCCTATCTTTGCTTTCTTTAATCATTTTTTCTTAATAATAATAATAAAACATTGCATTTATATATAATAATAAAACATTGCATTTATATATAATGATAATGAAGATCATTTATATAGCGCCTAATCCAAACGAGTTTGCTCTAGGCGCTTTAAAGAAAGTCTTGTTCTCTCGATTTGCATCTCTCTCACTCTTTCTTTCTTTCTCTCACTATCTTTCTCTCACTCTCTCTATATCTCTCTATCTCAGAGCAAATTGTAACGCAGCCTGTTAGGCGCAGTTCACAACTCACAACAGTTCACAACTCACATCTTGTATTCTAAAGTATTATAATATTATTTGAATATATATTATATAATATTTATTTAATAATGAATTATGATTTTTCGTTGGTGATACGGGGGGTGATAGGGATAAATTTTAATCTATTAATTTTAGCGCTACATCCCGTTATCAACCAGGCTCCTAGTGTTTTACAACATCCGTGTCATGTCTCTCCTAAATCGCATACATACACGCACACAGGGCCTACATAATTATTTAGGAAAAAACACTTGACGGACATTCAAAGTGTAAAATGATGACTCTTCAGCTGTCGTTTCAAAAGTCCTAAAATGTCCAACCTCGCCCAAAGACAGGGGCAGAGAATTCCAAATCTGAGAAAAAGAAAAAGATTTTTCACCCATGATCCTCAAGGACATCTTTGGAATTTTAAACTTTCTAGCGTCTGCAGAAGATAATCCAAGATGTCGTGATGGTACATACGGAGTCAAAAGATCAGTTAACCCTTTCAATACTGAAACAGCACTGCTATTATTAACACTTTCCTGCTCCATCACTTACAGGTTTTATTCCTCCTTGTCTAGCGTTTAAAGACAGGCCAAAAGCCTGATTTAGATTCATATTTACCATTGAAACTTAATAAGTGGATCTCAATATAAACTGGATTTGAGAAAATCTAGCTTTCACAGCGTCAGTATTCGAAGGGTTAAATAAGTTGGTGCATTTTTGTACATTACATACATTTGTGACACACTCTATCAGCGATGACTCCCACGAGTGTGTCAGTACTGGAAGTGTGCTTTGGGCTCTGCAAAGCTTACGAGCCATCGATGTGTCGCGCACTCTGTAATCTTATTACAGTGTCGTGCGAGCCAGGTATGCTCCACATTACACAAACCCTTAAAGCTTCCAGAAGCCAGGACAGGGAGAGAAATCAGAATTAATGTCCTTATAACAGAACTCGAGAGTTCAGTGGTGGCGTGAGTTTGCGGGAGGGTGGGTGGAGAGACTACACTGCCGTGCTGCCGACAAAAACAGCAAAAACCGAAAGCTAAATTTTACAGTCTAGCCAACCCGAGCAAAAAATCAATCTTGCCAATTCTTTGTACCGACCCCAAGTGTATTATTATTTAGATCTGGGTCACATTTTTTTAATGACGGCATTTGGATTCGATGCAAAGTCTGATACATGTAGAACTTTAACCACGATTTCTTACAGAATACACAGGTGTAATAAAGTTGATTATCGACCAGACAGATACACAGATAGACAGGCAGACAAACAAACAGACAGACAGAGAAAGAGTGAACACACAGGTGTAATAAAGTTGATTATCGGTCAGCAACGTGTAAAGACAGGTAGAGAATGATGCCTGCTCAAAAAATCGCCAATATGTTATATTAAAAACTGAATTTTGTCCTCTCCAAATAAATGTGTCCACGTCATTTATCGTCCAACATTGACGTGGTACACAAAGTTTTATATATTTAGACACACACTCATAAAGGTTCAGGTATTGTCCATCCTGACGCAAAATAAAATTTAAAAAAAAAACAACAGAAATTGCGTTGCGTCTCACTTTAGTCTTTGTTCAACAACTCCAATTTCCATTTTTATGTGATCAAAGGAAACTATTACGACTTTTAGTCATAAAAAAATTACAACCCAGATGGAACGACTGAGCGCATTTCATTTAATAAGACGAACTAAAATGTGCCTTTGACCAAGATTGGCACATACGGTGTTTCGTCCATGACATGGCTGTCCACTGGGAGGAGAGTTTGAGGGACGGATCAGCATCTGGCTTTATGATACTGTGAATCCTGTTCTTTGGTTCGATGAAAGGCTTAATATACGCTCAGGTATGGAAGCCCAGCGTCACAGGCATCATACGATACTGGAAAAGGGCTTGTGTCGGGGAGGGGGGGAGGGTTGGCTTGAATTCTTGGGTTGACATGACACGAACAGCGCTGTTAATGCTTACAGTGTCACGAATAAATCCAGGGGTGTCTGCGCAAACACCGTAACTCGAATTTTTTTAATTTTTGTTTGTTGTTGTTGTTGTTGTTGTTGTTTTAGCCTTGGTAAGTACAACATTTGACATGATGGGAATGCCGTTATCGAATTAACTGACCTAATTATTGATAAGGATTTAAAGATTCTAACAGGCATTTGATACTTCATGTCAAACTTTCAAATCGCTTTTCTGTAAAATTTACAAAACTGGCTATACGGTCTTTGCGCGGGCACCTCTCCAAATGCATCTGCACAGATAGATATATAAATTAGTGCAAAAAGACGAGAATATATGCCGATGGTCAACCCAAAAACTTTGTGTCTACACTGAGCTCAGTAAAAATATCTACAGAAATATTCTAGATCAGTAAATTGTTTGTCTTTTTGTTATAATATACCTCTCGGATGATACAGTGCTATACAGGGTGGGCCAAAGGTTTCTTTACCGCAAAGGTTTCTTTACCTTGATACCCGAGTCACGGGATAACGAGAAGGATCAATTCGTCACATTTCGTCCGTCGACTTGCGCGCGTATCATCGATGTCAACAATGCAACAGTTATCACAACACCCTTCATAACTGAACGAAAAACAATAGTACTCACTGTATTTATACGCGCACAATTTGTGGACATAATAGTGGGAGAAGGAATGGGTCGTCTCGGTTTTCTATGTCTCGGTTAATACCGGTACTACATTCGTTAAGACAGTTATATTTCAACAAAATTTACTTGATGTACATTTCACTTAGTTGAAATATCATTGGTGTACACTTTATTTTTGTTGAAATTTTACTATTAGTAAAACAAAGTATTATGGCACGACTCACCTTGCATATTTCATCAACACGTGGTGCTCATCGGCACAGCACTATATACCTGTATTGAGGGACGAGGTGGTCTAGAGGCAAGGTGCTTGCCTCTCATGCCAAAGGTACCGGGTTCGATCTCCGGTCGGTGCAAGCATGTTGGAATTTTCTTTTGGGGGGGGGGGGGTATTCCTGTCCCTGATCCTATTGTAGGTAGGATCCGCACCTAGTCTTCTCGAGTAAGGAAGAAAAACTCGAACGGTCCGTGTGCACGTTGCACACGTTAAAGATAGCTTGACAGGCAAAATTCGAGAAGAGCAGGCCGAACAAGGCCGCTTGCCCGGGTCAAATTCTAAAAACAAAACTACATGTAACTCCTACCACAAAGACACACCGAACCAAGAACATGAAAAATAGAAACAGGAAAAGCGAGGTGTAAATGCCAAAGGCAGCGAAACTTCCTAAAACAAAGACTTAAACACATTATACCTATATTATTTTGACACCCCTAACCCTTTAAAGAAAAAAAAAAAAAAGAAAATGGATGTAGAAAAACAAATCCATTAAACGCACGGATGTCCCCATTATGAATTCAGGGCGAGAGAAGTGCCATGCCAGACACCACCCCCACCTCCACCTCTTCCTCTCCCCTGGTGGAATCTGACAGTAATTAGACAACATTCTTGTCCTAGACAGAAATAGTGTGAACGCGTGACAGAAGGAAAAACCCACGGGTTAGAGTGGGATTCGAAAAAGACAAGGAAAAGATTACAGTCTGTCTGCGAAACAGTTTTCATCCTATCAAATAGAGGGGGGGGGGGGTGAAGGGCGGAATGCAGGAGTGGGTGAGTGAAGCGATAGGAGTGACAGATAATTTAGAGGGACGAATGATAAATGGAAAATACATGAATGAGACGGGTGGGAGGGGGAGGGTGTTATGAAGAGCCAGAAAATAGATTCTTGCCAGATACAAAACGACCCGAGCTTGGCGCGAGGGTGGTAAAATAGAAGAAAATTACCCCGGCGAACGAAAACAGGAAAAATACAAATAATTGTTTTTCTTAACTCTCTGACTACTAGAGCCGTAAAAGCTGCCACCCTCACAGTCTGGGTTACTTTCAGCTCCGCCCACTGCAGATATTTAAGAAACTAGTTATAAAATTCCCACTGTCAACTCACACAATAACCTAAATTTTGCCTTTACACGAGCAGATACTTGATAGCAGATCTGGAGTGAGACTATCGAAGGCATAAAAATACCCGCATGTGTAAGGTTAAGACAAAGAGCTGCGGGCTGCACATACTCATGATGAAGTCTGAAGTCCGTGCCAACAGCCACCGTTGCGTGAGTATTGTTTTACAGTCAACATCAAAGGCATATAATATGAGACGCCAGAAGTCATCAACCAAGGCAGTCCCCGGACGTGTATCATTACACAAAATATATTGGGACTGTCACAAAGGGTGGCTTCTGTCTTTTTACGCAGAGAATTATTTTTTTTTTCGGCCTGCAATTTCCATAGTAAGAATCAAATGTAAGGGTAGCCACACAAAGGCCACTGAATTCGCTCACCGAGCCACTAGGCGCTTTAGGTGAGAAGAATTGCACTATATAATTTCAACAACTGCACACAGAGCCCACCTAGATTCGGTCCGTTTATATAGTGCAATTCTTCTCACCTAAAGCGCCTAGTGGCTCGGAGACCGAATTCGGCGGCCATTGCGTGGCTACCCTTAGACAGGTGTATGTGAGACCAAAAACAAAAAGAAAAAACGATCACATATCAGGATTTTTCAATATTCAACATAAAAATGTTATTTGAAGCAATAATTATCAGCTGAAGCGAGAAATAAGATGCTACAGGGAAACTAAATACGGAAAGGGGAAGAGTGAAAAAACAGGAGAAAAGACAAACAAAGTCGTGTCGAGTCCTAACAGTTACTCTTCGCGTATCTGGAAGATTTGTCAAGCAACACGGGAGTACGGACCTGGGCCGCGACGCCATCTTGCGACTTTTACACCTGTGAAGCCGGTGACTATCTCCACAAATGTCTGCGCGCTCCCTGTCCATCTTCAAACGAGAATGAGAAAAAAAAAGGGGGGGCGGGGGGGGGGGGGGGGATAGAACAGGAGCTAGAGTTTCCGAGTTCGGAATTTAAAAATTTAACATCTGGGTTTTAAATTCAGAACTGATAACAGCATTGTTATTACTAATTCACGAACATCCAAAAAGTGCACATTGGATTTCAACCTGAGAATAAAGCTTTACACAAAAAAGTTGCAAAGTTTTAACCTAATAAAGACACCAAAGATAACCAAAATATAAAATTCAATAGTCTGTAAAATGAATGCCAGCTGAGTGAAAAATGGCCAGCTACTCAACAGAAATTGAAAGCATATAATCTTTGTCTGGAAAACTCTTAGCAAGCACGCCATCAAGGCCTACGTTGTCTCATGGTTAATTCACTCAAGCCTGTAGAAAGTTGTTAACGGGTTGGCAGGTTGTAATGTTATCGGGTTGGCAGGTTGTAATCTCCTGACAAAGGGGGGGGGGGGAGCAATTCAATTAGGGCTGGGATGTTAGACTGGGGGAACTTTGAGAAGAGATCGGGGACATTACTTTGGTTAGTGTTCGGTGAGTTCTCGAGAACTAGATCGACATAAACTGCTCCAAGCTGGACCCTAATTCAGGTTGACGTCATGTGACCTCGAAAACAGCTTCATTGCCAGTTTTCCTTCAGCGGAAAGTGATATCACATGGATTTATTCTAAATTTCACCACTACCACCGTTGTTCCAGTTGTTGCTACCAATTACAGCGTCGGCTCTCCTCTACTGTAATGATCATAATCTCCACTACCGACAGGACCACTGTAGTGCCGCTTGTGCATTCTCCTGAACTCTGGTTATAAATACTGTAAAATCTCTCATTTGTCAGCGTGTATTGTTACTGTTAGTGTATCAAAATCCCATTACAAATATGACTACTGTTACAAGTAGGACAGCGACCGTCTCAGCACTATAAGAACCACAGCAACCATGTTTAAATACTCTCCAGACAACCCCAGCAAGAGAATCATATAAATTCTTTGAACTCATTAGATACTAGAAATTGAAACATATTTATAAAGCACGGACAGAAAAGCTTGGAATATTAAGCTATAAAACATGGCATGGAAAAGATGCGAGTCAACTTCGAATAAATAGATTGTCCTAGCTGAGCGTAACACGAATATGTACATACACAATTATTTCATTCCTCCACCACAAACTACATTGGGTTTTTTTGTTGTTTTTGGTGTGTCTTTGGGGGGGGGGGGAGGGGGGGTAGGTGAAAACCGCATTTTATTTTCCCAAGTTTTGTGGTTGTCTTAGAATTCTCGGCGTACGTTTTACAACTCGTTCTCATTTTAATGTAGATAATCCAGGTTACTGATATCTATCCTTCATCTACTGAATGTTTAAAATTGCTCAGAAACAGTTTTCTTCATCTGCTACCATGACATTTTACAATCACAACTATGCCGTGTGCATCATCATTTTTCATGACTGACTATCATCATGGCTACAGAACTAACAATGTTCCGTCGAGCACTACGCTGCATCTTGACCACGCCATGCTGAAACGGATGCCCTTTGCAAGCAACTTACAGATATGGGCTATAATGTGCTCACATATCAATAATCATCAGAATCGTGTATTCAGCTTTGCTGTGAATAATGAGTTCATGGCATTTTAGCTTTGCCTAAATGACAGGGCAACACTGAGCTGGCGCTGGGCAAGGACTCAGATTGCAAATGAAGACAAGTATCGCGTGACATTGATAGTTTTAAATCAATCTTCTGTGACATCACGTATGTGTTGATGATATACTGTACATACAACTGTAAATTGAACTGATGGTGATTCGATTACGGAAGTCAATTATTTCAGGTCACGAGTGTAGACATACACTTGAGAGAAAACAGTCAACAAATGCGTGACAATTTATCTGTTACTACTATTAAAGTCAGTGTCAGGTCAGAAACATCTGCTACTGGTAACATGTAATCCAGTACAACCTGTTCCATGAACTGGTACGCTAGCATGGTATCAGTGGGCGTGCACCTGTCGGTGCAAACGGCCAGGGCGGAGGAGGTTTCATCTAACCCAACGGCCACATGCTAGGGCACAATGTGACCCTCAGTATTTGAGTCCTTCATATTGGCCCCCGGTAGCGGTGTGGTCATAGGCTTGTTTGCCTAAATCACAGACGAAGAATTGAGCAAACTTCCCGGACGCAGCTTCGAAGCTGGCGGCAGGAGGCCAGTGGTTGATTGATAGGGCAGATGGCAATATACCGTCACTCTGGCCTGGATATCGTGACACAGAGCATCCACCAGTATTGGTGTTCTTTGGTTTGGGTCTTTCACCCTAGTCGGTTGGGACTGCGAGGCTGTGGAGTAGCCTACAGGCAGCCGGTCAGGCAATATGACTGTCCCTCTGGCATCCTCCTGCACCTGGATACATTTCCAGTCGTCTTGACCCTGTCTTGCCACTTGGATAAGGAGGGGAGCGGCGGATATGATCTTTGCTGCCAGACAGATTCAGGAAAAATGCATGGAACAAAATAAAGCGCTGTACATCACATTTGTTGACCCCACAAAAGCATTTGACACAGTGTGTCGTGAAGGCCTCTGGAAAATCTTGGCGAAGTTTGGGTGTCCACCCGAATTCATCACAATAGTGCGCCAGTTTCATGATGGCATGCAAGCTGCAGTCAAAAGTAACGGCAGTGTTTCAGAGCCCTTTGCTGTCACAAATGGGGTAAAACAGGGTTGTGTCTTAGCCCCAACTCTATTCAGCATCATGTTCTCTGCAATGCTACAAGAAGCCTTTAGCTCTCCTCCTCAAGGGGTAAGCATCAAGTACCGAACTGATGGCAGTCTATTCAACCTCAGGAGACTTCAGGCAAAAACCAAAACCAAAAGTACTCAAGTCTGTGACCTACTATTTGCTGATGATTGTGCACTTCTGGCACACGATGAGGATAGCATGCAAAACTGTGTTGATAAGTTCTCTAGTGCCTGTGACAACTTTGGCCTCACAATAAGCACAAAGAAGACGGAAGTGCTCCATCAGCCTACTCCAGACGACAAGTATCCTGTGACCCCAAATATCAAAGTCCATGACAGTCTTCTGAAGGTGTCGGAGAACTTCACCTATCTTGGCAGTACACCGTCTTCCACGGCTCGTGTTGATACTGAAATTCCCTCAAGAATCAGCAAAGCCAGCTCTGCATTTGGCAGGCTTCGAAAGAGAGTGTGGGATGTTGCCGGCATTCGCACAGACACTAAGCTGAAAGTGTACAATGCTGTGGTCCTTCCCACCCTACTCTATAGGGCTGAAACCTGGACAGTGTACCAATCGCATGCCAGAAAACTAAATCACTTTCATCTGGCCTGCCTTAGAAAGATCCTAAGGATCAAATGGCAGGATAAAATTCCAGACACGGAGGTCCTCAATCGTGCCAAGGAATTGAGCATCTTCTGCCACCTGAAAAAAATTCAGCTACGTTGGGCAGGACATGTTGTCAGAATGCCCGACTCCAGACTCCCTAAGCAAATCTTCTTCTCTGAGCTCTCCAATGGAACGAGGAATGTTGGGGCCCCAAAGAGACGTTACAAAGACACTCTCAAGCAATCACTGAAGGCCTTTGCCATTGATGTGAGTGAGTGGGAAAAGCTCTCGCTTGGTCGTGCAAATTGGAGGGCGGCCCTTACCAGAGGCAGCAAAGCATGGGAAGCTGACAGCGTCCAGCAGGCTATCAAAAAAAGAGAACGGCGCAAGAAAAGGCCCAGTGGTACTGAACCAACGGAGCACTCTTGTCATTTGTGCGGAAGGGTCTTCAGGGCAAAAATAGGACTTATCAGTCACATGAGAAGCCATAAGTCATGAAAGAACAGTCTTTCCATTCTGTCCTCTGTGTCCTTTACTTCTCTTTATTGTCCATGTGTTGAAAATTCTCAACAATTTCTGTTCTTTATTCCTCTGGTGTTGTTAAGGTCATCATCATACCTGATGGACGAAGTATTATTACTATTAAAGTAGTCAGAATGTAAGACGGTGAAACAACTGAACATCTGTGTGTACAATATTCGGTGGTGGACATGTGAAACAGAACTGCAAAAAAATGTATCACACCAACGAAGAAAAAAAATGAATGCAGATCAAACTGTCAGATGGACTTCTTTTATCATTCACAGGGGGTCTAATTATGGCACACCAGTCCTACTGATTGCATCTAACTGCTTAGCTACTAGGCGTTATTATGGTATACCAGCTTCTCTAATTGTGGCAGCTTCACAGATCTTTGTTACGATGTACCAGTTCCACCGACTACTTCTAACTAACTATGAGGGCAATGTGGGATCGCAAACAAGCCACATCCACTGTGTATAATTGATAGTTTTCGCTGTATCTGTCAAGGTACCTGTAGCTCTGTCTAGCATGGTGCTAGCTCCACTGACCGTATCTAAATGCGTATACTATATGACAAGACAGCGGATCCCCAGGAGAGCTTGCAGGTAGTTGGCTCAGAGTGGCTCCACGACACTCCATTAGCGGAACCAGCAAAGCTAATGAGCTTCGTGTGCCCAGATAAGCCAGCCATCATCTAGGCTTCTCTAGACAAAATACTAAAGGCCTGTTTACACTGGTAGGTTTTAGGAATAGAACAAAGGAATGAGGACTGTGTGGGAAGAACTCTCCTGGCTTTCCGATTTCCCCCTCCGAAACATGACCAAAACAGACGATGCTCATCCTTTCTCATTCCGAAAACGGACCAGTGTAAACAAACGACGTTTCGAAGGGGGAAATCGGAAAGCAAAAGACGGAAAGCCAGGAGAGTTCTTCCCACACAGTCCCCCATTCATTTTTTCTACTCCTAAAACCTACCAGTGTAAACAGGCCTTAAGGGAAGAAAGGGCACGAAACTGGATACAAAGAAAATAACATTGTAGAAAATACAGAGATCAGAGAAAGTCAGAAAAAGCAAGAGGGAGGGAGAGGGCAACAGGAGGAAGATTATGAGATGGCGATACGAAAAGAATAAAACAGGGTAGTGAAATAAGGGAAAGTGCGAATAAGACAAATAATGGATAAAAATAGAATACGTGGATGGAATGATGAAAGAATGCTATAAAGACAAAGAAAGGGTGCAAGAAGACATAAATAGGCTGATTTCAGAAGATCCCCTGTGACAGGTTACTGCCCTCCGCAGTGTAGGACTTCCTTACAGACAGGCACTAGACAGGCACTAGAGGGAAATTGGCTGACGGAATTTGACGGCATTCGCAGTGTCTCCCCGTCATGCAGAGGTCAAGCCTTCATGAAGTGCACGCGCACCAATGCCCTGTGCAGAGAACCAGTGGCAGGCTCACGCTAGAACCCATCTATGTCATTACTGTCTACATTCCAGTACGAGCATGGATACTCAAATTTTAATGTCGAGGCTGTTCCCTTGCAGTTTAATTGTGATAGAATTAGAAAGAACTCTCAAGACTGAAATGGAGTGGGGTGTACGCAGTAGGCATACGCTCTTAATAGTCCAGTGGTTTAATGGAATTCTACATTTTCATTATCATAATTAACTGTACTGACCCACCCTCCCCCTTTTTTCATCAAATAAAGATCTAATACTCAGACTGCACGCATCTGCACACAAACAGGTCCCAAAGGAGGCAAAGTTACAGTCAATGAACCATAGAGTGCATTTCTGCGCACGGCATACGAGGACACCGAAGTACGCTAGCGACTACACTTACATCATCTCTATAACACCAGATCTAAACCTGACAGGGCTGACATTTTAGACAGACAAGAAAACACCTCACCATTGTCAGTTTTGTTTAGTGCAAATCTTCAACGAGTCCCCTGAAACCTACATCATGCTCAAATTGAATATCTCCACATCGTTTTGTGATTAAAAAAGCTCTTACAACAATGTCATTTTCTCCGCTGGTCTCCGCTGGGTGACATACCCTGCAAATGGTTCAGTTCAGCAATTTTTAGAGAATTATCAGACTCCAGCACTCTTTTTCTAACAGACTTATAGTATTGAATCAGAGGCCCGCTGACCCGAAGACCTGGGACATAAAATACCTGTCAGAACACAATGCCCCAGATGAAACACGCGAGATGTCCATTATTTATTAAAGACACTCACGCACATGGCAAATAGTGTTCTCTACCCACCGTTATTCGTGTATCACTTTCTGCTCACAGATAATAACTCTGCTTGCTGACACCGGGCAAAACGAAGACGAGGAACGTGTTATTGACAGGATCTTGTCATACTTAATTATAACTTCCAATTTGTAATGTATCTAGTTGCTTGATGAGAGAGATGCATGCTTGTGTCAAACCCATTAATGAATGACTGTGCAACCGGTATGGCAATGTTGCTATGTTCTCAATTCCAGCTTGTAATAAGCGCAGCCTGCGCAGACTGGCTTCAAACATTACATTGACATGATTCAACTGAATTTTTATTATGGATTTTTTTTTCCACGTATCTATTTTATATTGCTGCAGACAGGGGAAGTTTCCTGTTATGCCCAAAATATTCTATCCATACAGACAAGTGTGGGCTTTATAATCCCAATTGAATAAAGCTAAGGTTAACAGTCGGACTACAGTGCCCGATTTACCATTAGGGTAGGTAGGCTGAAGCCTAGGGCCTCAACACCCAGGGGGCCTCACCGCCGCATGCCAAGCTGCATGATATTTTGTGACACGAGTAGCCTTTTCTTACATATGATATTACAATGCGCTGTAGTTTCTGAACAAATCTTTTGTAATTTTCCTAGCTTTACAATCATGTCCTTCCGAGAAGGAATTGAGAAGTGCGGAATTTTAAACACTTTTCGTCGTCATTGGCGTTACTCCAATTATTCAAAACAGGTCCATCTTCCTCAAGGCGTGAAGGTGAGTGATTGGGAGGGGCCTCACAGCTAGAATAGCCTAGGGCCTCCCTTCGTCTAAATCCGGCCCAGCGTACTACAGACGAACGATTTTGGAGATTAAGTTTAGTCTGTTCGAATGTTCTTTATGTCTAAACATTTTTTTCAGGATCTCTTTAAGGCAGATGATGTACAGTGAATAAACAGATTTTTTTCTTTTTTAGTTAATTACATACTTTTCGGCTGATTTGCTGAAGAAAGTAAGATTAATCGGATTTGGAGTTGATATGAAAAGAAAATCAATGGTAGACGAAGATGGCAAAGCAAGATCACACACAGGCTAGGGTGGGGGGGGGGTGGGGGGGGGGGGGGTTGAGTGACACATTCTGTCATTCCGTCAGCTTGGTTTGCCCTACATAGTTCAGTAACGATCCTGACACACGGAAATTGGCAACTTCTAGTTCTACACGAATCAAACTATCAGAATAGACCAAAGTCTAGTTAAATCCCAGACACAGGATACCGAGAGGAATCAACTCGCCATATTTATTCCGTCCGTCGATTTGCGCGCGTATCATTGATGTCAACAGTGCACAATGCTTCCCGTTGCCCTTCAAAATTGAACACAAAATACTAGTATCCACCATATTTACATACGCACTCAATTTGTGGACGGTGTAGTTGTAGAAGGAGCAGTTCGTCTCGGTATACTGTATGTCGCGTTAAGTGCTTGTTTTGGGAATTCCCTATCCAGACTCCACTTGAGCTATCACCAAATCTGTTTTGGAAACAGCCATGACATGATTCCATTGGGTGAAGGGTTGTTATTTGATTTTTGTTCCCATTAGCTCAAATACCAATTTTGTGCTGGCCAAGCTTAGGTTACACAGAGGCGTGATCTGGCTCTAGTGATAAAGCATTGATTTCCTGGTTAGTTTCGCCATCGTGTGGCTTAACTGCGGTACAACGTAATGAACCAACTGGTAATGCCATTTTACGACACGACATTATGGACTTTACGTGATGGAAAAAATATTCGTATGAGAATTATGAAATACTTCTCCGCGTATCAATGTGTCTGAATGTTTGTTGATGTCCCTATCCCACGTTTGTTTATCTGTCAAGTAAATGTGTGTCAATGTGTCTGAATGTTTGTTGATGTCCCTATCCCACGTTTGTTTATCTGTCAAGTAAATGTGTGTCAATGTGTCTGAATGTTTGTTGATGTCCCTATCCCACGTTTGTTTATCTGTCAAGTAAATGTGTGTCAATGGGGCAGTCCTCCCATCTGTTTCTTGCGCATGCTCTTCTGTTAATTGGTTATCATTTTTTGTCCATACACTCCTGGAGATTGAAGAGTGCTGCCCAACGCCCACTAACTTACTCATCTCCTCAAACGCTTCAACTCACACTGTTAAGGCCACAAGTCAACAACGCCACATCTGTCACAAAGCGTGAGTTCTGCGGGCCGGATTTGGTTACCTGGTAACGCCATTGGTTCCTGCACAGCCGAGAGTAATGCCATCGACACGTAATACGCGCTATCTGAGACCTTTTGTCTCGACCATTCATCGTAAACTCCGGAATTTATACAACTCAACATGTGTCCATTATATGGATTGCGCTAACAACAAGTGACCACTCGAGATGTGGCTGGAGACGTAGCGAATTCTGAACTTATTAACCCTCCTCCTCAGCCCATCCCAAATCCCAGTTTCAGAGGCGTTTCTCCGGAAACACTGCCAATGGGAAGTACTGCAATTGCGCCTCTGTCAAAACAGCGGACACTCATCTTTCATTGTGGAGATTAACTTTATTCTGTTCTTTATGTTGTTTAGGTGTCATTATTAATCTTTTTCACAGTCTCTTTAAGGCAGATGATCTGCAGTGAATAAAAATATCTTTTTTTTGTTTTTTTAGTTAATTACATGCTTTTCGGCTGAGTGTTGTGTAAATTACAATTACTATCAGCTCAGGAAAGCTCGTTAATCTTGCACTAACAAAGGATGGCACTGCGTGGACGTTATAAATGCGCCTTGTTTACATCGAATGCAATTATTTTCCACTACCCAAAGAATTTTTTTTTGGTGCTCAGTGGCGCTCAGCCCCCTCCAGACTTCAAATGGCACCCCAGTGCACGTACCCTGCTTGCCATACCTTAATTGGAGACGCCACTGCCGGGCATTCCCCCAAAAAACAACAATAACGGCAAAAACAAATTATGTGCTCTATGATGCATGCTTCAACAACTCTGAAGATGTGATCTTATCAGTCAAGAGCCAACAGCAAGTCTGTCATTCTGACCACAGAAATGATGGAGTGTGTTATTGAGGCAGACATTTCCGCCCACACAGCTGAAACTTGGTCAACCAGTTTGCTTGCCATGAGAATCTAAAATCACACACGATGTGGCTCATTAGGAAAAGTCATCAAATTTGTGAGATGAGAACAAAATAGCGTGAGATTTGATAAAGCAAGGTATAATTATACAGATATCGGAATATTTGTCACCGTGATGGCACCTTTTGTAGGTCTAATTACGTCACAGTTCTCGTGTTTCCCGGGTCACAAACTCTGGGATAAACAAAGATCATCAGGGAGTGGACTCAGCCAGTTCTGAAAGCTGCTCAAAAAGAACGTTGTTGGGAGCGCATAGTCTAATTAAAGAGCCAAACAGAGATGTGTTCAGTGTTCAACAATGGCTTATCTATATATATTCTATATATATAATTGGGTAAAATTGGACGGTTGTACTCTATAGCTGAAAAAACTACTGAACGTAGAGCCATGAAAAAATTACTGAAAGTAGTTCAAAGACTGAGCAAGGTTTGTATCAATTCATTTTAAGGATGCAACAACCTTAAAAAGTTAGAAAAATAGAAAACAAAATGGGCCGTTCGAGGTTTTCCGATTCGTCATTTTTACAGCTCAGACAGGGCTGAGTGTAGTAAGATATTTTGGTGACTCGAAACTTTGGTCACCTAAGGCTCAGGAACCGCATCACACTCAGGCTTCAAACTTTGCACAACAGCATATTATCAGTGCGAAATTAACATGGGCTGTATTAGAAATTATGAAATATTCAGGCTTCTACGTTTCATTTTTCATTGTTTCGGCATCATTTGGATCTATTTCGAGTCATGGTTCGCCATTTTAAGGTTTCGTTATCACTTCCTGCGATGTGTTCACTATCAAACACTAACCCGTGCGCAAATCATGCTATTGTACGGGACGCGCAGGGTGTCAACTCACAAAGGTAGAGCAGTAAGACTTAATTAAAAACAAACAAACAAAAATAAAGTAAACAAATAGGAACAGGCAAGATGAAGCAGGTCCATAAAAACCACCCAGAACTGAAACTAATATTCAAACCGAAATATCCCGGGCAGGGCCGGGGACCTCAGCTAGTATAATATAAAATACCACGCGATCTCACTCTAAAATGTTACTGCGTGTTGTATCAACAGCGGTTCGTACAGAGTGACATCTCGCTCTGGGCCAATGAAATGTTTCTGTTGACTCCGTGTATTTTAATTGTTTGCGCAACCTTGGTTGTTTCACGTCATGGCGACAACATTAGAATAGAACCATTTTGTTTAACGACTTTTTTCTCACTCACTCACTTACACCATGCATGCACATCCACACACACAAACATATAAAACATATCATCTTTCTCACTTAGTCTAGCAATATCAAAGTAATGTCTGTGTAGAAACTCTGAAGCAATACATCCCTGTAATTTGTACAGATATTTCAGCTGCTGGAGCACTGAGTGAAATCTTTTTTGTCAGGGCTTTAGCCTGAGATGTGGACAATGAAGTTTAAAGGGATTTCACGCACTGGCCAGACCCAAAGTCTGTCTCACTATTTAAAAGTCAAGTCTGCCTCACTAGTTAAGTCAAGCCTGTCTCACTAGTTAAGACTGTCTCATTAGTTAAGCCTGTCTCACTAGTTAAGTCTGTCTCACTAGATAAGTCTGTCTCACTAGTTAGGTCTGTCTCACTAGTTAAATCTGTTTCACTAGTTAAGTCTGTCTCACTAGTTCAGCCTGTCTCACTAGTTAAGTCTGTCTCACTAATTAAGAGAAGTCTGTCTCACTAGTTAACTCTGTCTCACTAGTTAAGTCAAGTCTGTCTCACTAGTTAAGTCAAGTCTGTCTCACTAGTTAAGTCTGTCTCATTAGTTAAGTCTGTCTCACTAGTTAAGTCGGTCTCACTAGATAAGTCTGTCTCACTAGTTAAGTCTGTCTCACTAGTTAAATCTGTCTCACTAGTTAAGTCAAGTCTGTCTCACTAGTTAAGTCTGTCTCACTAATTAAGTCAAGTCTGTCTCACTAGTTAACTCTGTCTCACTAGTTAAGTCAAGTCTGTCTCACTAGTTAAGTCAAGTCTGTCTCACTAGTTAAGTCTGTCTCATTAGTTAAGTCTGTCTCACTAGTTAAGTCGGTCTCACTAGATAAGTCTGTCTCACTAGTTAAGTCTGTCTCACTAGTTAAATCTGTCTCACTAGTTAAGTCAAGTCTGTCTCACTAGTTAAGTCTCTCTCACTAGTTCAGCCTGTCTCACTAGTTAAGTCTGTCTCACTAGTTAAGTCAAGTCTGTCTCACTAGTTAACTCTGTCTCACTAGTTAAGTCAAGTCTGTCTCACTAGTTAACTCTGTCTCACTTGTTAAGTCTGTCTCACTAGTTAAGTCAAATCTGTCTCACTAGTTAAGTCAAATCTGTCTCACTAGTTAACTCTGTCTCACTGTTAAGTCAAGTCTGTCTCACTAGTTAACTCTGTCTCACTAGTTAAGTCAAGTCTGTCTCACTAGTTAAGTCTGTCTCACTAGTTAAGTCTGTCTCAATACTTAAGTCTGTCTCACTAATTAAGTCCGCCTTACTAGTTAAGTCTGCCTCAATATTTTTAAGTCTGTCTCACTAGTTAGGTCTGTGTCACTAGTTAGGTCTGCCTCACTAGTTAAGTCTGTCTCAATACTTAAGTCTGTCTCGCTAATTAAGTCCGTCTTACTAGTTAAGTCTGTCTCAATACTTAAGTCTGTCCCACTAGTTAGGTCTGTGTCACTAGTTAAGACTGCCTCACTAGTTAAGTCTGCCAGTTAAGTCTGTCAGTTAAGTCTGTCTCACTACTTAAGTCTATCTCACTAGTTAAGTCAAGTCTGTCTCTCTAGTTAAGTCTGTCTCACTAGTTAAGTCTGTCTTACTAGTTAAGTCTGTCTCACTAGTTAAGTCTGTGTCACTAGTTAAGTCTGCCTCACTAGTTAAGTCTGCCTCACTAGTTAAGTCTGCCTCACTAGTTAAGTTTGCCAGTTAAGTCTGTCTCATTAGTTAAGTCTGTCTCACTAGTTAAGTCTGTGTCGCTAGTTAAGTCTGCCTCACTAGTTAAGTCTGCCTCACTAGTTAAGTCTGCCTCACTAGTTAAGTTTGCCAGTTAAGTCTGTCTCATTAGTTAAGTCTGTCTCACTAGTTAAGTCTGTGTCACTAGTTAAGTCTGCCTCACTAGTTAAGTTTGCCAGTTAAGTCTGTCTCATTAGTTAAGTCTGTCTCACTAGTTAAGTCTGTGTCACTAGTTAAGTCTGCCTCACTAGTTAAGTTTGCCAGTTAAGTCTGTCTCATTAGTTAAGTCTGTCTCACTAGTTAAGTCTGTGTCACTAGTTAAGTCTGCCTCACTAGTTAAGTTTGCCAGTTAAGTCTGCCAGTTAAGTCTGTCTCATTAGTTAAGTCTGTCTCACTAGTTAAGTCTGTGTCACTAGTTCGGGTGCCTCAAAACCAGTTTGAGTCAGCTGACGCACGGATACAAAACAGGCGCAAAAAAAAAAGACTTGACTCAACATGCCACTAGCCTACTGCTCTTGTCCACATCATCCGCTCCGCCCCGCCATTTTTACGGACAATGACGTAAAACGCTCTCTGCCTCTGTATACTTGTCCACAGCATCCGTTCCGCTCCGCTCTCGACGCTATAAAGGCAAAGAGACGGTTTCATACGTCATTTCCCGTAAAACTAGCGGAGCGGATGTTGTGGACAAGAGCAGTTACACTTTCTAATTATTGCATGTCATACAAAATATCTCCGTTGCTGTTACTGTTGTTGCTGCCGCTGTTGTTGTTTTCGAAGAGCCTAAACGCTGAGCGTGCCTGTTATGACCTACTTCCGTTAATCTTCACAGATATTCACCTGCAGTCTTCACATATTGTAAATTCTCATTCCAGTTCTTTATTTCTTGTTGAGTGTATTTTGAAATGGTGATGTGTTCCTGCGACGTTCCTGTTAGAACTGCCAGCGTTAATGCAGAGTGCGACATCAAACAGTCTGGACCATCTGGTTAATTGTATGCAAATCTTTCAACAAAAAAACAACAACAACAAAGTACAGAAAGTCTACTAGATCGCAACAGGCCTGGGAAAAAAGTTAAACTCATCCTATTGTAAAATAAGCAAGGCCTCCAGCATGATCATGGGAGGCTTTTCAAGCGCTGAGCCTTAAATTCCACAAAATATCATTTCATGCATAGAAAGACGTAAAGGTGTTCGTGGGTAAATAAATAAAGTTGTAGGTTATGAGGGTCTTTGAAATATACACTTTTTTTTTTTTTCATTTTTCACATTTTAACATTGCATGCAAATCTGGTTCTTTATAACCATAAACGAGAGTATTTGTGACAAAATTTAAACCATTATTTTTCCTTTACACTGTGTCCCGAGCAATTTTTCACCTACGTTTCCAATGTGTGATGTCAGCACGACAAAGATTCCATTTCACAACATGACCGAGATACGGTCAATGTTTACAACACCTGGTGCACTTCAAAGCGTACTTTCCACAGGCATGATAGTTATCTCTTTGTTTACCCGGCTCTGTTGTTCGTTGACAACATATCCAAAACTCCCACTGCCACATATCACTACTATATATGGCAAGGGTGACAAATACAATTCGAACATCACCTTATGAAATATTTGAATTGTTTACTTCGGTGTTCTAGATATAAATAAAATGGTCACAGTGGAGCAAAAGTCGGCCGTCCCACATTTTTACTATTTTCCAAATAATTGGTTCTAGCAATAGACATTGACTCAATCTTGCTAAAATATCTGTATATTTGTGTTCTTGGTTCGTGAATATTTTAACGCCAAATCTTTGTTTTTACGTCATTACAATCTTCAGTAGCCAAGAGTTCAGCCCTCATTTTATCAAAACACAGCAAATGTGGGATGGCCCACTCCTCCTCTGAGGCGACCAAATAAGATGCATTTTTTTTTTCCAAGCGCTCTCTGAAAATTGATATATTCTAAAAATGTTGTAAATTATAAGCCTACGGGGGTACTCAAAGAAATCTAATGTGCTGGAGAGTTTTAGTGTGAGATATGGAAGAGTTGGCGATATGGAAGTGGTAGAAGACGGGTCCTTGTTGTCTTGACACGTCCTTAAAGACCTGTCATAAAGTCATTTACGCCTGTTTACACATAGTCAGCACTGACATGATTTAATATGTATGGCCCCGGGGGGGGGGGGGGGCATAGGGTTAGAGGGGGAGAGTCAGTGCTGTGGCTTTATATTGACTAGTCTATCTTGCTGAGCTACTGAATGTAGACTCAATAGTAAAGTACATAATAATTATTACTGAAGGGTGGAAAGAGATGAGATGGCAGAGGGAGGAGACAGGAAGGGAGGAAAGAGAGAAGGAGAGGAAGGGAGGAAAAGACAGCGTGAGAGAGAGAGAGAGAGACAGACAGACAGAGGGAGGCAGGCAGAGAAAAAGAAGAGAGAGGGGGCGAGAAGGTGAGAGAAAGTGTGAAACACACACACACACACACACACACACACATAAACACACACACATTTCCTCAAACTATTTATGAAAAGTTAATGTGCAGTTAGTCAAAACCTTAAAATTCTTTTACAATTAGCTCCATCACAGTAGTGGCCCAAAGACATCAGAAGCTAATCTAGGTATAAAATCATTGCAAAAACAAACAAACAAACAAACAAATGAGTAATGAGATAGATTGTAAATGGGGAAAGGCCACCAATGCAAAAACAAAGTACTGTATCAATTCTCGTTGTGTATCTGTACATTGTAGGTCGACCAGCTGTTGTACAGGATCGATAGTGTCACTATTGTTACAAACTTTATGTAATGTACATTAGGGACTATAAACCTCGTTACTGTTGACTCACTCAAGCGGTCTCCTGCAGATTAATGTGATAGTGATACTAATACATGTCCAGGATGAGAACGGGGACGGGGGGTGGTTGGGGGGGGGGGGAGGGGGAGGGGTCTGTTTCACCTAGCAACAGAGGAAAAACGATTGTGAGGTCTATGTGCCAGGTAAATGCACTAGAGTGTTTCCAAACAAACCACTGATTTCTTTTTAATTTCACTTTTATTCGAAAGCTGAAAACTAACCCAAAGCAAGATAACGAAAAAATAAAATACTGAAAAGCTCAAAGTGGCCTTTATCGTGCCGACGCGCCGTTGAACCTAAACTCAAATTCAAAACTCTTTTTTAACCCTTTCAGTTCCAAAACAGTACAGCCCTACTTTTTATATTACTTGTTACTTCTGATATTGATTTATATCGGTTATTCCAAAAGGTAAATAGGAACTTTCAAAACAAAATCTATCAAAAATGTCTAAAAATTTGTAATAGTATTAGACATATTCACAGCGAACATAGTAAAGATTATCCATTACAATACAGTGTTGGCATTCAAGGGGTTAATACGCCATGAGTCTCCGCACTTGCAGGAAGCCAATGTTGTCCTGCTATTGCGTGCTATTCTCTTATTTTTGTTTATTTTAGGGACACGTTATTGAAATATCAGAGGTTTCAAATGATCGACAGGTTAGCCTAGGACGTCCAGTGCACGATCTAATGAACCGTTGCTATTTTTAGCCTGCGATCAAAGCCTGCTGCTGGTTTGTTTATGGGCAGCAACGTGATCTCGAAAGCAACAACAAGAAAGCAGCAACGACGGATAACACACACAAAAGGTGTAAGATCAAACACATATCGAGCCAAGCCACCTTTTAAACATACGTTTTTGGGTCGCATGTACCACTGTCTGTTTACACAGCATAAAGCTTTTAGTTCCCTGTATCAAATATGACATGTAAGATTATAAGGATGTTATTTCCATAGGTAGGCCAGGAAAGGTCAACGCAAAACCAGGGCCGTCAGCATCATTGTGGGCACCTGAGCAAAGCAATGAGCTAGGGCCCCAGCCCGTTCTCTGCGTGACTCTCAAAAACCAATGTAAATTTGCATACAAGGGCCCCCCCCCCTATACCCTTGGGGCCCCCGGGCAACTGCCCCACGTGCCATTGCGTTAAGTCGGCTCTCTCGACACCGACACAATTCACCAAAGCCTGGACACTTTGACGTGACTGTTTGATCTGATGACCTTTACAAAAGGTTTGACTGTGGGTTTTACAACATGTCAATTCGATCATGGCTTTAAACTACATAGCGTATTGACAAGATCTCGTCGATGTAAACAGGAAACATGCGAAATACAAAATGAAGTGGGTGCTGTCTCTGTGTGACAATCAGGAAATGTTGGCTTAACACCGTTCTAGGGACACTTTGACAGGATCGCATCCATATATAAAAATGAAATATTGCACATACACAAACTTATAGTAATAACGGCATTATAAAAACAGGTCTGGTCATGAAATAAAAGTACGTATGTAAATTCAGCCCCGAAATATTAATATTCATTCACACTTCCAACTGACCACGTCCAAATCTTGTTATTATAAACTCCAGTTCCAGATAAAATTTATCAAAAATTCATGTGTACTGAATGCCCCCAAGTCTTCGTGGGGTTTTGCCTCATCCCTTCCTCTGTGTGTATGTGTGTTTGTATGTTTGTCTGTCTGTTTATCTGTCTTGCTCTTTTTCTCTCTCTCTTTCTCACTCTTTCTCTCTCTCTCTCTCTCTCTCTCTCTCTCTCTCTCTCTCTCTGAGTGTGGGTGTGTGTTTCAGTCTGTCTCTCTGCCTATCTGTATCTCTCTATCTCTCTGCAACCTGTAACTTGCCACAATACCATTGACACAATATATCTGTCAGTTCTCATTCCATTTGATCTACTGTTTTCCTCACTTGCTAACCGACTTTTTTGTTTTGTTTCATGCTATTCTCTCTCTCTCTCTCCCTCTTTCTTGTTATTTATGCTGGCACACGTCGAACACTAAAAATTGTAGAACACCAACTGTCCCCGTATAAAGACAGATTTTATGGCGCAGTAATGAAGCCACGGTGAATTTTATTTTAGTATCAGCTAATACATGTCACAGTATCATCCGAGACACGGAATGCAATACTCATTGTACTGTAAGGATAATCCAGCTAGCCCTCCCCTTCCACTTCCAAAGTAGGGAAGTCTGTCTCTTCCTCTCTTCAGTATTCTCTATGGCGCCAACCCAGGAATGCAAAGAAAAAGAAAGAAGCAGCTCGATGGGGAGCCCTTGTTGAGGGCTAGCAAGAAAGAAAGAGAGAAAAGAAACAAGATCAAGAACAGGACAGAGGAACCCAAATGGGAGCCCTTTTGAGGGCTAAGAAAGCCATAGAGATGAAAACAACAAAAAAAAACAAGTCAAGAAGCAACAAGAAGAATAGTCAGAAAAGGTGAGGTGTAAATGCCCAGAGCGCGGATCCTCCTGAAGCAAAGACCTAACAATAGGGACACAGAATACCCAAACGAACCATTCCCTCTTCCGCTATACCGGTACGTCCACAAATTGCGCGCCTTTAAATACGGTGAGTACGCGTGCAAGTCGACGGACACAATATGACGAACTGGTTCGTCTCGGTATGATGTCACGGGTGTCATCTTGCAAGGTCATTGAACTCCATTTTTCCAGCCCACCTTTTCCAACCTACTTCGCCCTATCCCTCACTGTTGCACTCATCCCATTCAGCACTGTACTCATCCCACCCCACCGACATACACCCACACTGGCCCACCCCGTGTACCTCGACGTTTTACCAAAGCAGATAAAAAATGCACAGCATGTGGGTGATGAGTCGGCGTTGTGGCAGCAAATGCACACAGCAGTTTGTTTACTGAACGCACCAGTAATTTCGTTAACATTGCGTAATTAGTGCAGTCTGTGACATTCGTTCGTGCACCAGTCTTTTTCACGCGTTCGTCTGACAACTTGTCGGAAGTAACTTTACCCTCGGCGTGTTTTGTTCGGTGACTTAAGTTTACACCTCTACCATGATAAAGCACCAGGCAAATGAGGAAATCTCAAAACACTGTTTTAAACATTATAATGTTTAAGTTGAAAAAAAAAAAACAATAACAATAATATATTTAATAATAGCACATAACAATGTTTGTGAACAGCTAACGGTAAACAGATACCGATAAACCAGAACCAAACACAGTTAGAACGTCCATTCCAAACTGATAGAAAGGATAAAATAATATTGCTTTTTTTTTTTTTTTACTTTTACAAAATAAACATACTTCAAATTTCCTTCGCAACTTCAGATTTCTTTTAAAACAATAATTAAAAAAACAACTATATACAAATCCAGAATCTACAAATTCACCCTCATGGTAGACTAACTTTACCCGTTGGGAGTAAATTTACCCCAGGTTCAGAACCCTTGCAGTTAGTACAAGTTCTATTCAATTGAAATTTTGTACGGTTACTCCTGCTTGTGCAAATTGCAAGCGACGACATCCTGGAGACGATCATCTGAGTTAGAGAGTATAAAATTTAACGGCTGTACATTTGTGATTAACCGGGGAGTCGTAAAAGGCGTGCTGTGTGTTATGTCGTAAAGGTTCTCTGTCATAGATATCGATTTCATACAGTTATTATAATTGTGGATGAGTCAACGGCCAAACCTCTGATCTCTGGTCATTTGGTGCGTCTGAAAGTAGGAAAACAAATGTGGCACGAACAATTACGTCGTTGCGTCACAGTACAATTGCCAAGCCTGAACTTTGTTGCCATGCCAAATTCGCAGTTCGAAAGACATTTGGCACAAATCCGCAAACATGTCGCAGCCACCCACGTTGAAAACATTGCGCAAGTGAAGGTTCGGACAAAAATTTTCCCATTTCGTCACCAGAAAGCGATAGTAGAAATTATAATATAAAATGGCAAAAATAAAAAAATAAAAAATCGAAATTTTGAGATCCAATCATCAGTTGCTTGACTTTCCCAACTTGCGCAGCTGCGACTTATTACCGACTCTGCTGTGCTGTTGCCTCACCTGCATGTATTTAATTATTGGCCCGTGCAGGCGGCAGAATTTTCGAGGTAAAAAAACAAGAAGAAGAAAGTTTTTGCGCTGTGCACCGAACTCCGCTTGACTGACAGTTAACGGCATAGGCCGACTGTTGCGTCTATCAAGCAACATCAAGAAAGAGAAGAGGAAACACACCCACCATCAACCACAACACGAAACTGACGATGTAAAAGTTGCAAAGGATTTCGCGGGGGCGGAGGGAAAACCACAGGATCTTTTCTGCACTACCTGCTTTTCTTTCAAAACCACCTCCTAGATAATCCGCTCTTCTTTCAAAACCACCTCCTAGATAATCCGCTCTTCTTTCAAAACCACCTCCTAGATAATCCGCTCTTCTTTCAAAACCACCCCCTAGATAATCCGCTCTTCTTTCAAAACCACCCCCTAGATAATCCGCTCTTCTTTCAAAACCACCTCCTAGATAATCCACTCTTTTTTTCAAAACCACCTCCTAGATAATCCAATCTTTTTTCAAAACCACCTCCTAGATAACCTACTCTTCTTTCAACACCACCTCCGAGATAATCCACTCTTCTTTCAACACCACAGGATCTTTTCTGCACTACCTGCTCTTCTTTCAAAACCACCTCCTAGATAATCCACTCTTCTTTCAACACCACCTCCCAGATAATCCACTCTTCTTTCAAAACAACCTCCTAGATCATCCAATCTTCTCTCAAAACCACCCCCTAGATAATCCACTCTTCTTTCAAAACCACCTCCTAGATAATCCACTCTTCTTTCAATACCACCTTCTACATGATCCATTCCTCTTTCAGCAGCACTTCCTATATAACCTACTCTTCTTTCAGTACCACATTCTTTGTAAACCACTCTTCTTTCAATAGCACTTCCTCCATAACCCACTGGTCTTTCAAAACCACTTTCCATATAACCCCCCTTCTTTCATAACCACCATCTATAAAACCCACTATTCTTTTAAAACCACCTTAATAACATCCACTCCACCTTCAAAATTACTTTCAACATACCCACGATGCTTTCGAGTCATGTTCCACATAAGTCTAAACTTAACAAAACTACGATAACATTTGTGTTTAAATCAAAATTGACAGACTGAAATACACGTAGCAAAAACTGGATATTCATTAATTGTTCATACCCGAGACACAGAATACCAAGACGGACAGTTCCAGCTTTCACTATATGGCCACAACTTGCGCGCGTATAAACACGGTGAGTACTACTCAAATAGCTCTGTGGGACTGGTCGTTTTCGTTCAAATATGAAGGGGTGTGGTGCAAATTGTTGCATTGTTAACATGGATGATACGCGCGCAAGTCGACGGACGGAATTTGGCGAATTGGGCCGACTCGGTATCCTGTGTCTCGGGTAATATCTCCAACTTCAGGATAATTGGTCCAAAAGTACGCTGTGGAACTGCCTCTTAAACTGTACTTTGAGAAGCTGGTTGGGTAAATGTGCACTTAACTTCAGTCGTGTCATTGTATTCGGCAATGGGTTATGACAAAGACGAACTACTCGTGTTTCCTCATCCACGATGATACATGGGTCATTGCTCTGTAAATCTGTATTCAAGCCAAGTAGGACTGTAACACGACGTGACTTCAAAAAGCCGAGACAAGTTTCTATGGAAACCAATCAAGCTTCGGCAGCGGCGTCACCTCAGACAGGTAATCAGGCACAAGGTAACGAGGTGCCGTCCACACGAATGCACCCAGCCCATTTGAACGATGAAGCGAGAAAAGACCCGGACTGAGAAAGGCGAGCGGTTAAAATTTAATTACGAGGAAATTCGGAGATAAGTCGACCAAAAAAAATTAAAAATCACAATCTCAGACATAAAATTTTAACTCTGAGGTCAATTTAGGACACACTTGGGTTAAAATATAATGTTAACGATTCTCCACAGTTCAGATTTTAAAATAATTTCAGGGTAAACTAATGGCACACTTTCCAAGCTAAGTTTTAAGGCCTTTTCATTCTCTGATTTACACTTAATCCTAAGGCAAACTTAACGACTGTCTTAACCTTGAAAAGGGCTGTTTTAGCCCTGAAATGGACTGTCTTATCCCTGAAACGGACTGTCTTATCCCTGAAACGGACTGTCTTATCCCTGAAAAAGAGAAAACGACCACCTCAGCTCTAACAAGGTCACTTTCAGACCTGAAAATGGCTATTGTTCTTGTAGTTCCATATGGACAACAAAAATATGGACAATAAAAATCCCCACTTCTATATTTTTTACTATACTATTTTCTCAATGTCTCTTAACCCTTTAATTGCCAGACACAGACTGCTTTATCCAAAAGTTCTGAGACAGGCAAGGCTATTTTAAACTAGTCAAATAATAATTATGGAAAAATATCAATATTAATCATGAAAACGTCTTTGTTGGCCAGTTTGAAACTGTGTTTAAAATCAAGAAGAAAGGATACTAGAAAGATTACTGGATACTTGGTATGACAGTGTAAACGTGTTGCAATTATTATGGTATCCTGGGCGCCAGAAGGTTAAGTTCATGTAGCAATATTGGGGTAAGGAAATCAAAAACTTCTCTCGACGTCAAAATTGAAACCTTCCACCAGTTGTCTGAAAATCTTCTATTTCACCGCAAACATGTATCGGCCAGTTTATAGTCAACCCTGAATCAAATTCGGTACTTTGACGTAAATGCCACATAATCAGTAACAAAGACAATTGTCAAAAATGGATGAAACGCAGTCAGAATCAGAGACACAGTAAATGAGACTTTGCGTTTAATATTATCAAGGATCTTTTCTCTTTACAACAGGAAACCACAGTCTCGGAAATGGACGGAGTTTTGTTTTGTTTTTTAGCGAAGTGCATCGTTAAGGACAGTTGGAACGTGGGCCGTTTGTTCGGTCGAAATGGACAAAAATGGTATTTCCTGTACAGAAAAATTCCTCAGCCCTTCACATTTTAATCACTTGGAAAACGTCCTTAAACCCTTGCGGCACCATAATGTATCACTAGTGACACACAGACATTTATCAAAAGGTTGCAGTTCCCACAAGAATTCAGCGCGAGAAAAGCAAGTTTTTTGTTGTTGTTTTTTTGTATTTTCTACAATATACACAACAAATCAACTTAATAAGCGTGAAAAACTCTTAATTGTGTCCCTAGTGCGAAATTCTCACGAAATCAAAATTCGCCCAAAGGCAGAAGTGGGAGCGGGGCCTACAAGGCTAAAGAAGTACTTCCTTTTCCTCAAACCAGGAGCCGAGACTGTCCCTATAATTTTTCTGCAAAATTTTGACACCGGAATTTGCAAGATAAATTCTGTTATTAGGATCATTATTCTATTTATGGAGCGTTTCTACAAAACTAAAACTAGAGAAATCCTCGCCGCCATGTTTATGCCAAGCACATTTGGTACACCTGAAATATCCAGGAGATTGGCGCACACATGTTTGTGTTCAGGTGGTGACGTAAGATGTAAGGTGTGTTCGGGTCACAAACGCGTCAGCGGTCAGAACGAAAATGAGGATACAGAAAATGAATTAATTTCATCGGCAACTCCAGCTCTTGGTAAGAATTGGAGTGGGGAAAGGGGAGAGGGGTACTGTGGTTGTTAGTATAGATCTATTGTTTTTCTTGCTGCCACTCTGGGAGGAGTTCCATTTGAGTCACACAATAACGATATTACAAGGATGAGGCTTTAGGAGCGTCCGTGATCAGGACATTGCGGGGATCAGCATCCCCCGCCCCTGGATAGGAAGGGTAGCCACACAAAGGCCACCGAATTCGGTCACCGAGCCACTAGGCGCTTAAGGTGAGAAGAATTGCACTATATAATTTCAACAACTGCACACAGAGCCCACCTAGATTCGGTCCGTTTATATAGTGCAATTCTTCTCAACTAAAGCGCTAAGTGGCTCGGTGACCGAATTCGGTGGCCTTTGTGTGGCTACCCTTAGTCCTCCTGTCGTGCCGACACGCCGTTAAACCCAAACTCAAACTCGAACTATGGATGTTTTTTATGATAAATGCGCCGCTCAGTGTTTAACACTCACAACAAGAAATAATTATGTGCCCGACTAAAGTTGTGTAACTCATATGGTACTCTGTCTGCCACTCTTGTTTTTATACAGTCATTTCTGTTGTTGTTGTTTGAAGAAGAAGAAGAAGGTGAGTGTTCACAATCCATTTCACCTGTCCGCTCACACAAGTCCTTATCACACATCCGCATACAATCATACAATCACTCGCCTACACACTCACTGCATATACCAACACACATTCACCTCAGTTCACGCACATGGTTGTTGTGATTAGTTAATCACCTGTTTATCAACTAACATTCACCTCAGTTCACGCACATGGTTGTTGTGATTAGTTAATCACCTGTTTATCAACTAACATTCACCTCAGTTCACGCACATGGTTGTTGTGATTAGTTAATCACCTGTTTATCAACTAACATTCACCTCAGTTCACGCACATGGTTGTTGTGATTAGTTAATCACCTGTTTATCAACTAACATTCACCTCAGTTCACGCACATGGTTGTTGTGATTAGTTAATCACCTGTTTATCAACTAACTTCCTCCTGTAGTCGCCCATCCCCCACCCGCTCACTACCTTTCATCGTATGGCAAAAGCATGAACCTGTCCCGTGAGCTCGTCCACTGAGAATGTTTTCCACATGTACCCGCGGCACAGAATACCGAGACGGTTCAATTCGCCAAATTGCGTCCGTCAACTTGTGCGCGTATCATCCATGTCAACAATGCAACAATTCGCAGCAGCAAACCCCTTTATAACTGAACGGAAAAGACTAGTACCACAGAGCTCTGTGAGTAGGACTCACCGTGTTTATACGCGCGCAAGTTGTGGACATGTAATAAAAGAAGGAATGGTCCGTCTGGGTATTCTGTGTCTCGGCATGGACCACAATTCTGCCTTGGTCTATTTACATTACAACCTGCCAAATTTAATTAGTCGCCTCCTATAAATCTCCTCTCTACATCCAGATTTACGGCCAGCTCTGTCTAAACATCATTTAGAGCAGTGGTTCTCAAAGGGGGCAATATCAACCCTCTGGGGGCGAGTTTGAGTGGGGCGAAAACGACAAAAGGGGTGATGGGAGGGGGGGGGGCAAAATGTGAGGGGGCAAATTAATACTTTCCTAACTAGGAACTACAGAAATATCGTGACCATTTTTAGTTTAAAACCATATTATTTATGGCCATTGTTAGAAACAAAAAAGCCTGTCAAGTACATGCTGTCCTATTTCCATGACCAATCAATAAGTTATTAGTTGATCCTAAAATGATAGCAGGTGAAGGATTACTTCAGAGAGAAGGCCATTCTTATGACCAACATAATGTCACTTGCAACAGCTGGGGCATCCATAGATAATGGGATGGTATTAAAGCTTCAGAGACTTCGAGCTTCATAAAAATGATTGCCGGAGGGAGGGGGAAGACGACCGAAAATTTGAGGCCCAAGGGGCAATTTCCTGAAAAGGTTGAGAACTAGATCTACTGATTTAGATTGACAGATCCTGCGTTGTCTCTGACTACGGTGAGTGCACGAAACAGTACTGGCTGTTGTAAATTTCAAGGACATTTTTATGATTATTAGGTCTACTTCATACACACTACAGTGTATTGTTGATATTGTCATAATACCTTAATTGCTGTTGTAGTTAAGGTTAGGGGTGTGGCTGAGATTGGCAACTGTATAGTCCTGATGGATGGAGGGAAGGAGGGAGAAATGGATGGACGGACAGGAGGACGGATGGACGTGGGCGGAGGGGTGAAAGGGAGGGCGGACGGACGGACGGACGGACGGATGGGTGAATGGGTGGATGGATGGACAGACCAACGAATAGATGGATGGATGGATGGATGGACCAACGAATGGATGGATGGATGGGTGGACCAAACAATGGATGGATGTACGGATGAGAAAAAGATAGGTTAATTATTGAAAAACGGAATAATCATACCTTTTAATTTTAAAACAATAATAAATGTAACCATGTATGTAGTCTGGGCTTCAATGTGAAAGCAGAATGGTAACTTAGGCTAGAAAGTGTGAATCTGCATACATCTACGCGAGATGGAAGTGCAGTTTTAATATTAAAATTTCTCATTTATCTGACTGGAAAAGCCAGTAGCTTGTTAACAGCTGGCCGTGCGGGAACCAGTAAGTCGCATACGCTGACATGCTGTGTGGTTTCAAGGAAGGGATACAGAACAGGAAGGCACAGCTTACAGCAGGCTCCGTGCAGCAGCATTCAGTCAGATGTGTACATGACTGTGTACATGTGCGCAAGTAACTGTATGTGAATGTGTGAGTGGGTGTATTAGCGGGAATGTGTGTGAGTGTGTGTGCGAATGTTAATAAGTGTGTGTATGTGTGTGCGTGTGTGAATATGTGTGTGAGTGTGTATGTGAGAGAGTGCACGAGAGTGTATGAATGTGTGCATGTGTGTATGAGCGTAAATATGGATGTGTCTCTGAGTGTATATCTATGACGGTGAATGAGTGAATATGAATATATGTACGATCTTGCAAGTGTGTGAATAATTATGTTATCTATGAGCACGCAAATTTTTACCTCGACTATCAAAACAAGGAACCTACTCAACAATTCGGCATATTAAGTAACCGATTTACATAGATAGGTATTACGACATGGTAGCTCATTCAAATTTCCCTCTCTGTTGTTATTATTACATTTTCTGTAAATGTACTGTTGTTGGTGTTGGTGTTGTTGTTGTTGTTGTTGCTGTAGTTGTGATTGGCTTTGATGTAGATGCTGTTTTATTTCCCCCGTATTGTCCCCCCAAGGTGCAGACACCTGTCAGGTATCAGGCCAATGATTATTCCCTGGGATGACAACTCAGTTGCGTCAGAGGCCTAAAAGTATCACACCTTCTGCTTTTGGGGTTTCAGACCACCGTGTCCCTGTTTATTTATATAACCGTGTGGTGAGTTCGTGAGTGATGTAGGTGCTCGCGATCGCTCGCTCTCTCTCCCCCTCCTCTCTCTCGCTTTCTCTCTCTCCCTTTCTCTCTTTTTCTGTGAGTGTGTGTGTGTCTTTCTCTCTTTCTCTCTGTCTCTCTTTCTCTGTCTCGCTTTCTCTCTGTCACTGTGTGTGTCTGCCTTTCTCTCTTTCTCTCACTGTCTCTCTTTCTGTGTGTGTGTTTCTTTCTTTTCTCTCTCTCTCTTTCTCTGCCTTTCTCTTTCTCTTTCTCTCTGTCTCTCTTTCTGTCTTTCTGTCTGTCTGTCTCTCTCTCTCTCTCTCTCTCTCTCTCTCTCTCTCTCTCTCTCTCTCTCTCTCTCTCTCTCTCTCTCTCTCTCTCTCTCTCTCTCTCTCTCTCTCCTTACTCCACTGTGATCTCACCGTGTAGTACAAGAAAGAAAAGGGAAAAAAACCAAGCACACATGTGGTTGAAACACTTTGAGACTCACCTTATCAACATCTCTACTCCGGTATCCTCCAGTCTTCTCTTAACCCCTTTCCAGTTTTTCTTGAGTTTGAACACTTGCATGGGGGAGAGGGGAAGACGAGGGTCCGAGGTTGGTTGGTTCGGTGTTTGCTGGCCCCCGCCTGCACCTCCCCCGCCCCCTGTACCATTGGTGGAGTTGACGCCTTCAGCCATGGGAGGCACCACTACACACAAGTCCGTCCGTGCCAACACACTCAAGTGGCAGCTTACAAAATATTACCGAAGAAAAGCCACACACGATAATCCAAACCGAGTTTGTCATAAAACCATTACGAAAGACAGTGACGGTTGCTTGTTATATAGTCCTAGCAGTTCCGAATTTTATACACCTGATCTGAAAATTGATAATCGTGAAAACTAGGGCGGTGAACTTCAACTATAAACACAAAATAACACACATTGCCAGCTGGTCAGTTCTCAACCTATAGTTTATCTCACGAATCAATATTCCTTCACAAAATTAATTTCTAAGAAAACACACACAAATAACGGCAAATATTGTCCTTATGTTTCCCGCCTATTCACAACACCTAATTTTGGTTTGTTTTCCGCTGTGGCCCTGCGGGCATGTTTCCCAAAAGAATCTACTCAAATCTCCAGAATAGAAGTCTATTGTTTCATGCTAGTTACACAGCGACTCGCCACGGCTTCAGCACAGTAAAGGAAAGCAGGACAGCAAGATTGGATGGCTACTGGGAAATACGTTATAAAAACTGGCGCGCGTCGTGAAAATACCGCACTTCTATTTATCCCGCTGAATTCTCAATCAATCTCACGAGTTCATCCCAGTTCTGCGCGTTCCAACGCTCAACGCTGGCTCTCGAGCGCTTGTTACTCCTGCGGTCTTTCTCTCTAGAACCCAATCTCACTATTTATTTTTTCTCTTCCTATTTCCCTCTCACTGTTTTCCTTGCGCTACGATCTGTCTCACTTTTTCCTTCGCCACGCGCGTGCATTACATTCAGCCACCCGTTTAATCGCAACACACTGTCCCAGACTTGTGTTGCACTCCAATAAGAGGTGATGCCAATTGCACAGACCTATGGCTTCATAAAGATGCAGCTACGGCTCTGTAACTATTGGGAATTCTTTTTAACTAAGATGAACAAGGTAAAAGCGCAAACATGTGTCCATTTATCTATGATCAAAAAAAGTATAAATCACAAAAATCGCGCATGCTCCTGTGAACAGCTGTTGATAACATTATCCAATGTAACATGAAAATCTATTTTCTCTACGATTTGTGCATAGCTCAGAAACCATGAGGTCGCACAAAGTAGATTTACAGAAAGTAAAGTGTACTTGCTTTAGTATTATATCGGGTGTCTGAAAAAAACAAATGGTCACCCAAATGAACTGCTCAATGTTGTTTTCAACTCACTGAACTGCTCTATTATCTTCAGTGTCTGGCCCAAAAGTGACATCAGTTTGAACACAAGCGACAACTCAAATAATTACACTGTCACGAGCAGAGTTAGGGTCTTGGGGATGTTATGACTGCACGAGAGGCAGCTAACTCACACTCGGACACAACCACACAAGAAAAGTATTAAATAACTAGAGCGTATATCTATGTCAGGCCGGTCAGGCCATCTTATTATTTAAATAATAAACAAAACAAAAGACAATAGAGGTATATTCAAAGCAATAAATTCTAATTACTAACTTAATCTATGATATTCATGTAACTATGGTTCCTTATTGGATGTACTGCAATCAATAGCAAATGGGTATATTATACAAAACTAGATATCAATCTAAAGTGACAGTTGAGTCGCCACTGGCCAGTCGCCAGGCAAACTCTCCCTAAATCATATGGGCTTGAATGTTAGGAGAGCCCAGTAGGTTCAAAGCCTACAGAAGCACACTTCGGCTTGTGGGTAATTAAGCAGTTGCAAAAGACTATATATATATATATATGCACAATCACTATTCAATTCATCAACAATGTGCTATATTACTTCAATCATACTATGGAGATAGATCTATAATACGGGCCACTCGTCGTCGAGTGCCAGCTGGGGTTTCCTTAGACTTCCTATGAGGCTGTGGTTCTCTCTCTATCTCTGATCTTCTATTATGCTTAAACAAATAAGATATATTACCGTTGGTCACGCCTACTGGTAGGCGCGAACATCAAAAGAGCGCAGCGTGGGCTTTTAAAGGTCAGCCCACTCAGACCTTTCTTTCTAGAGCTCAGTCAGTCCGATTAGCAAGGACTTCTAGTCTTCAAATCACACAGTTCAGGTACTGGCCAACCGGAGATACTTCACGACACGATGCTTCTGCTCGTCTGTATTCAATGAATCTGAACGTTACACGATGTTTTATACTATCCAACTACCCAGCAGTGCTAGTCCGCTGGCCCAATTAGTTCAACAATCTCATTGGCCGAAACCTCCCACCATTTTAATTGTAGTAATACGTCTGCACTATTCTACCAGCCAGTTAACGTGCAAAAACTTGTCTAGTCATACTTAATAATGTCAACTATCCCCACCTTGTTTCACCCCTACTCCATTACTTATTAATCACGAACATTAAAACCGACAAGCGTGAATCTAACAGTTTAACTTTACATTTATTTACTCACCAACTATAATTCGCGAGGACCGTTCAAGGCCACCAGACAATTTCTCATGGCCCTGGTAAAAAAACCACTCACGCTCTGCGTGAGATCTAACAACGTCCGAATCATGACATACACATCTGTCCTCTTTAATTTGAATCGTAAATCTTGGGTTCTTAATTGACATTGTATTAATGAATATTCAAAGTGGTATACATTTTTTCGAGACACTTTGTATAAAATTCACCAAAGCAATATGTCCATAACGTCAGCTCTAATACGTGTTTCTTATACCGAATTTTAACAAGATGAGTCCAAAATGTTGTGTTCAGTTATATGTATATGATATTCTGACATGAAGTTTGCAAATTGTCTCCAGTGACAACTCCTGGCTGTGGGTGTTCAGTTTGAAACAAACACAAAAAATGACGTAAATCTAAAACCGAGAAATCCCCCTCGTTGATGCAGAGTAACGATCACATATTACGCCATCGCGCTTTTAAACTTCATTTGGCTAGGATATTGCCCAATTAACAAGAATTCAAAAATCCTGAGCATAATCAACGGTAGACAAAGACAACTCTCATACATTTCTTTACAGTAAATTATTTGTTGTATCAAAAAAATTATTCATTTTATTTTCAAATCCTAAAATTAATCAATGCATATTTTTATTATAATGCAATTTTTTAAAAGAAAATCCCAAGAGCAAATAATCTGTTGCATAATACGATCCTAATGAGTTTTTGCCTGCATTCTGTGCCGACAAAATACATGTACAGACTGAAGTGGTGGGGAAATTTACAGCCACTAGATGGTATCTCTGGATATCTGATCAATTATGCAACAAACCATCTTGCATGACCATTACATGAACACTGTGCGTGCCCACAGACTCAAGTGCTTAAAGGAGGGAGGGGGTGTTAAAGGTGAAAGAAAAATAACAAGAAAATGAGAAAGGGAAAAACAGATTTGCAGTCTATGTCACACTGTGCTAATGCCACCTTATGCTTTGGCCAGTTTCTGAGAGTTTTTAAAGAGAAGAGTGAAAAGCTGGCATGAACTAAATGAGCAAAGTCACGCCAATTTTCCTCAGGAATCAACCGTTAATTGCCAATGATATTGGTACTGCAAGGTAACGGATTCAAATGAAACTTATTCAGGTGTTTTAATTGTTCTTTAACTGCTAAATATTTCCTGATTTTCCTTTGGATTTATTCTCTGCTGTATCATTAAAATTTAAGATGAATAAGAGACGTGCCGTTTAGCCAGTTTGCCCTTTAATCGCGTGATTCCAGTCCGAGCTTGCCCTGTGATCAGCCCGCTTGTCTCTACCACTCGCGCCCAGCGGGCTCGTGATATACGTTCACATATCGATCTCTGACCTGAGAGACGGGGAGGCAGGGGCGAGGGGAGGCCCTTTGTGAGTGGAGGATGGAACTTGTGGCAGGGGCGACTGCAATGGCTGATGCTGTGCTGGTATTTGGGGGGGGGGGGTGAAAGGGGAAAAGGGGGGGGGGGGTTAGAACTAGGAAGTGAGGGCAGGAAATAATAATGACGGGATGCAAACTTTGGAAAATTGCATCTTTTTATGTCTAGGAATTTGTTTGTTAGAGATGATTGCAGCTTCTGAAGTGTGAACGGACATATTAATCTATGCATGATATACAGATCAATAATCTTTAGTTTCACAGAATACGTGCCAACATACAATAGACAAAAACACTATATCATCGTGAGAATTTTGGCTGTGACAGGTTTTAAGTGATCAGCTGGACCACTGAGAAAACGGAAGACATTTAATGACTGATCTGACTCATTAAAGGTGATAAAGGTGGCGTGTGGTGGTGATGGGATTGGAAGAGATAATATAACGATCGGTCGTGGTAACATTCCATTTACTTCCGCACGTCAACGCAGGTATGGTCGATTTGTATCCGCAAGGAATATGGAGATTTCGGTCCGTGAGTCACCTGATTTCTCTCACTGATCTTCACTACAAACCCTGCGGTAGAAGTTCTGCTTTCTGACCTCCTGTGGTTTCATGTAAAATAAACGCAGTTTTTGCTATTTATAGATTTCACTTTTTCACTCCTTTCACTTCCTCCCCTTCTCACCATATTTCCTACCCCCCCCCCCCACCCCCCACCCCCCATTCAGCACCACCTCAGTTTCCCGGGACCTTCACTATATCAAACACAATTTGACCATAACAGTATGAGGGTTTCAAAAGAGATGGACACTTTATGATAAAATATTAATACATATCTGGCAAATATAAATATCACACCCACCAAAGTGTACGTCAATAAAATATAAACTGACAAATATCATCTTTCAGTTGTCTGGTTTTTATACAACCCGAGTTCATCTTGAGTGCAAATGTCAGACAGCGAGAGAAAAGAAACAAGCAAAGAGAGAGAGCAAATGAACGTTAACAAGAAAAAGAGGGAGGGAGAAGCAAGAGCCGTGTTATTTTTGTCCTGCGGCTCCTTGAACAAAAACTTTTAAAAAGCGTACGGAATATCAGCCGTTCTACGGCCGGTGTTTGCCAGATAGGTTAGCATCGTTTAGCCACAACAAAGCCAAGCCCTGTTCTGGCAGTCGTTTATGGTTGCACCGTGAGAAAGCCAAGTGATCTATTTCCACAATGAATCTTCGCGTGTAGATTTCTATGAAGCTTACGCACATGAATTTCTGAATTTACACATGTAGATAGCGCGCGTTTTCTTTAATGCCCATATATAATTCCTGGTTGACCGAAGAAATAACATTCCTGTTACGAGGCTTTGAAAAGAGAAACACACGCAAGCCACCCCGGCGAAATGACGCCTGGTTCCTGGATGCGAACACCGGCTGTGGCCGTGCATTACACTTTTTTATGGTAGGCTACAGCCGAGAAAAGTTGGCTTTATTTCTAGGGTGCTGGTCGGACAAAGGCTGTGATGATGATGATGAAACTGAATAATTAAAACAGCGGGCGATGAGTTATGTTTTTAATATTTATAATGTTGCGCATTTTTCTAACATTTCACGCCCACGCGGCTCACATCCACATGCACACAAACAGAAACCTACCCTCACTGTACAATGGGCGCCGCCACTGCAAGTCCGCAGACTCGGTTGAGTTCGATACATCCACAAATGAAGTGATGAGCGAAAACTGGAGGGTCGTGGAGTCGAGGGCAGAGAATTACGGCGACAGAGCAGAGAGTGCAGTCATCCCACCCACATTCACACCCCCACTTACAACATACCCACCTACTTACTATGGATGTCAAATCATTCAAAGGATATAATATACCTGTAATAAAGCCTTCGTCCTCTCCTCATCGTACTCCATGTCAAATAATCCAAGGTACACAATCAGAGTACGAGCCTTTCTGCTTTTTTTCTGTTCTCCTCGCCTTAGATTCCCAATCATTCCATGGACGAAACCAGGACCCCATACAAGATGGGAAATCATCCTCTCAGCATTTGCCATAAATTATTGTACAAGAGAAGAGGGGGGAGGGGGGAGATAAGAAAAATTGGACAATTCAGAAGTTTGAAAAACAAAAAAGGTCATGCCTCAGTATTAATACCTGGGTGTTAGTGTGTGAGGAGGACGGTAAGGAGGGTAAATGGTGTATGTGAGGGAGAGAGGGCGAGAGACAGAGAAACAAACAGACAGATAGATAGACAGAGAGACAGAGGGCGAGAGACATAGAGAAAGAGACAGAGGAGACCGAAGGAGAGGGTGAGACAGACAAACAACAGACACAGAGACAGACATACAGACAAACAGACAGACAGATAGATAGACAGAGAGACTGAGGGCGAGAGACATAGAGATAGAGACAGAGAGGAGACAGACAGACAACAGACACAGAGACAGACAGACAGAAATCAATATATGCAAGATGACTGAATAAAGTCCACAGTCTGAAATGACCTGTAGGGAACAGAATGTCCACTCGCTATGAATAATCGTTGCCTCTTGTATTAAGGGGGAGGGGGGGAGAGAGAGAGACTGGGAGAGAACACTATGTAACAAAAACTAGGAACACAGGAGTAGTTACATCTATGTACGCTGAGATTTTGAATTTAAAATGGCACGAAAGAGTTGAGATAGGAGGGAGGAAAATAATATTTTATAAACAATGTGAGTTGACAATTTCAGCTCTACATCAGTGTGACAGCGTGTAGTTTGCTGGCATAAACAGCACTGCTTGTTGTTGAAAAACTGTTGCGTTGAAAACAAAAACTGAAAATAACTGGACAATCCTGCAGTGGCGTATCTAGGATACGGCTGGTAGGGCACGTGCCCTGAGCCCCACTTGAAGGCGGGGCGCCACTGATTATTTTCTGTTAAAAGTAAGACAAGAAATCCTCTGGTGAAAAAAAAAAAAGTTTTCTCCAGATGGAAAGCAATTATACTTTTCATGTACAGCCGTAATTGATTCATTGAAAAATTAATGAGCGTATCTTGTATTTTTGAGCTGATGTTACGTAAAGTTATGTAAAAGATGTCCGTCAGATGTTTGGACAGGGGGTGTAATTCCAGTGCTTGCCATTGGCGCTATTTCCAAAGATACACCTCTGCAATCCTGTAACCGTTGGGTCCCCTTTAGAGAGAAAAGAATGTACAATGTAGAACACTATGCAAAGCACAAACTAAATGGGAAAACCATTGGTGTATACTGAGTGAACAATACTCGTCCCACCAAAGTACACAGATATGGTGGACACATTTTGTAAATGGATCTGACGAAATCGGGCTCAAGGTGAAGGACCGAGTTCCTAAGAAAACCCCTCCAAAGGAGGAAATGGTTTCTGTTTTGCAACTCAGCTCAGAGACGTCCATATTTATTCCGATAAACATGAATTTGTTTCTAAATGATAGTTCTTAACAACCAATCTGTCATTAACAGTGCATAATGAGTCTAAGAAAAAGTATATGTTAAAAGTGATTGCTAAATTTCAAGATCAATTTTCTTAAAAACACGATTCTCACCATTTCTCACATCAAAAATTCATAACTTTAGAATTGAGATATTAAATTCTAACGGTGGGACACATTGGTCTAGAGGCAAGGTGCTCGCCTCTCATGCCGAAAGTACCGGGTTCGAATCCCGGTCGGTGCAGGCATGTTGGAATTTTGGGATTTTTCTCATATCTTCCTGTCCCTGATCCTATGGTAGGTAGGATCGAGCACCTTGTCTTCTCGGATACGGAGGAAGAATTCGGAGGGCCCATGAGCACGCCGCACACTTTAAAGACACCTTAGCAGTTGGAAATCGAGTAGAACAGGCCGAAAAGGCCTCTGCCAGGGCAAAATTAAATAAAATGTACCCCTACCTCTCCCTCCCTCCCCCCCTCCCCAAAAAAACCAACCCCCGACCGACGCTGCACTGTGGCGACGACGTGTCTGCTCCAGTTGTAACTGGGCTGCAATGACACTAAAGCAATTTTGCCAAATGGGATTAAAGAAGTATACAAAATACAAATCCAAACACAAATAATAAAACAGAAATACTCAGAAAGCACTAGCCTAGATCTACTCTTTCACAATGTACAACCAAAAAACAAAAATAAAAATGAAAATAAGGAAATTTCACCTTTACCAAGGTTTGGTCAGACCCACCCCCACAATTTAGTGCTCTGTTCAGGCATATCTTTTCTTTCAGTGGCTTGACAAGCAGATACAAAAATGATCGCAGGAATTGAAAAATGTGAATCAAAGAAAATCCAAGAAAAGAATACTCTCCAAATCAAAGAATACCGATGAATTGTTTTATGGCACAAGTTCAGACAGAAAGAAACCTGCACGAAAAGTCTGGTAAGTTAAGGTGAAGAGATGGTTGCGTGTAAAAAGAGAACGTTAGTCCTGTCGCGCACTATCCTGTTTTGCCTGCTGCACGGCGTGCAAACGCAGATTTTTTGCTTGCTTGGCAGATAGTTTACCGTGCTGCACGCCACGAGAAAGATTGCTTGCATTGAACGGGTGGTTAATTTTAACATAGTGCGCGCCGGGCCTTAGTAGTGTGGGGATGGTTCGTTGTATTGTAGCTGTTGCTCTTTTTCACTATCCGGGCAAAGTTCAGTAAGTTGTTTTTTGAAACAATTTTCAGGTCTGTGCTGTGAAGTGCTTAAAAAAAGGTACAGATCAATGGTAATTTTCTAAGATTGTAAAAAAAAATAATTAACGAATAGCAGCAATATTTAAAACTAATAAGACTAATATAAGGATTTTCATGTGGTTGTTTTTGTAACAAATCTTCCGACTAAAATGTTCCTGGTTGAGCAAGACAAAACGAAATAATGAGACCGCACATTTTTATTTGTCCCGTGAGAGCAATTCCTTGTCTCGCACTGTTGGGGGTGACCTTGAACTTTGCCGGGTAGAATGGGTGAGGACAAAAAGGTGAATGGGAAGACGGGAAAGAAAGAAAAAGATTAATTTTGTAAACAAAATGGTCGTCATGGGAAGCTCGTGCTTTGAGATTGGGGAAGTTTTTAAAAACAAGATGCAGAAAGTGCAGGGGCGCGGTGGTCTAGAGGCAAGGTACTCGCCTCTCATGCCGAAGGTACCGGGTTCAAATCTCGGTCGGTGCAGGCATGTTAGAATTTTGGGATTTTTCTCATATTTTCCTGTCCCTGATCCTATGGTGGGTAGGGTCGAGCACCTAGTTTTCTCGGGTAAGGACGAAAAACTAGGAGGGCCCGTGTGCACGTTGCGCACATTAAAGATACTTCGGCAGTTGGAAATCGAGAAGAGCAGGCCGAACAGGCCGCTGCCTGGGCAAAATCAAATTTTTTTTTAAAACTATACCTACCACCACCACCCCCACCCCCACCCACACACACATACAAGAAAACCCGCCGACGGGTTCTGCATTGTAGTGACGACAAGTCTGCTTCAGGTGTAACAGGGCTGCAATGACACAGAGGGAAATTTCCCAAAACGGATTAAAGAAGTCTAGAAATCTACAAATTACACCACAAAAAAAAAAGTGCAAAGCACATTATTTTTTGCTTTTTTTTTTTTTTTTTTGTGAATACGGGTTTGAAAGATGTAGTGGATGATCGAGGATTTTTGGTATTATTATTTCTTAACTTGATGGAGAGTTGATGGAGAGAAATTATAAAAGAAGTGGGGCGCGGAGAGAGAGAGAAAATAATAGAAGGGAAAAGAAAACCACAGCAAATGCAAGGGAAACCATCCTGTTCTTGTTGACTGTTGTTGTAGATGATGCAGTGTAGTATTCCACACCGTGGTGGCTTAGATCCCCGTCGGCGAAGACCAGAAATGTACTACGTGTCTATACTACCGTCCATCTACGACGGAGCCATGAACTTTCGTCCACTGCCATACATTCATCTACAGTCCCCCTCGGACAACGTTTAATATTTCAGAGATCTGGGCGAGTTTGTTCCCTTTATTTATCTGGCACCGAGAAGTGCGCTGCAAATTATTATTGTTGTAGTGAGTCAGCACTGTGAGGGAACTGGCTTGAGTTATACATTTTATTTCCAATCTGTTGTCACATAATGAAGGCAGAAAACAAAATCAGCATTAAACAATGCAGACAGACAGAGAGAAAGACAGACAGACAGACAGATAGGCAGACAGACAGACAGACAGACAGATAGATAGATAGATAGATAGATAGATAGATAGATAGATAGATAGATAGATAGATAGATAGATAGATAGATAGATAGATAGATAGATAGATAGATAGATAGATACATAGATACATAGATAGATAGATAGATAGATAGATAGATAGATAGATAGATAGATAGATAGATAGATAGATAGATAGATAGATAGATACATACATAGATACATACATAGATAGATAGATAGATAGATAGATAGATAGATAGATAGATAGATAGATAGATACATAGATAGATAGATAGATAGATACATAGATAGATAGGGGATATTCTTTTTCTATGTGTGGGTATGTCTGACTGTTTTGTTGTTGTTATTTTTTGAGAATTTTGTTTATCATTAATTGTCATTGTAGGATAAAACAAAAATTGCCTTGTCTCTATGGTTCCACGTCCTCCAGTCTGTTTGGCCAAAAAGGATTTTCGTTGATAATTATTCACCCTATAAACGCAGCTGTAGACAAGCTATTAAAGACGTAGTTGTCACAGAATCAAGACTGTCAAGGTCATCTGGAGATGCGATCAATGGCTGGAAATTCCAAGCACCCAGAAAATATCATTTTCATCATGGCGAAAGACATTATGTGCCTATGTTATGTGTGTGTATGTGTGTGTGTGCGTGTGTGTGTCTAGTATAGGAGGGTATACAATAAATTGTGCATGAGAGAGAGAGAGAGAGAGAGAGAGAGAGAGAGAGAGAGAGAGAGAGAGAAAAAGACAGAGAGAGAGAGAGAGAGAGGGTGAGTTACATATGGACAGAACAAGACGTTCTGTAAAGCGCCTAGAGAATTCTTTTATTTTTTTATTTCTGGATTCTGCGCTGTGTAAATCATCTTCATTATTATTATCATTGTTATTTTTTTTAATATTATTATTATTATATCATTATGTCCGCTTTGACAATAAAACAAAACGGGGGCTTTTTCTGCAAAATGATTTTAATGAAAGCATGAGTGAATAAGTGTTTATAATGTCCATGTCAACCTTCGAGTTTCAACTGTTCAGATTAAATTTTAATGATTCACGTCGCCTGTGCATTAAAGTTTATATATTTCTTTTTCTACTTTCCACCAAACCTCCACACCAGATCAGAAAACCAGTAGCAAAATGCAAGATTAGGTCCACACCAGACCGTTTTCTTCCCTGACAAGCCGAGACGACGCCCCTTTGACATTTTGTTTCACGAAATTTTACTTGCGCAAATGGAATGCTCGCCAGTAAAACACTATCGATTCAGCTTTTGTCTATCGCCACGGAGAACTGTCCAGACAGGGGATATTGATATGGAATAATTATGAGATTGTGAGGATCAGTAGCCGCAAAGGAAGAGTACTCAGTCCAACACCCAGGCTAATAAATTAACCAGACTGGAAACACGAGCTTCGGGCTGTGTCGTTTTTTTACGGAATTTCCCGAGCGACGACTGTATAACCAACATGGCCGCCGCTCGGGAAATTCCGATTCTAGTTCTATCTGCAGTAGAAATTTCTTTTCATTTGTCAAGATTGGTTGTACATGTGTTAATTTCTTGGTGCGGAACCAAACTTCCGCGTTCAGTAAGCGCGTCAAAATGGTGTCATTCAAAATTGTAGCTATGCTGAAGCGTCGGTCGCTACCTTAAACCTGATATGGCGGATGGTTCATGACCTTTCGCTGTTTTGTGACGTCACGCAATGGGAACATCCAGTCTGGTTAATTTATTAGTCTGTGGTCCAACCATCACTGTTATTAAAATTGCAAAAAAGCTGAGATAACAGTTCCACTCGCTTCAAATATGGGGGAAAAGGGAAGGAAGAAGAAAAGCTATTATGTTGCGAAGCTCCGGGTTAGAAACAATCAAGATACGCAACAGTAGATCACCAAATAATTAGAAAAAGAAAGGAAAAAAAAGGTTACGGTCCTGACAGACAGGCAAAAATTGTCTGCGTATCTGTGCGTTGGCGTTGTTTTTTTTTTCTTTCGTTATAAAAAGTTTCACTCATTTACTTTGACCAGCATGAGTTCACGAGTGGCTCACGTTCACCACCTCCACCCACCCATTGCCCCAGCCCCCAACCCTCAAATCCCCAAGGTTGTTGTTTCCTTCGATAGCAGGAATAAAATGCGTACAGAAAATAAGCAGGTTTTGCTATCACTGCGGTGCAGGACATCGCCCTCTGAATTGCAAGCTAAAGTTGTGTTGCAACGATATGCCACTTCCTATCGTGTCTTGAGTTCCGACTGAGACGACCTCTGAGTTTAAGGTAAGTTTCCATGTGTACGTAATGCTTAATGCGCAATGCGTGATGCGTGATGCGTAAACAACGTTTACATGGAAATATCACAATAAATTCATTGCACAGTTCTAAAGAAAAACATCTCGCCGTTTGCTGTGATTCAAACGTCCAATACTTTCACTGAGACAATGAAGCGAGATGGTGTATTTTCACTTCCATGGGCATATCAAAGAATTGGCTTGGAAAAATTCACTCTGCAGTAACTTTGTTGGGATTAATGCAGGTAAACCCAGGCAAGTCTGACCTTCAACTTAACAACATAACCGACATTACTGCAGACCGGGGCTGTATAATCCCCTCAGATCATCAGCTGAGCTTAAGTCCTGCAGTAACTCCCTATGGTGTGATTACTTTTAACCAGATTAAGCATTGCTTTCCGCAGCACACAAACAAAACAACATTTATCGTGGGCATTGATAGATAGATAGATCAACTATTTCAACTGTGGTCCCAACATGTTTATGTCCTCTAAAGCTGTCCGATTGGTTTTAAGTATGTTATTACGTGTCTTTTCCATACATGGGCCACATGTGTGTACACAAGAACACAAAAAAAAAGACCGTTTGATTTTGGATTAGTATACATGTACTTGATAGCCAGATTTAACACAGTGAGCCCTAAAACTATGGCAAGCTGTAGAGACCATTTTTTGGCTAGTGTTTAACATAGAATAAGGATCTGAAATATCTGAAACTGCAGTTCAGTTGCATGACAAACCTTTATCGTTGAATCGATGTGGGGCGCGGGAGAAACCACCGAAAAAAATGTTTTTAATTATATTGTCTCACGACATTTTCAAAAGTTTTTATATTTGAAAGAGTGTTTTATTTATTCAGTTCGGGTTAGCACAATAACGCGAGACAGCTGGCCTAGCAGTAACAAACTGCAGTCAACTATTACCCAGAGAGTATAGATGTATAGAGAGATCTCACTTCCGCCAAATCGCGAAACTAGGTCGCTGCGGTAAACAAGAAATTGAAGAATTGAAAGAGACCTTCTTCGCCAAAGATAGTGTGCATATCTGTTTAGTGTGGTTTGTTCATATTTTTGGGCTGACTGAAACAATTTAGATCCGTTTGTAAGTTCTTATACCCCATGGAAATGCACAAACCGGTTTTGTTTACCGCAGCGACCTACTTTCCACTCCATGCTAATGGTATCGCGGAGCCTCCCGTGTCTCGTAGTGCAAATCTCTCTGTATTACCTTTGTTTTTCACGCTCACTTTCGTCAGCAGAATGTGTGCACAACCTGATCTCACGGTGCACAGTTAAGGACTCCTACGCACCACAAGCTACATAGGTGCATCGTTTTGGATCAACAAAGTCTCAGAGATAATCTTGCCCGCTGCTAATCCAGTGTCACAAGTGTTGTTCTTCTACCAGAGGTCATGTAATCCTGGGATCATCTGTCAGGTTCTCTAACCGTCAGTTTCTATAACCACTGGAGAAGAAATCCGTGCAGAGCCGTAAGAACTGACTATAAAACGTCCGCCCATATAATCCTGAAATGGATTTTAGGTTGAATTTTTTTCCATTACAATATTTTATGGGGATAGCAAAATTTTACTTTTATAAGTATAATGTTATTTTGTTGTTGTTGCTCTCGTTCTGTTCTGTTCTGAACATTTCACTTCTGACTTTTTATATGATTCAAACCGCTGTGTTTCTTCTCTCTCTCCCTGTCTCTCTCTCTCTCTCTTTCTATCTCTCTCTCTCTCTCTCTCTCTCTCTCTCTCTGTCTCTCTTTCTCTCTCTCTTTCTCTCTCTCTCTTTCTCTTTCTCTCTTTCTCTCTCCCTATCTCTCTCTCTTTCTCTCTCTCTCTCTCTCTCTCTCTCTCTCTCTCTCTCTCTCTCTCTCTCTCGCCAAAGATAGTGTGCATATCTGTTTAGTGTGGTTTGTTCATATTTTTGGGCTGACTGAAACAATTTAGATCCGTTCGTAAGTTCTTATACCCCATGGAAATGCACAAACCGGTTTTGTTTACCGCAGCGACCTACTTTCCACTCCATGCTAATGGTATCGCGGAGCCTCCCGTGTCTCGTAGTGCAAATCTCTCTGTATTACCTTTGTTTTTCACGCTCACTTTCGTCAGCAGAATGTGTGCACAACCTGATCTCACGGTGCACAGTTAAGGACTCCTACGCACCACAAGCTACATAGGTGCATCGTTTTGGATCAACAAAGTCTCAGAGATAATCTTGCCCGCTGCTAATCCAGTGTCACAAGTGTTGTTCTTCTACCAGAGGTCATGTAATCCTGGGATCATCTGTCAGGTTCTCTAACCGTCAGTTTCTATAACCACTGGAGAAGAAATCCGTGCAGAGCCGTAAGAACTGACTATAAAACGTCCGCCCATATAATCCTGAAATGGATTTTAGGTTGAATTTTTTTCCATTACAATATTTTATGGGGATAGCAAAATTTTACTTTTATAAGTATAATGTTATTTTGTTGTTGTTGCTCTCGTTCTGTTCTGTTCTGAACATTTCACTTCTGACTTTTTATATGATTCAAACCGCTGTGTTTCTTCTCTCTCTCTCTGTCTCTCTTTCTCTCTCTCTCTTTCTCTCTCTCTCTTTCTCTGTCTCTCTTTCTCTCTCCCTATCTCTCTCTCTTTCTCTCTCTCTCTTTCTCTTTCTCTCTTTCTCTCTCCCTATCTCTCCCTCTTCTCTCTCTCTCTCTCTCTCTCTCTCTCTCTCTCTCTCTCTCTCTCTCTCTCTCTCTCGCCAAAGATAGTGTGCATATCTGTTTAGTGTGGTTTGTTCATATTTTTGGGCTGACTGAAACAATTTAGATCCGTTTGTAAGTTCTTATACCCCATGGAAATGCACAAACCGGTTTTGTTTACCGCAGCGACCTACTTTCCACTCCATGCTAATGGTATCGCGGAGCCTCCCGTGTCTCGTAGTGCAAATCTCTCTGTATTACCTTTGTTTTTCACGCTCACTTTCGTCAGCAGAATGTGTGCACAACCTGATCTCACGGTGCACAGTTAAGGACTCCTACGCACCACAAGCTACATAGGTGCATCGTTTTGGATCAACAAAGTCTCAGAGATAATCTTGCCCGCTGCTAATCCAGTGTCACAAGTGTTGTTCTTCTACCAGAGGTCATGTAATCCTGGGATCATCTGTCAGGTTCTCTAACCGTCAGTTTCTATAACCACTGGAGAAGAAATCCGTGCAGAGCCGTAAGAACTGACTATAAAACGTCCGCCCATATAATCCTGAAATGGATTTTAGGTTGAATTTTTTTCCATTACAATATTTTATGGGGATAGCAAAATTTTACTTCTATAAGTATAATGTTATTTTGTTGTTGTTGCTCTCGTTCTGTTCTGTTCTGAACATTTCACTTCTGACTTTTTATATGATTCAAACCGCTGTGTTTCTTCTCTCTCTCCCTCTTTCTGTCTCTCTCTCTCTCTCTCTCTCTCTCTCTCTCTCTCTGTCTCTCTTTCTCTCTCTCTTTCTCTCTCTCTCTTTCTCTTTCTCTCTTTCTCTCTCCCTATCTCTCTCTCTTCTCTCTCTCTCTCTCTCTCTCTCTCTCTCTCTCTCTCTCTCTCTCTCTCTCTCTCTCTCTCTCTCTCTCTCGCCAAAGATAGTGTGCATATCTGTTTAGTGTGGTTTGTTCATATTTTTGGGCTGACTGAAACAATTTAGATCCGTTTGTAAGTTCTTATACCCCATGGAAATGCACAAACCGGTTTTGTTTACCGCAGCGACCTACTTTCCACTCCATGCTAATGGTATCGCGGAGCCTCCCGTGTCTCGTAGTGCAAATCTCTCTGTATTACCTTTGTTTTTCACGCTCACTTTCGTCAGCAGAATGTGTGCACAACCTGATCTCACGGTGCACAGTTAAGGACTCCTACGCACCACAAGCTACATAGGTGCATCGTTTTGGATCAACAAAGTCTCAGAGATAATCTTGCCCGCTGCTAATCCAGTGTCACAAGTGTTGTTCTTCTACCAGAGGTCATGTAATCCTGGGATCATCTGTCAGGTTCTCTAACCGTCAGTTTCTATAACCACTGGAGAAGAAATCCGTGCAGAGCCGTAAGAACTGACTATAAAACGTCCGCCCATATAATCCTGAAATGGATTTTAGGTTGAATTTTTTTCCATTACAATATTTTATGGGGATAGCAAAATTTTACTTTTATAAGTATAATGTTATTTTGTTGTTGTTGCTCTCGTTCTGTTCTGTTCTGAACATTTCACTTCTGACTTTTTATATGATTCAAACCGCTGTGTTTCTTCTCTCTCTCCCTGTCTCTCTCTCTCTCTCTCTTTCTATCTCTCTCTCTCTCTCTCTCTCTCTCTCTCTCTCTGTCTCTCTTTCTCTCTCTCTTTCTCTCTCTCTCTTTCTCTTTCTCTCTTTCTCTCTCCCTATCTCTCTCTCTTTCTCTCTCTCTCTCTCTCTCTCTCTCTCTCTCTCTCTCTCTCTCTCTCTCTTTTCCCACTTTAGCTTCTTTATTCTCTCTCAGTGCTCGGCATTCCACCGTTGGCTTATGAAGGCTCCAATTGTTCCTGTTGTTGTTTGACATCCAGTAAGGTCAACTATATTAAGCAATAGAGATGGACGAAACGATATACATGTATAAACTAAATGGTTGTACTTTTCCAGTAAACCTCTTTCGCAGAGTACAGCACAAACGTTGGATGACCTGCACCCTCGTCTGATGTTGTTTCTGCCTCTCCCTCTGTGCCATTGTTCACAACCTACACTGTCATTGTTGTCAGCACAACCTACACTGTCATTGTTGTCAGCACAACCTACACTGTCATTGTTGTCAGCACAACCTACACTGTCATTGTTGTCAGCACAACCTACACTGTCATTGTTGTCAGCACAACCTACACTGTCATTGTTGTCAGCACAACCTACACTGTCATTGTTGTCAGCACAACCTACACTGTCATTGTTGTCAGCACAACCTACACTGTCATTGTTGTCAGCACAACCTACACTGTCATTGTTGTCAGCACAACCTACACTGTCATTGTTGTCAGCACAACCTACACTGTCATTGTTGTCAGCACAACCTACACTGTCATTGTTGTCAGCACAACCTACACTGTCATTGTTGTCAGCGATGTTGCCAATGAATCTGTCGACAATGTCGTTGGTTGGTAAAGTTGTTTTCTGTGTTATTGTTGTTTCTGTCGGCGCTTGCTTGTACCGTTCACGCCAAACTAGGTATTGTTCAGGGAAACTATGATTGAATCCGGCTTTGCATTATGTGCAAGTGGCAGCTTAACAGACTACCAATTGGAATTACATGGCCGTTTACATGTAAGCGAGTGGACACAGAAACACCCTACGACACCCTTGGTTGCATGGTTGAATTTTGTTTCTTTTATTTCTCTGTTGTTGCTGTCCTTGAGTTGTTCTTCTGCGTTTCCCTCCAAATAATGCAGATAAACTTACCTTAATATTAAACTTAAATGATAGCCAGAGATGGACGTTCGGGAAATCATCTCCGAAATGGTTTCAAAATGGAAAGAGACATCACAGCCAAAGATTATACCTGTTGCGTTTTGCCGGGAATGGAGTCCCAATCCCGCCGCTTCCCAAATGGATGCTCTGCCAACTGAGCTATTCCACGGTGGACAGAACAGGTTATCAGAATCAGACAAGCTAGTTTGCCGTTGACCACTCCTTCAATCACGTTTGATCATGCAGATAGTGAAAATAAAGTCGTTAACACTGTCTTTTTGTCAATCCAAACGAATCATCTGCACTAATTATTTTTTTTAAAGTTGTATGGCGCAAAACCCTGCGTAAGAAACAATTTTAAAAAATGGTACACTAAATTCTTAACTTGGAACAAATAATAGCGAAATAATACAATAAACTGGGATTCTGTGTAGTTTCTGTGATGGTTTCTGGAGGTTTTTGCCACATTTCAGTTTGGTTCCAAGCGCTATGCTGCCATTCCACAGATTTTCTGTAGTTCTTTTAGATATTTCGCCATCCTCCCTGACCTACTTTTGTATAGCAATTATTTTGGTCTCACTCACAATGTTAATGTTTGTCACTTTAAACAGTTTTGTTCGCTGCAGTAAAATATTATGCATCATGCTATCAACAACTTTTGGACAGTGCTGATTCAGAAAACATTGTATTCCCAGACAACAATCAGCTTGGATATTTTGAGATTGGAAATCTACATGTATTAGCAGTCTGTGGCGAATTTTGTGGTCTTGCATTAAAATTTTATCTCATTCATATCAATGAACAATACGTGACATTTGTTTGTATGTTAATTTGTTTCAGATTATTTAACAAAATGTCGTTTACGAATCGCGCCAGACTAACATTGCAGTTAAGGTTTTTAATCTTTAATGGTGTCTTCTGGTCGTGTTTTGAAATGATTTTGTTTCTGTTGTACATATATATGCAGGCTTTTTGAGATTTTATGCATATATCGGTGCTTTGATAGATACACATCCAGTCAGTAACTGACAGGATTGTAAGCGCATATAACCGATGATGGAAAATAAAAACAAAAAAAAGGTACCTTTAGTACGGTCGGCTCCGGTCTTTCTATGTAAGAGGTTCCTAGCCATGGTTGTCACGAGCCGATACGGTAAGTGCACATGTCATAAGTGGATTAAGAAAAGTTAGTCGTATAAACAAAATGTTGCTTTTAAGAAGATTTGCTTGTATGCGTAACACTGTGCGGTTGACGAAGGGATTTTGACTTTTCTCCTGTTTGTTTTTACTTTGCCTCTGTTTTATGTTCCGGATGTTGAAATGGAAAGATTGAGAGTGACAGACTCTAATATACATGTAATTTATACCTGTGGAAGGTGAAATTGGGTACCGGACTTTGTTTTGCATCAGGGCACTGTCATCTCTCTCTCTCTCTCTCTCTCTCTCTCTCTCTCTCTCTCTCTCTCTCTCTCTCTCTTCTCTCTCTCTCTCTTTCTCTTTCTCTCTTTCTCTCTCTCTCTCCCTCCCTCTCTCTCTCTCTCTCCTCTCTCCTCTTTCTCTCTCCTCCCTCTCTCTCTCCTTCTTTAATCTGTGGGAACTGTAGTGTGGCTCAAACAGTTTATTTCATCAAATTACAAGTATGATCATCATCTGAATTACGACACAAAGGGTTTTGTACTCCCTGAAATTACTGAATGATGTGAATCTGCCACATAATAAATGAAAATGGAAATCTTTACATCAATAGAAGCCCAAGTACAAATGATGACACTAAACCTTTTAAATAGCATCATTATATTTTTCCACCATAGGAAAGAACTGGTTTTCTTTTCAGATTTGTTGCCATCAGATTTCTTAAAAACTCATGAGCACTTTCCTAGATTAAATCATTGTTGTCTCACGTGACTCTATTGTTTTGAGTCAGTGGCAAAAGCCATTCCCCGACCCTTCCCCTTCTCTGCTTCCCACCTCTCGCCGCGTCCAATATAAAAAAGTAAATGTCAAATTGTAATGATTTTATTTGACAGTTTTCCGGTGCTGTTTTTTCAACATTCGACAATTTTCTCTCTCTCTCTCTCTCTCTCTCTCTCTCTCTCTCTGTCATTCTTTCCTCAATTTCCCTGCCTTATAAATGGTTTTCTTTATTAGTAATGCTATATTTTATATTTTCATTGTGAACGAAGGTGACTCAGTGCCATGCCATTAACCGACGATGTATTTATAAGAACTTGCAACAAACCGAGCAGCCGGCAGTGGGATTAATCTCAGTGGTAACCATACAATAATCTAATTACTTCAGTCTGGACCGGTCAGAGCTCATTTTGATTGCTTAAACTCTGGTGTACGTTAGTTATGCCTGCTGTTAAGTGCCCAGTCTAGTACTATTTAATCAAGACATCAGAGTGACTTTTTACCATTAGGCTGTGAGAAGTGCTATACTTGTAAATAGTTCTGAACTCTGGTTAGTATTTTAGTTCCAGTGTCAGATCGAGAGCCGATAACAAGTTACAAGTGGAGATAAATCGTTAAGAACTCTCTTCGGGGCTGTGTGAAAAATATTTTCAACAATAGTGTTTAAACGTTGTGTGGGACTTAATACACACACACAAAAACAAAAACAAAAACATGATTTTGTTTCAGTGTGTGAACATGCCAGCTTGACATCGGTATTTCATGTCACCATGTTTTTTTTATAATTAAAGTGTACAATTTGGTGACAGAATGTTGTGTCTGTCTCAGTGCAATGGCCAATTCAACTGCCAGTCAGAATCGCCATCAGGCGCTGGACAAAATTAGCCAGTGACTGATTATTTGCATTAGTTAGTACAGCTGTCGTTATTTGGTGTCGGTGAGATCTACAGTAAACATGCTGTTCGAGGAGCGAGCACCTTCTCCTTGTTTCAATGAAGGAGATCTTTCCAAAGATTTCGGTCTCGACATCACTGTTTCTGATGGAGGTCTCGTCACCTCTGCAGCCAATCAGAGACAATATCAGGCCGAATGTTCGCGAATTTACCAGCAGTTTATCCTCAATATGGCTTATTATATCAACGAAGAAGCCCAGTTGCGGAAAACTCTTACTTTATTACAAAGCCAGCAGAAAAAGCCACCCGGGAACATCAAATTCAGAATACCGGAAACTCCGAAGACACCAGACGTTCCAGACGAAGACGCCTTCACTGCGGCTCAGCTAGAAGAGTTCAGGAACATCATCAACCGTGAGAGCTGCAGGAGCAAACTTAGCCATGCTAGCGGATTTGCTGCTGTCGACGCCCCTGAGGACCGTGGACAAGCTTCCAAACTTAGCCACGCCAAAAGCATCTCGTCTTTAACCAATCAACCTGCCGTGAGCCACATGTTTCCTGCGAAAGGCCTCTGTCAGTGAAGGCGTCCCAGCTCCGTCGTGATTCCAAAAGTGCTCCATCTAACGAGGGTGAGAAGAGAAGATCCGCGACTGCCAGTTTGTTCGGTACAGATGTTGAATATGACGGGGTTATGGAACCTAACGCGGAGCTCTCCAGCAATAGGAGAATTAGAATGCACCCAAAGGCTTTCACTAAACTAATGACCGGTCAAGTTAAGGTCAAATTACTCAATAAAACTGGAGACTTTGTTTTAACACCTCTGTCCTCGGGTACAGCTGTGCTAACACCTGACGAAAATGACAAACAAACCATGGACAACAAAGAAAAAGTGGCCGTGGTCAAACAAAGAACCACTTTTAAATCACCAACTCTATCGTCAGATTTGAAAATCAGCAGCCTTGTCGCTATACAGAAAGCTCTGAAAGGCCAGGCGGCCAAACGTGTGACGGTAGGGGAAGTGATGAGAAGTGCCAGAGATCGCAGAGCTCGAGTTTTCCGAGTTCAGATGTCCGGGAATCGATTCGACGAGTTCGACCAGAAGGAAGAAGATTTAGGATATGTCCATGAGGTGAAGGCCGCTGATGACATCGGTGATGAACGTGTCGTGGACGCCAGACCACATTCTCGGCTGAGGTTCTCGCCACACATAAACATGTTGCGACAACAAGAGCAACGACCCCACTCCAGGCTGAGATCCCCGACCCCTATACCCCTGCATATCTTGGATCCTCAAGCCGCCTCCAGAGGTAACACACCCGTGCCACAGAAACAAATCAGTGTCGAGTTTTCTGGACTGGCCGTTCACCAAGACGGCTCAGAGTTCGAGCACAGATACAGCCAAGCCGTGGGCACTTTTAAACCTCAGGATCGACAAACTCCCAAAGTTTCTGTGATACAACTGGGACTTGATGAGCCGGACTCTGTTGTTCGAGGAAAGTCAGGGATTAGGGCTACAAGTGCCGCTGCCTGTGCTAACATAGAGGACAGATATCGTGAATCATCACATGTACGGACAGGAGTATTTCCCGTCTCTCAAAACAATCGAGCTATGCGGAGTAAGTCGGCGATTCCGATGTCCGAGCACAGGGGCAGGAAATCTGACATGACAATGACTGGATCGAAGGCCAAGAGCACAATACCACGTGATATTTCTCCGCGTGCATCATCTCCGCCTGTGAAAAAGATCAACAACATGCGTGATACAGCCTGTATTGTCAAGAGATGGCAGGAAGACGATAGGGTCAGGGAGGAAAAGCTGAACAGATGGAGGATGAGAATGTCTTTTGCCGCCACGCGCAGAGGGAACTTGGGCAAATCTGCGTCCAAAACAAAAGGTTCCCAGTAGACACACTGACGTTCAATGTCTCAGACTAGGGCAAGCTCCAGATATTTGCATTTAGTTCCTTAGATTTGTTAACTGTACAGAATGTTTCCCCTATTGTCGCCAGTTCAGTACCTTACAACTGTATACTGCTGTGTGTGGCTCTAGTGTTATCATGATCTCAAAATGAATCTCACTGAGTCGGTGGCTTCTTGTTTTCAAATGAGTGCTTGGCTTAGGTTAATTGTGGCAGTAAATTGAGTAAGTAAAGCACCAACTCAGGTGTACTATGAAAATAACAAAGCAAGTCAAAGATTCGTGCTTGTCAAGAGTTTAATTTTTCTCTAAACAAAGACGTATGCATGATGACTCACGTCTATTAAACTGAGAATAAGAACTACAAATTGTCCATCATCTTTTATTTGCTTATCCTGATACACTATAAAATTATTATTTTTCCGATATACCTGAGAGAGACTGACCAGTGCAATTTTACAGGGGTAATTAATAGGCATAATCCACTTTCAAATTTGTCTTTTTATGGTATACCCAAGATTAGGAGACACATTATGACTTAGCCCGTGTCCACTCACAATTACAATGTGACAGAAATCTTTCACAATTCTTCTTTTTTTTTTAAATCATTTTGTATTTGAAGACCACAAGAAATTGGGAAAACAACTATAGTCACAGAATGTAAAACTGAGAAAACCGATTTTAAAAATTTGAAAGTCCACTTCTTCCCTCTTGCAAATGAAAGGGTGATTTCTGATATTTTATGACCCCAGATCTTGTTTTCATTATTTAGTTTTAGCATAGACGGGTCTGATGACCCATGCCCGTATACTGGCAGACAAAGGCAAAAATCCGTGTTTGTGACAATGGTTGTTTCCGCCTACAGTCTTCGTTTCAAACTGGCCATCTGTGGGTTTTCGGTTTTATGTCTTTTTCACTTTCATCTTCCACTTTTGACATCCTGCCTTCTTTCAGCTCTTCTTTATTATAATGTGGTAGAGGATAGGTGGACCCCGGGGTCTACCTATCTATATAAGACAGGCGGACCCCGGGATGTATCTAGCGAAATAAGTAGGTTTAAGGATAGGTGGACCCGGGCTGAGTTCATTGTAGTGAAATGTTTTAGGATAGTAGTTCTTAAAAGTGGTGTGTTCTGTACGAGTGATGTTACAAAAAAAAAATTCTGTCGTAATTCAGCAACAAATTCCAGTCATGAGTACTTATCTGGCGGTACCAGAAACTTGGCATTCAAGTCCACTCACTCAACCGCTGCACCATGGAAGTATGATCTCAGCCAATGTAGGCCTACTTGTGTGTACATCGATCGCCAATGGCTACCCCAGCCCCTTTTCGCCTGATTAGTCAATCTGACTACCGCCCATTGATACAAACTGATTAGACCCTCTAGATCTATCGACATCCATGCCGCCATTCGAATGTTTGTTTTCTTACCCTAGCCTAACTTGGCGATGAAAGACAGCTTTTCATTGGTCCGGGGTCCACCTATCCTAAAACGCCATATTTCGCTATGTACACCCCGGGGTCCACCTATCCACTTTGTTCTTATATATCTTTATCATTTTCTTCTCTCTAACCTCCCTCCTCATTTTACCAATGTGATGAAAGAATATGAATGTATTTAGTTCTACGCTAAACTTAAAAGCTCTGAATACGAAACAGAAATAAAGAACGTACACCCAAATGGACCGTAAAGGGCGCAAAGTGGCCGTTATCGTGCCGACTCGCCGTAAACCCAAACCCCGACTCAAATCTTCCCCTTTTCCCCGCGGAAACCTTTTTCGTGTAATTTCTCCTCAAAATAACTACAACATGAAACAGTGGATATTGGGAATCAGTTAGTGAGCTGTTATCGAATGAGGTCATTATTTTGTCAGTTGGGATAACGACCTCTAGAAAGCTATTCTCAAACCTCAAATTGGAAATAATAAGCCCTGCAGGTTTTTAAGTCTCGTAACGACCATGTTAGAAAAAAGCCCATGATGCTCCAAGCTATGTTATTTTGTCACTACAGATCGATATAACCCACTTGATAATGATGAGTGTCTAGCGAGTGATTGGATGCTGGAAATGGGAATTTTGTATTGAACTTTAACATTTAATAGCACCAAAGACATTTCCCATTTTACATAAATTCTTTAAAATGCTTTTTTATAAATAGTATGAAGAGAAATATTACTAGTTTCCTTTATTTTTCCTTAAACTACATAATTTTGTATCTATCTATCTCTCTATCTATCTCTCTATCTCTCTATCTCTCTATCTCTCTATCTATCTATCTATCTATCTATCTATCTATCTTTGTGTCTGTCTGCCATATACCTACCTACTTGCCTGCCCTTTTACCCACTTTACTATGTATATATTCAACTACTTACATTTGTGTAAAATCATGCATGGCCAGGAGCAGGGGCTGTTTGGACAATTGTTGTTTTCTGTAGTACAAAGAAAATGTCTGGTGCACAGATCTATCAGCTTCCTGTGTTCTGCATGAGCATGCCTTTGTAATATAACAGAGCTCTTGAACGAGTTACAGAGAAGACAATTTGTATTGTATCTGTATGTGTACGTAATAAAACAAAAATGCCCTCCAGATTCATTGCTTTCTGTCACAAATCCCAGACTGGGAGATGTAATAAGTTATGACAGGACAACAATCACGAACGAACACGTTTAACACTTAACAGAACAACCCATCAGACTCACACATTTATTAAACATAATTATACAGATAATAGCGCAATTACATACATTATATTATTGAAATTAACTGCCGTACAACGGCCTTATTCTCACATGCACTCTTCCTCGGATCCACAACCCGGTAGTTACTTCCTAAAGACACTTCGGCCTCAGCCTCTCCCCTCAGGGTCTTAATAGCACATTAATAATTCACTGGCCCCGCAGTCTCTCAATATCACCTTCCCATTGCCATAACACCTTAGCATTCCACTAGCACCTCAGCAGGGCAATAGCACATTATCATTTCAATAGCCCATCAACATGGCAATAGCACATTATCATTTCAAGAGCCCATCAACGTGGCAGTAGTACATTATCATTCCACTAGCACATCAACATGGTAATAGTACATTATCATTTCCATTAGCACATTCACGCTCATATCTACGTCCCTGTCCGTGGCCAGACTGCCACGACTTTATGTGCCTCTACTGTCCTGCACCGACAGCCTCACTCTTGGCCTATGTGTGGCCCCCGGCCCTATGCTGGCCTATCCCCTGGGCTCACCGAGGTGGCTCTTTGGCCCGTCCCCGACACCAGTCATCACTGGAAAAAACACTCTCATCCGTCTTCCGACTGCTCCCCTTCTGTTCGCCCGCTGGGCTCTTACTAGCGTCCGTTCAGTAGGACCTTCTAACTTGCAGTGATAGTAATACAGCGCTTTCGCCTCATTCAGACCCCCCACCACTCATAACAGCACGCTTTAACTTACTTGTCTACGTGCGTTAATTTTACTCTCCTCCTTTACCCCCGTAATTATTAACTATCGCTCACTCCACTCGTGACACTTTCGAATTGAACTAAGTCTATTTGTCCGAATGTTGTCGTTATAGACCAGTAATTTCCAGTTATTATTAAACACCATTCACTGATGATTTGTTTTTCCTTTTCATGTTTCTATATTGATTGTCTTGTTCACACGTTTTGCTAGAAATGTTTACATTTCGATTTTACAATCCACTGCCCTGGGAAATTAAGGGAGGTAAACAAATATTACCCTGAGGGAATCGCCAATGTTTTCTCACATCGCGTGTAAATTCAGAAATAATCCGTTGGAGCCATGGGGAAATATTGATACAAAAACAGTTGTTAAAGTGGTATTTTTAGTCCGGGGGATTCGATATTTTGAAAAGGACTAGCCTTTTTAATGCCCCCGTGGATTATCCATTGTTAATTCTAAATTCCTGTTATCAAAGTGTTTTGCCACTGTCTAATCTAAGCGCGTATCGAATATGCAAGGATATGTAATCTTTCGTTTGAATAGTTTGTTTATTATATAGACTAGAAGTATCTGTCCTTTCTGGACGCAGTAGATTCGACTCTAGACAATGCATGGCCACGTTAACTTGTGCCATATTACATTGTTCTACCGATTCTCTGAGACACCGCTCGATTCGATTCCCTGCAACCAAGCGCTGTATAAATCAGACGTCACCACAGACTAATAAAATACCCAGACTGGATGAGCCCATTGTGTGATGTCACAAAACAGCGAAAGGTCATGAACCATCCGCCATTTTAGGTTTAAGGTAGCGACCGACGCTTCAGCATAGCTACAATTTTGAATGATACCATTTTGACGCGCCTACTGAACGCGGAAGTTTGGTTCCGCACCAAGAAATTAATACATGTATAACCAATCTTGACAAATAAAAAGAAATTTCTACTGCAGATAGAACTAGAATCGGTATTTCCCGAGCGGCGGCCATGTTGGTTATAAGGTCGCCGCTCGGGAAATTCCGTAAAAAAACGACACAGCTCGAAGCTCGTGTTTCCAGTCTGGTTAATTTATTAGTCTGTGGACGTCACAGAAAACTGACTTGTCTGCTTTGTTAAACTGATGCTCTTCCTGCAGATGCACAGACGTGCAAGTTTACAAGTTTTGATTTTTTTAATATTTTATTTTGTATACTTCTTTAATCCCATTCGGGCACTTTGCCTAGTGTCATTGCAGTCCAGTTATAACTGGACCAGACACGTCATCGCCATTGTGCACAGCCAGTCGGCATTTTATTTTGGGGGGGGAATGGTAGGTATAGGTTGTTGTTGTTTTTTAAGTTTGCCCGGGCAGCAACCTGTTCGGCTTTCTTTTCTCGATTTCCAACTGCCAAAGTATCTTTAATGTGAGCAACATACACAAGGGCCCTCCGAGACTTTCGTCCTTTTCCTAGAAGACTAGGTGCTCGATCCTACCTACCATAATATTGGGGACAAAAAAAATACGAGAAAAATCCCAAGATTCCACCATGCCTGCACCGACCTGGATTCGAACCCGGTACCTTCGGCATGAGAGGCGAGCAGCTTGCCTCTAGACCAACGTGTCCCCCAAATATGTGAGTTCTATTGCTATAAACCGCATCCGCTATTCGGGGAGACGACAAGGTAAGTTCTGCCTGGTAAATGCTGAGAGAACTTGCAATCACAATCGCGCTAATGAAGTCGTGTATTATGCCGTGGTCTGGAGAAAGACCGTAAAAATGAAAAAGAAAACTTTGCAAACAAAAAAAAAAAGAACATTTCGCTCTGCTAACCACTCTATTCCCTTTATTTTTTTATTCAATTTGTAATGACGAATAGAAATTAGACTCGTCCAAAATTATAACCTGTACAGGAAAATATAGCACGTTTTCATGCTGTAAAATACGTGGACTGGCGCATACGTTGTTTTTCGCAACAGGCGGTAGTAATAATTATCATTTATCATGTCACAACAGCGTGTTTTAGCTGAGGCCTGATACAAACTGTTAATTCTGGCGTTATCATTAATACATACAAAGTGTAACACTGGGCAGCTTCTTTCAATGGTCCAGAGCTACTGTGATTTTTTTCTTTTTTGGATTTGCATAGTGAAAACCTCGTTAACTCGTAAACTACCAAGGTTGAATGTCTGTGACGCTTTCTGCCTCGTGTATTCTGAAAATTGTCATCTTTCACTACAGGCCGTTGTTAAAAGTACGTACGTGTTTTGCACTAGGGGCGCGTACCAGTACGAACCCTATCCCTAACTCTGTCCTTATCCTCAACCCTAAATCTTATCGAATCTCCAGCCCTTTCAACCAAAGAGAAAACAAAAGGAAAATCTGAAAGAATAATAATTAATCATAATTAATTAAGGTTGTTGTTAGGAGCATTTCGGAAGAAGCTCTCTAGATCTGGATTCACAAGAGGCTTTAAAAGATGTACGCCTAGCGCACAAAATTTGGGGGACCTACGTAATAGTAACAACATTCTCCACAAACTC